>CM040989.1:16088665-16121953 GCA_022985145.1 Pangasius djambal | reverse complement strand
TTAAAAAAAAAAAAAAAAAAAAAAAAAAAGGGGGGAGTACGAGTTGACGTAAAATCAGTTTTGGGACGTTGTTGGGACGATGATGCTGGATTTACACTTAATGCCTGTAAAATATTTCATATATTATTATTTAATAATAAGTAATAGGTTATACTACTACTTCTAAGCTGTGATTGGTGGGTCGCCATGTCGGTCAGCAATGGAGATTCAAATGTCACATTTTCCTGTCATTGTCACGAGTCCTATGGTTATCCTCTGATAACCTGAGGAGGAAAACTGCACCATCCACCAGTGATGCTACAATTATAAAAAAAAATAAAATAAATAAATTATAAAAAAAACATTTTATATGAAAAATGAGTAATCATTGTGACAACCATCATCCATATCAGGGGATCTATATCTAGCCTAATCTCCTGAGATAAAGGTTACTCACAGCATTTAACAAACAGGAACCTGAATGGCTCATGATCGTTTTGACATTTCCATCCATTTGAATCTAATTATGTGCATTTTGCTGTCACATAACCAACAACTTGATCAAAACCTGACATTCACTGCACAAGGAAAGCTCGCTTAGCTAGCAATTAAAAAATATTTATGCAAACTGACCGGTTTTACCTACATTTGTTAGACTGGCTCCTCATTTACCCAACATACTATACAGAAAGCCTAGGCAAGGTTAAAAGCAAATAAAAGCATTTATACATTGTTTTGGTGAAACAGAATGTTTTCTTAAAGTAGAGGCGTCAAAATCATTCTGGCTGAAACCAGATTTTTGGCTATTGTTGGTTGTTTTCTTCCCCATGCCAACAAACACAGAAAATCTGTTCAAATAAAATTTACCTCCAGATAAAGGTTGTCTGTGACCTGTTGATACTGCACATCCCATCGAAGAAAACATTGACAATGCAGAGAATTTTATGAATTGCATGAAAGCTGCGCACCACTGCCTGTCTTAATTCTTTTTATTTTAAGCCTCTGGCAAATCTTTGTGATCTGCCATTTATTAAGCACGTAGCAGTAGGAGGTTCAAGAAATACAAATCCATTAATACAATTTAATTATAATAAAAATTTGCAAAAAGTCATATTTTCAACCTCATCAGAACTATGTAGGCATATCAGATTGAATACTGATTGACAGTGGCATCTCCCTGGCAATGGAAACAAGCCCCGAACAGTGCAAGTAATAGGACAGCATGTAGAAATAAGAAAGCCTCTACAAAGCTTTTGTTTTCACATAACTCGCAAGTTATCACATGGTATGGTGGTGCATTTTGTACATATTTCTAGTGGCTTGTATGCATTTCCCTGCCATTTCCCCCATTCCAGCTAGTTAAAATATATACACTAGTCAACATTTGAAGTGGATCAAAACCTTTCGTCAAAGTTGTCCTAAAACCAAAATGTGTTTCTTTCACAATTCCTGCATAACATGTAAGTCTGTTATTTGTCAATGTTGTCATTAATGAAATGTCATCCTTCATGGCTTTTGATGGTCTCCAGACATGATCGATTGTCATTAGGTACCAATTGACCTGTCACAGGTGTCTGTAATTGGGAACTGGTCATCACTTAAGACTCTGAAAGCTTCAGTTGAGGTCAGAAAGTGTTGAAAATGCCACGTTTAGTAAGATTGCAGGATTCTGACCTCAACAGGGCCATTGGGATGCTCCAAGGAGGCATGACTCAGCGTGAAGTTGCAGACGCAGTGGGAAGGTCTCAAAGTGTCATTTCCAGAGCCTGGAACAGGTTCAGAAGGTCTGGTAGTGTGAGTAGAAGGCATGGTGGAGGCAGACAACGGGTCACAACACCAAATCAAGACCGATACTTGACCCTGCATGCCTGCAGTCAGCCTGCGAAATGACCTTCTGGAGGCAACAAGGGTGCGAGTGTCCACTCAGACTGTGAGGAGACGACTTCATGAAGTTGGCTTGAGAGCCAGAAGACCAGCTGCAAGGGTGCCTCTTTCCAGAGCACACAAACTGGCACGTCTGCAGTGGGCCACAGAACACCGTAGGTGGACACTGAAAGAGTCAAGCCATCCCTCAACAGAGCATCCAAAAACTCATCTCAAGCATGCAAAGGCGATGTGAGGCTGTGATCAATGTCAGAGGTGGTAACACTGACTACTGACTGGTTGTCTCAATGCATAATGTTTGTTGTTTCTTGTTTATGACTTGTTTGTCGCATTTGTTAAACAATGCAATTCAGGTTTGTTTTACAGAACTCAGATTTTTGACCTGCAGTAACATGTGCAATAACATCTTGTTTTGTTGAACTGGAAAAAGCTTTCTTTCCTGTTTTTGGGGCCTGCATCAAGCTCTAAAGCTCCACACAGAGTGACTACAGTACAGTACAGTATTGCACTCCAGGCAATTATGTTTAAGAGGCATTTCCAGTCCATTGTGGCTTCAGGTGAGTCGCAGAAGTACTGAACAACCAACAGTTTTTTTGGTGCACTCTCGTCTTAACGAATGTGCGACAAGCCACTTCACACCTTGTGACAAACAATCATGTCTGAGCACCATCAAAAGTGATGAGGCATGAAATTCCATTGATGACATTGATTAATAGCAGACTTACATGTTATACATGAATTTTGAACAATACCCGTTCTTGTCTTAGGACAACTTTGAATAACTTTTTTGATCCACTCCAAATGTTGACTACTCTATATAATAATAATAATACATTTTATTTATATATATATAAAAAACATGCATACATGCACACAGTCAGGTAATCTTGCCTCTGTACACCACCACAAGGGATTTGAAATGAAGCAATCAAGATGTCATTGAAGTGTACTGTAGACTTTTCAAGGGGTGTAACAAAAATATTGCATTAATTAGAGCCATTTCTTTTCACAGTACCACCATTTTCACAGGCTCAAAAGTAATTAGACAATTGACTGATAAGCAGTTTAATGGTCAGATGGGGCCCGTTTCCTCTTTATTTCATGACAAATTAAGGAGATATAAAGTCTGAAGTTGATTCCAAGTGTTGAATTTGCATTTGGTAGCTGTTCATGGGAACGCTCACTATGAGGTCCAAAGAGGTGTAGATGCAACTGAAAGAGGCTATCATTAAGCTGAAAACACAAAACAGACCTATCAAAGAGATGGCAGAAACTTTTGGCCAAATCAACACTTTGGGACATTCGTTTAAAAAAAAAAAAAAAAATTTTTTTTAATTAAAAAATGGAATGCACTGGTGAGCTCAAGGCCTGGAAGACCACAGAAGACAACTAAAGTGGATGATTGGAGAATTCTTTCCTTGGTGAGGAAAAACCCCTTCACAACATCTAGCCACGTCAAGAACACTCTCAAGGAGGTAGGGGTATCATTGTCAAAGTCTACAATCAAGAGATGCCTGTATTTCCTGAATGTAAATACAGAGGGTTTACCTCAAGATGCACACCACTAGTAACACTCAAGGACAGAAATGCCAGATTAGACTTTGCTAGAAAACATCTTAAAAAAATAAATAAATAAATAAATCCTGCCCAGCTCTGGAACAACATTCTTTGGACAGATGAAACCAAGATTAACTTGTACCAGAATGATGGGAAGAGAAGAGTATGGAGAAGGAAAGGAAGGGCTCATGATCCAAAGCATACCACATTTGTCAAACATCTGGAGGCAGTGTTATGGCATGGGGATATATGGCTGCCAGTGGAACTGGGTCACTGGTGTTTATTGATGATGTGAAGTAGTCTTCACACACATACACAAAATATAATTTGGTTAATTAGACAATACAGTAGCTCTATTTTTTATACAGTACTAGATGCAGATCATGATCTCAATCGTAATGCGATACAGCTAATTCTCATTCACACAAACGAGTGTACACACAAAAAATGTGTATATAAAACTCTACAAATTTTAACCTGATAAAGCATCATTCATGGTTGCTCCAACACAAAGAGGCTGAACAAAGTTAGAAGTAAATTCAGTTTTTGCGGTTGGGGTAAATTAGCAGATGGATAATTCTGATTGGTACTTTGGTAGACCTGATATCAGCTCTATCAAACATAGGCCTGCCAACTCAATTCAAAACAACTTTTACTTTCCTGTTCTGATAAATTAAAAAATATATTTAAAATATTTTTAAACAATTTGGAAAGCTTATATGTACTAGGAAAGTACTATGTGACTCTGGGGCATGCATTTCTTCTGCAGCCCAATCTTCAGGCCATTTGACTGTTACACACCTGCTGCAGGAATGAGGAGTGTGTGCATTGCAGAATGTCCATGTATTAATACACTTATTAAATATTCCTCAAATGTAACTGAAATGTTAGCAAATTTCCTCACAAAGAAAGCAGTAAATGAGGAATGCTTTGGAAGATAGAACACTGGATACATTTAATTTTTCACATGAAAAATAGGTGGGGTGTGTGTGGGTGTGGGGGGGAGTGGTGTTTTACCATTTTGGCTGGAAAGCAATAGCACAAGGCCGTTGAGACATGCGTCTGTGATCTCAGAGATGTTGGTTGCACATCTTCCAATTGCCTGGATAGTATTGGCTGCAAACTCTTTGTCCTGACTCTTAACATACGTCTAAAAACACACACACACACACACACACCATGTTGGTCTCATCATGTGTGATGTCCACACTAGCAATGTTGATCCAGTTCAATATTCTGTGTTTGAGTTTTTACATAGTCTTTTGATTTTTAGTGTACAATCTGCCTGGTTTTGTTGACTTTAGTATTGTTTTAGTTTGTCTGTTGGTAAATTGATTACTCAATTTCTCAGGCGTGTAGTCAAGAGTGGTTTCATGCTCCCCTAAGGTGTGCATTGTGAGCAGGGATTACTCTAATATAGGTGTCTACATTGCACCGGATTGTTACTTTCGGCTGTACAACCAGCAACCTCAACTACCCTCCACTACTGACTCAGTCCCTCAGTGGTGGTAGGTGAACTATGGAACCGCCAGTCTGCCTTCCAGAAAGTTGGTGCCATCTCAGCTTTAGCTCCCCTTCACTCTCTCCACTTCCTGGCATTTATTAAGACCTGGATCACTCCAAAGAGTGCAGCAACACTGGCTGCTCTGTCAACTGCCTGTGCTTGCTCTTACACTCCATGAGAGATTTGCAAGGGTGACGGTGCAAACTTAATTCTGTCCAAGAAATGGTGCTTCACACATCCTGCACCATCTCATCCTTTCAAATCCATGCTGTTGCTGTAACCTCTCCCATTAATCTTAATTTTATAATCTATCACTCACCCAACCCCCTAGAAACTTCACAGAAGAACTCTTGCCTTCTGATAGGATCTTGCTCACTTGCTCTTAACTTAACCTACAACAACCGCCCTCCAACACACAAGGGACCCTTCCGCAGCTCTAGACATCAACTTTGCCCTGCTTCACTTTTCAGATCATCACTTTTTATCTTTCACGCTCACCTTCCCTGCTCCCGAGCTTCCAACGTCCTAACAACCCTAACACACCCTGGCTCCTTTTCCTCTGTACCACATGATTCGGCCACCACTACTTTCTTCTCTTCACTTTCATCCACTGACCTCCTCTGCCCTCTATCTTACACACCTAGGAAATCTTCTCACCTTGCTCCTTGGATGACACATATCCTACACAGCATCAGCACACAGTAAAACACAAGGGAAAGCTGAATGCATCTGAATCTGGACCAAATGGGTAGCTTTAGCAGAGTTCAAATCACTCAATTATCAATTACTTTTTAAATGATGCAAGTCTGAGCCATAATGTTCTCTAAATGTCCTTGGGACATAAGGAAGTGAGAAATAGTATTTGTGTCCTGCATCATTCCGTTTCGGAATGTTACTTGTATAATTGTCCGTCTTACTGTTTTCTGGCAACCATGCCAATCAGCAAGCATTGTAATTCAAAAACACACACAGAACATATAAATATTCAGTCTATAATTGGGTTCAGTAGTTTAATGGTTCATTCACTTCTTTCCACCAGATAGAAATCTAATTTGGCTTGGCCTCAGTTGGTTTACCCCACTGAATGGTTTACTCTGTTGCACATGAAGCTGTTTTAGGTTTACTGATTATGCACTCAGTTGGATAATTAACAGATTATTAGCTTGAATAAACAGTGTGTCCCCAGGCCATATCAATTCCTGAAGATAAAGAAAAAATACTGTTACCTGGAACTCACGGAGTATGGTGGAGATGTTGGCTTCATTGGCCAAGTTAGTTAGGATTTCCAGCTATCAAAACACAATTAACAAGAACAAGATCAAAGCCAGGAAACATTAATTCACAGACAGGCAGAAGTACTGTGTAAGAAGTACTGAGGGTAAAAGTTACACTGCATGTTAAAACACTTTTTATTTGTATAATTACCTTGAGTGTTTTGATGTGTGTAGCATCTGTTGATCTTACATAAAAACTCTTCAAAAACGGCTCAAACATGCCCTGAAACACACAGAACACACAGACCAAACACAATTGAGAAGTACGTTCCAATTCTTTAACACCTCACTAAAATGCATGTGCACACATTATAAACTCAGAACAAAAACACATGCCCACTTTAGTTTGGATTTAAATGTAAATTTAAATGTTGTACCTTTTTCTGAATGGACATGGTGGCAATATTTTGCAGCACTATATACTGAACTTCTCTGAAAGACAGAGAGAGAGAGAAAGACAGACAGACAGAAAGAAAGAGAGAGAGACATAAATATTCAGAAGAGTAAAATATGAGTGTGCGAGTGCATGTTTGTGTCTATACCTGTGGCTCCTTAGCAGTCGCACCAGAGATTTGGTGATGATGTTTAGTTCATGCTTAGGGGCCAAGTGCCAATACAGCTGTGCCACCGCCATTACCACCTGAGACAGAGAGATTTTTTTTTTTTTAGTTATCTGAAGTTCTTTTTTTTTTTTTTTTTTTTCACGTAACATATACTCTTCAATTTTAGCAAATTTTTCAGTCAAGTCTAACACACATTTAGATAGACTCCATCCATCCTGTTCTGTTTCTTTCTGTAATTTCTAAATCGTGTGAGAGTAAATTTTCATTCAAGATTCATTCAAATCACACAACACGACTTTCAGCACGCTCTATATAATTAAAAAAAAAAATCCCAATATACTATGAGATTGCATGTACAGTATTAATACTCATATCTAATATTGAGTATTGTTCCAGTATTGATACTAATATGAGAAACAAGAATAAACTAATATCGTAGACTGTATTTGTAATTTCATCTGGTTCAACTGCCACCCCACAGCCCCTCATAACACTGCAGTAGATATTGGCATTAATCACGAAGTCACAATGTGACTGTATGATGCATTACTTGAGATAACTACCATTAATCACAGGGCTATCGTTCCCTTTTTTCTTCTCAGCTTGTACATGGAAGACGTCATGAGCACCTTGGAATGATCAGGTCTCGAAACCTGTCCCTGAAAGCTGTCAGTAGACTCCTACGATCTTTTCATGCTGTAGTGGCTACTATCTTAAGTTAGCTTGCTAGCCTTGTTCTCCACAAGTTTGTCCACTGACTCACCATTAAACATCTTAAAGAAGCAGTCTTCAGTTTGGACGTCCCCTTTGCTGACTGATGCCAAAATGGCACACCAGTTTGGCAGATTCAGACCCAGATTTGAATCTGAATCTGAGCTGAATCTGACCCAAGTGCTACACCTTACACAAAAAGTTGATTATAAACATCCACGCCCATCGATGGCTGAATAAGCAGAGTAAGAAGCCAAGAAAACAATCAGAGTCTCTTTCTAGGCAAGAAAGAGAAAGAAGGCTTGTAAAACTTTGGAATTTGGAAAACTTTGACGTTTTTAAGTATTGCTCTATAGTTGCCACATATGGCTGTCATGCGGTATGATCTCAATGGAAATTAAATTTTCTATAAATATATATTTTTTATCGATGAACAGTGTGATATCAAAGTAGTGTATCGTTTAGAAATAGCATTCATAAAATACAGTTTTATATTATATATTGTAATGTGTGATACTCCCTACCAACTCACAGGCACGCACACACACACACTCCCACCCATGCATACCATGGCCATGTGGTCTATTCAGATGTGTCAATCCAGGAACTGATTAGCTTATCTAACACCTTGGAGTGAGTTTGCCTAGTTGGGGTTCCCATCTTACTATAAAATACATGGTGTCCTTCCCTTTTACTAAACTGGTCACTGAATGCAAATATTAACCTCAAGAGGTATAAGTAGGGCAGGCAAAAAAACAGGGGAAGATCTTGGAGAACATTTAGCTCAATCAGCTTAATCCAAAACGACATAAAATTAAGACGGGATACAACTGACAAGCTGAGTGTTAAGCGCCTTGACCCAACAGTGGTTGCTCAGTGGTGTTGGGATTTGAACTTACAACCTTCCAATATGTAGCCCAATGCCTTAACCACTAAGCTTCCACAGAGATTTTTCCATCTAATCTCTTAGATCTGAACTATTACCAACAGAGGATGTTAACATTGTCCTATTGTACAGTTTCCAAACAAAGGCGCTGGAGAACCCCCTGTCCTGCACATTTGAGCATTTTCACTGCACTCACTCACTCACACACACACACACACACACACACACACACACCTAATTGATAGCCCTTCCTGACTTGAACAGGATAAAGTGTGTTCAAGCAGGGAAAACATTAAAACATGCAGGACAAAGGGTTCTGGACTGGGAATCTGTGCCCTATTGTATTTCTAAATAACATTTTTAGCATGTTTAAAGTTCCAATATATACTATATTTTCCTCCAACATCCACATATAAAGCTAAAGTGTGTGGTTTTAACTTTTGACAGTGTTTGTCTTTAAGAGGGGTCCCTGGAGGAGCTCTCACTGCTGCGGCCCGGGTTCGATTCCCGGGTTGCATGCAACAGTGTGCTCTCAGTGCCCATCCCAAGCCCAGATAAAATTGGCGAGGGTTGCGTCAGGAAGGGCATCTGGCATAAAAACTCTGCCAAATCAAATACCAATACCAAAATCAAATATCAAGAAATGGAGGGTTCCATCCAGAAGTTAAAGGGAGAGGAAAAAAAGATGACAAAGGCTGTGTTAGACTTTACACCTCCATGCATGTAAAGTCTTGTACAAAGTAATTTTAAAGTGCTTTGCACAGTTTCTATTTTTTTTTTTTAATGGAAAGATTTATGTTAATTATTTATGTTTGTCTAATGAGATCGGGTTTATTTTGTTTCTTTATAGAATTTATTGTGTTCTTTGTTTTTGTTTTTTTTACACCACGCATGTTCTTATCATTTTGTGCGACCGCCCATCATGCGGCATAGGCAATAATGGCAATAACCATGTTAAAATTCAAAGTAAAAAACATAAAACATACAGGTTGCGTGGCTGATGCACTATGTTCAAGTGGATACCAGTCATTTTTTAGTAGTTTTATGGGTGTAAAGAAAATGTAAAGTTTGAAAAAATGTAATGTTTGAAAAGGGAAGCAGTGCTAATTAGGACAATAGAAAATTCCTAAATAATCCACGCATTTTTTTTAAAAAACAGATTTTACTGTACTTCTAACACTTCAAAATTTTTCAGCATATGAAGGAAATTTATTACTTGGAGGGTAAATCATGGTCACACCAAATAATGTTTAGACAGGTGGCCAATTCGTGTCAAATTAAAGCCTGAAATTTTCCCTTCCGAAGACCTTATAAACCCTTATATGATGTACTGTGTGTGTGTGTGTGTGTGTGTGTGTGTGTGTGTGTGTGTGTGTGTGTGTGTGTGTGTGTGTGTACTCACAGCAGTATTTCTACTCTGCAGTAAAGGTTTGATATTGCGTAGCAGTAATCTATGATCTGGATCCATCACGTATGGCTTTGTCTGCTTTACCCCATCTCTCTTCTCTTCATCTGAATCGTAGAATGCCTTTTCACTGTTTTCATCAAATGCACCGTCCTACAGATGTGCGCACACACAATGGCAAAACATAAATTACCAGAGACAGAAACATGTATGTACATAATGGCATAAATGACCAGAAAATCATCTATATTAGACTGTGTTCACAAAGGCAGCTCAACGCTGATTTCTGCAGTCCCGTATTTCAAAAGGAATGACAGCCTGACTGACAGCCCATAGAAAGTGCGGTAATGGTTTCAATGTAACAATCTAGTGCTAGAATTGCTAGAATCATTTATGTAGTGAACACAGACAAGCAGTGCGATACAAATAGTGAAATGTACCCTTGCTGTTATACTAAATATCAGCTCTCTTGGAACACCATTTGTCCAATCAAATTAGCGGACCAAAACTAACTGTTGTGCAAATAGAACATAATCCATGTCATAATGACATCCTGAAGCAGTACAAAAGTAAAGACAGTTATCATGGTATATGAATTTAATAGTGGCACCTCTCTCCACGGGCTGATGAACTGGGTGCGAGCGTAGCGGGTGAGCATGTTAATGATCACCACCTGTCCCCATTCCTCCACATCAATCAGAAGGTTGCACAGCTTCCGGTAGTTCTTATGGATCAGATCAATCCGCTCAGGACACACTTCTTCAAATGCCACCACCACACTCCCTGCCACCAGCTACAACACACACACACACACACACACACACACACACACACACACACACACACACACAGAGATAACTAAGATTTCACTTACTTTCAACCTTTTTTTAAATTTATTATTCTTTTTTTTTTTTTTAAACTTATTTTCAAGCATACAATCATAAAAAAGTCATTCCTACAGACAGCTGTTACACTTTGCACCACGATGGACATCACAGACCAATCGATATTATCTATGTGTGTGTGCAATCTTTATTTCCTGAATGATTAATATTTTACTGGGGTTTGGGTTTGAGAAATGCTTGTACACCGTCCCTGAAATTTAAGAACTCTTATTTTGCTCAGATAAACTAAATTTAGAACAGCACACATCCTGTTGCACTTTAATGCCTGTTCCAATTCCAGTTCTTACTTAACAATACCAGAAATAGTGGTTTTCATAAAAATATATAATACATCCTGCAGGACCATAGTGATGGACTCATTGTTTATAGTTCCTAGTCACTGTTCTGCAATAAATGTGCAGTGTAATATACACTATTTAAGGACGTACCAAGTCTTAAAATGCAATCTAGTGGACGAGCTGTTGGCTCCACTGAATATGGTTGGTTGATACTGAAACTGACAGCATGCTGCATGGCACGGAAGCTCCTAATAGCTTAAACACGGATAGAGGATGCAGTCAACCAGTCTATGTAACCCCTAGCGTTAGCATAGACTAGTTGATACCACGTTTACCTATCCAATACAGAGACTTAAATACTAAGCTTTAAAATGTCTAAACCATCTTGTAGACTTGTGACTACATACTACTAGCATGTCTGTACATTATGGTGTGGGGGAAAAGCAACTCACTATTCTCAGTTTAGTTATGTGATTAAACAAGCCATGTTGTAAGATTCGCACTCATGCAGCTAACATGTGACCTGTTTGGAAGCTGAAGAAGGGGGACCAACAAGCTGCCTCAACACTAACCATCTTAAAAAGGTAGTGTATGGTTTAGGCATCCGCTGCATTGACTGTTATGCCAATACCAACACGCCACACCGAGCTGGCAGATTTAAACCTAATAAGGTTTAAGAGCTGATTAGCATCGTAAGTGGGACTAAATACTGACGTCCAACCTGTGGAACAGAATGGGATCTTTAACTCTGTGTCAACCATGATGAAATTAACTATGGCACAGTGCAATGATTTTATTGACAGCTTTAAAGAAGGAGGTTTTGGACACTCAGCTCAATTGCATTAGGGCTTCATGACACGTGCTTAAGCTTATAATGGATCACAAGCCGTTTGGCCTGGGCCACATGCCTACCATTGATATCTACATTGTATCGCTGGTAGTTTCACCAGATGAAGCTCTATACTATTATACTGCAATCATTTGAACTAACACTCCAATCTGCAGCTAATGTTGATCCTTCTGTCTGGAAGCTGATTGCCACCTCACTCCTGGCAGTGGGACAACTAGGCCAAGACATGGGATGGCTCACTGCACCTGGTTTACACATGACGTGAAGTGTGGTTAGAACTGTCCTACATTAGATCAGTTAATTCTGGAGACAAGGTCACAGGCAAACAAACTGCAGTGTCACCATTATTTTCCAATTTCCTTGTAGCTCATTGACACATCAGTGTCAGACCCCGAGATTGCCATTCTGGAGAAATTCATTAACAGAGATACAACTGGGAAGGTACAATTCAGAACAAAGAATTTTACTCAACATACTTTCTCTTCAGAAGAATAATGGCATGCATCTGCACGATTCGATATTCGAGAGGGCTGAGCTGGTTCCTGAAATCCCTCCCATTCTATATACTAAAGTTGTCAGATGTAATTCACTGTCATGCAACCACAAGACTAATTGGCATCAGTGAATCTGTGGAATGTTTCCAGCACCCCAGAACACAGAAACTCTTTCAGATTGGCCTTCCAAAGACAGGCACTCCAACTCAAACTCGTTTGGAGCTTGAAAAGGTATGCTGGCAGCCCTCCTTTGATGGCCAGAGGCATCAGGGTACTGTCGTACTTGAACCACTGGCTCCTATGCACCCCCACCAAAAGCAGACCGTTTGGGACATATCCACCCTCCTTTTTCACAGTACAATACTCAAAGAACCAAGAAAAGAGCCCCACAGGTTGTCATCAGTGTGAAGCTAGATTCGGTGGGAATGCTAGTCACCTTATCACCACAACAGTTGTTCTCCAACCTTGTCCAACCCACTTGTGTTTACTGGAACTAAACGTCTTTCAAAAATGGTTATCTGTATCTGTAGGCTTTGGCCCACAGTGAAGTATGGACTAAGGACTGCAACCTACGAGTCTAGAAATGAATGCATCTCTCCTGAATGCATCAGCTCCTAGAACACAAGCCTTGTATGTCCTTAACTGGAAGCTGTTCCATGAATGTTGTGCACCCCAACAACTGGATATGGTGCATGAACTGTGTGATTCCCAATATTATTAACTGTTCTTTGGAGACTGCTCTCTGCTCTCTTCCTCTAGGTCAGAGAACTTCGATCTTCTCCCCAAAGGGCTGGTGAGGCTGCAGGCTTTCATTCTAACTAATCCATTCTATTTGGCTGGAATGAAAGCCTGCATCCACACTGGAGCTTTGCGGATAAGACTGAAGACCCCTGCTCTAGGTGTTCTACTTGGAGCAATAATGCCTGAAGTCATTAAGATTCCCATTCAAATTCTAATTCTGGGTGATCTTCCCATGGAGAGGAATTGTCCAAATGACCAAGAATTGTCCTCTCTCAATCTGCTGTATATAAAGGCCTGATCTAAATTTGATTATCTGGTCAGTAACACAGCAAATTCAAAGCATGCTCATGGATATAAAAAAGATAAATCCTATGGTCTGGGAGACTCTGCCATCAGATCCAAGTCTCCAATCAGATCTCAGGAGAGACTATTTCCATCTGTCTCTGGTGCTTCAGATGCTAAGAGTACATGTGTTGTATGGTACATGCTTAAAGGTAAAAAAGCATTTGAGACCATTAATGTAAAATTAACCTATAAAAACTATTGCCTTTTATAATAGCTTTTGCCAACCCAGTTTTGCTAGCATGAAAGATAGCTATTTAGTTACCACACATGCACTGGGTGCTTATATTAAAGCACTTTTTATTTGTGATTGAAGGTGATGTTTCAAACTGACCGTGCTTTTGTCTCTTAGTAGCTTCTCAATCACTTCAATCAGGTGCTCCTTCTGATCAGGATCCAGACTGTGAAAGGTATGAGAGCAAAAGGATGCAAAAGAGAAACTTCTTAAAAGGAAAAAAACAACAATTAAAGAGCAGGAGACAACACAATTGCAGAAGTAACTAACTTAAGAAAAAAGACAAGCAACATGTATTTGCAGTTTTGCAGACAAAGGTGGGTGGAATCCTGAGCAAACGTTTGTGCAGAGAAAAGAATAGTAATTTCTAGCTGACCAGTTCTGAAAGTAATTATCATAGAGAAGATTAAGATAAACTAACAGTGAACACAGCAAAACTGACCTAAAATGATTTTTCGTTGCGTCTGTTGTTATCCCAGTGGCCTAATATTGCAATTTTATTTTTAAATTTACTTTTGGCCAAGTAGAAGCTTTACATCGTTGGCCTGCAGGGCTGCAGATATACAGTAATAAAAGGGATATGAATGTCTGTATGTGTGTGTACCTGTACAGTTTCTGTATGGCATGAGCTGCTGTTTTCCTGACGTAAGGTGAAAGGTCAGAGGCAGCCTCCTTGATGGCCAACATCATAATGGGCACAATGATTGGCACACGAATGCTGGAGAGAACCCGTAGGGCACTGGCCCTGATCAGCTGGTTTGGATCCTACATACATACGTGACCACAGACAGACAGACAGACACAGTTTAGGTAACAAAATTCTAAATCCAACTGATTGGCAAAGCAAGACTGCTTCCCTGCTTAGTCTCAGAGCGTGCTGGGAACATGGGGATGAAAGTGAGAGGGATGTACCTTGAGGGCACGCTGAAAGGTGCTGATGGACAGGAGGGCAAGGTCCTGCTGTTCCTCTGCATACCTGACCAAGTATACGTAAACCAGCTTCTTCAGCTACAAGACACACAGATACACACACACACTAATATATTTGACTCATTTCACAAATGACCTGAAATATCTGAACATAAGGAAGAAAAATTCAGTTTGTGTGGCATGTTTTCTCCACTAAGAAACAGGACATGTTGTGGATGTTGACTGCATCACGATGAGCTCTGCTCTTATCTTGCCAGTCAGGTGCTGATTTTGTATGACTACGAGCTCTCATTGGGCTAATTCAGACATGAAGTTACTGCATGCAAATGTGAAAAATTATTTAAGGGTAGCAGTGTGAGTGACTTCTCATCCTCTTCCATCTGAAACAGAACTCTCCAAAAAAAAAAAAAAAGGTACTATGTCAATAGCAGTGATTATGAGCAGATGTCACTTTTGTTCCTAGTTGATCCAGATCTGTGAAACCACTTGGCTGGTCTGGGTGCAAACTTCACTATCTTGTCCTAACTGACAGGACGCTGCTTCACAGTGCAGGTGGATAATGACCCTAAACATACTGGGAAAGCAACTCAAGACTTTTTGAAGGCAAAGAAATGGAAGATTCTTCAATGGCCAAGTCAGTCGCCTGATCTCAACCCCATAGAGCTGCTTTTCACTTACTGAAGACAAGACTGAAGGCAGAAAGACACACAAACAAGCAGCAACTGAAGGTGGCTGCAGTGACGCCTGGCAAAGCATCTCCAGGGAGGAAACTCAGAATTTGAGTTTTGAGAACATGGGCTCCAGACTTCAGGCAGCCATTGACTGCAAAGGATTTTCAACCAAGTATTAAAATTATGGTTACGTTTACAATTGTCACTTTGTCCAAATACCTTTGAGCCCCTGAAAATGGAGGTACTTTGCTGAAAATGGCTGTAATTGCTAAATGGTAAATGCCATATTTTTGTGGAACCTCTTAAAATAAAGCTGAAAGTCTACACTTCCATCACATCTTGATTGTTTTATTTCACATCCATTGTGGTGCTGTATAAAGGCGAAATCACAAAAACTCTGTCACTGTCCAAATACTTCCAGACCTAACTGTATATATATATATATATATATACACACACACACACACACACACATATACACACTATATATATATATATATATATATATATATATATATATATATATATATATATATACACACACACACACACACATACATACACACACACACACACACACACACACACACAGCGTCGGGCTTCTTTTCTTCAGTCAGAACTGGGGCTTTTACCAAAGTGGAGATAATCATGAATGGCTACAAAAACCAGCCAATTTTAGTGCAAAACTTTCAGGTGTCTGCTACTAAGATGACGATGAAAAGGAAGGTCACCTTTCAGCATGAAAATGACCCCAAGCATACATCCAAATCAACAAAGGAATGACTTAACCAAAAGATCATTAATGTTTTGAATGGCCTAGCCAGAGCCCAGACCTGAATCCAATTAAAAATTGGTGTGGTGACCTGAAGCAGACTGTGCTTAGGAGATGCCTCATAATCTGACAGGTCTAGAATGTTTTTGCAAGAAAGAGTGGGGAAATATTGCCAAGTCAAGATGCGCCACACTGATAGACTCTGACCCAAAAAAAAAAAACGCTTCAACAAAGTATTAGTTTAGGGGTGTGCACACTTATGCAACTAGGTAATTGTAAGTTTTTTTTATTTTTCTTTTATTGTTTTTCACTTGAATTTTGTCGGTAGTGGTATCTCATTAAGGGTGGAAAATGACATGATTATCTTGGTTTCATTTTTTATATCACAAAAACCTGCAATTTTAACAGGGGTGTATATACCTTTTATATCCACCAAGATACTGCCATTGACACATTTATGTTCATTCTTCTACATTCCTATTCTTCTTATCATCATGCAGCTTTCACTTCCTCTTAAGGGATTAATAAAAGTTTGTCTCATCTTAAGCTATGCCCTCCTCCTGTATTAGATACTGAAACGGACATACAGAGAATGCAAGAGTGAAAGCAACACAGAGAGACAGACAACCGAACAACTGCCCAGGCTTTCACTTTTGCATCATTTTTCCATTTGTATGGGTGCGCATTTTGTAACGTCAGGCGGTATTCTGAAAACAATATCATTTTAATTTTTGGCTGTATCTCCCAACCCCTTTCAAGAGTCAGCCCGGTTGGAAGTGTGTCCGCTGTAAGGGTGATGAGTGAACATGTACTGGCGATAATCATCAGAGTGCGTCAGCGCCTTTAGCCATGTTGTTGCTCAATCTGCTAGCTTAGTGTGTGTCTCACTGGGTTAAAAGTTAGTTAATTCTGAATAGTGACCGTTTCGAATCCACGGTTGTTTACTGGTAGAACACCACAGCATTACCTTGGGTTACATGATTGATTGTACTGCACTGTGTTGTATTATATAGTTTGGACTCCCTGTCAATCAGTGCAAGGTATATTTCATAAAGTTGACTCACACATTTTACGTGTTGTCATGATCAATTGTTATTACTTGTGACTACTCAAGTGAGAGCATGATTTTGGGTGTGTCCAAGAAAAAGAGAGATAGGGTAAAAAAAAAAAAAAAAAAAAAACAGAGAGAGAGAGAGAGAGAGAGAGAGAGAGAGAGAGAGAGAGAGAGAGGGAGTACACACACAGGTTAGGGAGAGAATCAATTCCCTTAACGTATGTGTGCATGTGCAAGTTGGCGAGGATCAATGGATGTAGATGCAGCATCTATGGGTCATCTCCTACTGTGCATGTCTAAGTGTCTAATGTGTGTATATGTATTTCTAAGCACGTCCATGTCTCCAGACTGTGTATATACACACGTGTGTATGTGTGTATACAGGAGCTCCACAGATAATAGAGCAGAGTGGAACTTGGCACACAGACAACCAGGAGAGAGAAGAATTTGGAAAGAGAAATGTCCACCAGTTCCCCAGCCTTCACTTAACTAAACCCCCACCACACTTCTATCCTTAATTTCTTTCTCTGGGTTCTACCTCTCTGTTTTGCAGTTTCTAATAAATCAGTGCTTTTGGTCCTTAGACATAAGCACCTGGTACTTTGGCCACATCACAGTGATTATTGCATGTGCCAATGAAGATCACAAAATAACAGTTCATGATATTTGAAGACATTTTCATTGAAATGAAGATATATGAAGATGTTTATGTTTTGCTGCTCTTACCTCAAGGTTCTTGCTTGCAACATTTTTCACTACAGCAGGGAACAGTTCTGATGCATTTTTCCCCCTCGCTATAAGCTGAAAAAAAAAAAATTACACCATCTTTATACGTGCAGGGCTGGAAAGTCAAAATCTCTCCAGCAATAAGGAACTCCAGCAGGGAATCTGCCTAAACTGATTGCAAAATGTGGGGCAAATCAACCATATTAATAGGATTACAGCTTGTTGCCATTTAAATAACCCACTTAGTCAGGCTGCTGGTTTACCACCGAGGTTTCTTACCAACATACACATAGAAGTGAACACCCCAATTATATATAAAACATACATGGTCATTTACCATGCTCAATTATCTCTCACTTACATTCAAAACAAGCACACACTTACCCCCACCACCCTCTTCATGGCCTCCAGTTTGTGAGACTCCTTGCTGCTCTCCAGCATCTCCTTTAGGTCCTCATTCCTGCAACAGATTCAATTCACCTTCATTCATTTGGCACCGAAATCCACTTTGACACAAAACAAATGCTTTTCACACACACATACTTCCTTTCGTAGAAAGATTCATTTCACACTGATTCGCCCAACTCTGATTCATCAGACACAGCTGATTCGTTTCAGGCTTGGATTTAATCAACCAGGCTGCATGCTGCAGGACTGGAGAAGTTAGAAACAGTCCACTCAACACACACACACACAGCCATGCTGACACAAAAAAAAAAAAAAAATGAATGAATAAATAAATTAATTAATAATAACCGACCAATCTCAGTGTGCAGGCTACTGCACAAGCGCACAATCAACTTAGACAGAAAAAAAGACAGATTAGATCAGATTATTTAGTCCAAGCTCATACTCTCCCAGTCTCTTCCTCACTCCCTTTGTGTGCCAGATTGCTAAATGCAAGCCCAAAAAAAAGCAGGCTACTTCCCAGCATACTCAGATGCCATTACACAGTTAACATGACATGCAGCAACTGTGAGAGACTCTGTGTGACAGCAAAAGAAGGGTGTGCACCAACAGTAACTTACATGAGAGCAAGATGCCAGCTTAGAGCTGGAAAAGGATTCTAAGTATTAAGTAAAATACCTTTTAATTATTAGAATACAAATAATTGTGCATTTTATGTATAAATTATGTAGTCTTTTGTAGTTCTGTGCAGTTCTGTGCTTGTCTTATGTAGCACCGTGGTCCTGGAGAAACGTTGTTTCGTTTCACTATGCACTAACTGGCTGTATATGGTTGGAATGACGAACTCCACTTGACTTGAGATTAATATTTTTTAAAAATTCCAAGATTCTTAGGAAGTGATTATACTTTAAATAAAAACACAGATGGTTTAACCAACAGCAGGTGGGTCAGTCTGCAGCAAATATAACTCCATTATTAGAAATGAACTGAAAATGGACTTAGAATATTTGTTTAAGTAAAGTTGGCATAAGGTGTTGAATAAAAAAATTTTAAAAAACCCACACAAAGCTGTGACTGCATAAGTATTCACCCCTGTTACTGTAAAACCCTTAAATTAGCTAGTTTGGAAAGAGACATGGTTACAACATAAAAATATGCCGCTCGCCAATGAAATGAATTCTATATTGCCACCTAGTGGAACAACAGAGACTAACTCTTTTTGAATCTTTCGATTCTATTACATTCCACAAGACAATTTCAGATAGTAAAAACTCATTTGGTGGGCCAGATGAACCTTTATCATGCAAAAAAAAAAAAAAAAAAAGCATGGGCTTGCTTACACAGAGGAGCATAAATGCAATGCTGCTTTATAATTTGCCCAGTATCAGGGGAGATGTGAGGCTACTAATGCTGTCCAAGCATATTCCCTGCTAGGTAGTTGGCCACTGATTGTAATGTGCTGCACCAGTGAAACCATGAACAATACTACATTTTCAGAAATGACAAGCAAATCCCTATTTTAAACAGATCACACATGAGCTCATAAGGGCATGATAACATTTTGTTTTTGTAAAACATAACCTAGGCTACATTTTGTATAGGCTAGTCCCACAACCCCACTGACATTTTAGCCATGAATGCTAACGGATACAAATCAAGTGAAATCATGATCACCATGAGGCCTGTGAAATTTTGCATAGCTTGGCATTGTAGCTTTCATTTGTACAAAAGGAAATGTGGTTCCCAAGTAAAGTAAGCAATGAATGCATCATTCTTCCTAGTGCCACCATGTTTTATTATAATAAGTAATAAAGCAATGCCGATTCTATTATTGAATTGTTTTTTTCCCTCACAAAATCCTAGAGAAAGAATCAGCAAACAGATCCAAATACAGTGCTAGAATCAGTTACATTCTAATATGTAAATACCCTTTGAGAAAGCTTTAGAATTAATCCATCACAAAGCAGTCTGAAAGTGCACAAATGCATTGAGAGGTCTAATACCCTGCGGTTTTTGCCTCCAAGCAGCCTCTGTGATGGCAGTTGAGAGCGTGTTCCTCGAGGCTGAAGTCCGATCTCAGTGTGAGCTGCAAATTCTCTGCAGAAACCAGCACCTTACGCACAACACCCTGTGCTTCAGAGTAGAGTCCAGACAAACCGCCGCTCATCTTGTCCATAAATCCATAGACGCACCATCCAGAGAAAATGTCCAGTTTCAAAACTTAATGCTTTGATCCACTTGAAGCTTCACATATACATTTTTCTTTCCACTCAAGTCGCAATTAATGATTGAAGAATGCACTGATCCACAGCTGAGTTCACTCCATATGGGAACTTAAGACAATTTGGAGTCCATAAAAAGTCAAAAATCACAAAAGTTCTCTATAGAAAGTCAGCATGTATGGACAGTGGATCTCTCCAAGCCATACAGTGTCTGCTGCTATCCTCCTCACCTATGGACATGAAACAGAATAGCATAAACAGACACTCACATACTGAGTGACTCTACATCAGATCAGGCACCATGTGAGAGGGGAGACCTCTGGACTGTGTGTCCATCACACCTCATCAAATTCATACCACAGAGTGGAGACACCAACAACAGCGGAGCATTCAGGCCAAATTCTTCCTCAAACAGTACTTCTTTTAAAGGCATGCAGTCTAGCTCCAAATCAAATTTTTCACAAAACTACAGACTCTGTACAGACAATGAGCATACTGGAACATTTAACACAACTCCAGTTCAGCCAGTTTCCTGTTAACCAGTAACTCTGCCCGCACTTCCTTTTAACACAACCTACCATCCTTGGAGTTAGCATCCAATTAAAGAACCAAACACACAAACAAAACAAAACTGCAAAGAAGATGACAGTTGTGCTGTGCTGGAATCATGGATTTTTTAGGTAACAGTCTCAGCTCTTTCAGACTGCGGTCACTTTCTCCTCCCCTTCACAGGAAGCATGGGGCTCTTATCAAGACTTGATAAACACTGCGAGCTGGCACGACACTTTCCTCTCCAACACAATGGTCAATGTGCCGACCGAGTCTGCCTGCACATTACTGACCACATTAGGAGTACGAGTCCATATACAGAAAGGTTAATGAGCCCACTTATAGAAATGAGGGCATCTCTCTGAAGTCTACTGATGGGAAGATGGGTGTGCGAGTCCATATATATATTTCCCTCAGAAAGTATTGGAACAGCAAGGCCACTTTTTTTTTTTGCTATACACTGATTTGATTTGAGATCAAAAGATGAATGTGAGAAGGCAGATCAGAATTTCAGCTTCCATTTCATTCAGATATTTACATCTAGATGTGTTGAACAACTTAGAAAATGGCACCTTTGGTGGCAGACCACCCAAACTTTTAGGTGAGCCAAAAGTACAGGAACAGATAGTTTTAAAAGTTAATTAAAGTAAATTCATTTAATTAATTGGTTGCACATCTCTTGCTTGCAATAACTGCATCAAGCTGGTGACCTGCTGACATCAACAAATTGTTGCATTCTTCTTTTGTGATGCTTTTCCAGGCTTGTACCGCAACTTCTTTCAGTTGTTGTTGGTTTTGGAAGGTTTCTCCCTTCAGTCTCCTCTTCAGAAGGTGAAATGCAGTTGGGTTAAGGTCCGGTGACTGACTAGGCCAGTCTACAACCTTTCACTTCCCCCCCCGATGAAGTTTTTTGTTGTGTTTTGGGTCATTGTCTTGCTGCATGATGAAGTTCCTCCCAATTAGATTGGATGCATTTCTCCGTAAATTGGCAGACAGAATGTGTGTGTAGAGTTCTGAATTCATCCAGAAGCAGCCATGCAAGCCCAAGCCATGACACTTCCTCCTCCGTGCTTGCCCGATGATCTCATATGTTTTGGATCATTAGCAGATCCTTTCTTTCTCCACACTTTGGCCTTACCATCACTTTGGTAGAGGTTAATCTTGGTTTCAGAACTTTTGTGGCTCATCTCTGTATTTCTTTGTGAATTCCAACCTGGCCTTCTGACTCTTACTGCTGATAAGTGGTTTGCATCTTGTGGTGTGGCTCTCAGTCTTCTTCGAACAGTGGATTGCGATACCTTCACCCCTGCCCTGTGGAAGTCACTGACTGTAGTTTTTGGGTTTTCTTTACAGCTCTCATAATGTTTCTATCATCGATTGCTGTTGCTTTCCTTGGCCAACCTGTTCGTCGTCTGGTTGTTAGTATACCAGTGGTTTCTTTCTTTATCAGGACATTGTTGTATTGGCTATGCCTATAGCTTGTGCTATAGCTATACCTAATGCTTGTGCAAAGGCTCTGATCAATTTTCCCTCTTTTCCCAGCTTCAAAATGGCTTGCTTTTCACATTGCTTAGTGCACAGTTTATCAGCACAGGAAATTCTTCAGGACAGTTGTTTACACTTTCTGGTTTCTCAGTAAAATGACAAGCTGCTGAGAGAGAGAGTGAGAAAGAGAGAGTGCAAGAAAGAAAAAAAAGAGCATGGCTGGTAAGGGAACGATTCAAAGCATACCACCTTCTTATGGTGTGGGCACATATAACTGGTTCCCTTGTATTTATTAATATGACATGACTGCTGACAAAAGCAGCATGATGAATTCATTAAGTGTATAGGGCTATATTATCTGCTCAGATTACCAAATGCTTCAAAACCTATTGGATGGTGCGTCACAGTGCAGATGGACAGTGACATGAAGCATACACTGATCAGCCATAACATTAAAACCACCTGCCTGATATTGTTTAGGTTCCCCCTTGTGCCACCAAAACAGCTCTGACCCAACGTGGCATGGACTCCACAAGACCTCTGAAGGTGTGCTGTGGTATCTGGCACCAAGACGTTAGCAGCAGTTCCTTTAAGTACTGTAAGTTGCGAGGTGCAGCCTCCACGGATCGGACTTGTTTGTCCAGCACATCCCACAGATGCTCGATCAGACTGAGATCTGGAGAATTTGGAGGCCAAGTCAACATCTTGAACTCTGTCATGTTCCTCAAACCACAAAAGAATTCCTCAACAATTTTTGTAATGTGGCAGGGTGCATTATCCCACTGAAAGAGGCCTCTGTTTTTGGTTTTCAAAAACACCGGCTTGCCTTCTTCCCATAGTGCATCCTGGTGCCATCTCTTACCCAGGTAAGCGACGCACATTCACCTGGCCGTCCACATGATGTAAAAGAAAACGTGATTCATCAGACCAGGTCACCTTCTTCCATTGCTCAACGGTCCAGTTCTGATGATCACGTGCCCATTGCAGGCGCTTTCGGCGGTGGACAGGGGTCAGCCTGGGAACTCTGACTGGTCTGCAGCCCCATACACAGCAAGCTGCAATGCACTGTCTGTTCTGACACCTTTCTATCATAGCCAGCAATGATAGAAAGCCAGCAAGCTTTTTCAGCAATTTGTGAGTAGTAACTTTTCTGTGGGACTGGACCAGATGGGCTAGTCTTCACTCCTCATGTGCATCAATGAGCCATGAGTGCCCATGACCCTGTCACCGGTTGTTCTTCCTTGGACCACTTTTGGTAGGTACTGACCACTGCATACCGGTTTCACCCAACAAGACCTGCTGTTTTGGAAATGCTCTGACCCAGTCGTCTAGATATCACAATTGGGCCTTGGTCAAAGTCGCTCAGATCCTTATGCTTGCCCATTTTTCCTGCTTCCAATAAATAATCTTTGAGAACTGACTGTTCACTTGCTGCTTGATAATATATATCCTTGCTTAATAATGCTTAATATATATCCCACCCCTTGACAGGTGCCATTGTAACGAGATAACCAATGCTATTCACTTCACCTGTCAGTGGCTCTAATGTTAAATAAAATTAAAAAAAATTTTAATATTTAAAAAAAAAAAAAAACTGAATGCTTCAACCCTTTAATCCATCAATAAATCTTTCAATAAAACAAATTATTTAAAAAAAAAAAAAAAAAAACTGTTTATTGGTGTATTTATTGATGGATTCATTGATTGAGTCATTGTTGTATTTAATGAAGTATATTTTGACCAATAGCTTGAAGAATTTATTAATTGATAATTTTTTTAAATTCTAGTCCCTGTTCTCCATAGCCAGCCAGAAGTTTCATTATTCATTATCCACCTTCAGATGTTTTTTATAATTTTTTTTTTCCGATAATGTTAACTAGCTGTCTAACATAAGCTAACTTGACACAAAATTACAGCCAACCAGAAAATGCAAAGGTACACTGACTAACTTTTTAAGGCCCATCTGTTCCACTCAAACACATGCCCAATATCTCCAGTCTAACTGAAAAACTTCACAATATGTTTGCATAGTGCATAATGTTCTCATACCATCAAGTATGAGATACTAAGTATAGTACGCAATATCTATATTAATATCTATTCTGTACTACACAATATCATCATATTGCACAGTATAGAATAGTAGCTAGTCAACTGTTATTTGATTATAGTTCTGCATTAGTAGGATAAAGGCTAAGATTTCACCCACCAAGAAAGATTCAAGAGCTGTGATCTAATGGGTTCACAGACATGCTTATCAGACACGTCCAAAGGCTGCGGACAGACCTTACAAATCACAGCATCAACAATATCTCAGACAAAAACACAGCTTATCACATCAGCACAGTGCTACAATTTTCCATTTCCACGTCTCCAAATCTACACTGCACACTGCAGTGTTTCCGCTCCTCAACCAAATCCCTTCACACACTGAATGTCGTAAAGCAAAGCATACTGAACTAGGTAGCACAGAAGAGACAGATCCTCCAACACTGAGACTGTGAAACCCTGCAGACACTACACTGTTTTATAAAGAAAAAATTTACTTAGGCTTCCTGTCAGCTAGGTGCAAACAGTTAACACTGGGTAAAATAGCACAGCATCAGCAATCTGAGCCCTGATACAGCGCAGTGACTGACATTAACTATACTTATCTCTTACTGCACCCTACTGGCCATCCACCCTTAAAAGCAAAAGTACATATTAGGGCCGGACAATTAATTCTATTTTTATTGTTTCTTATATTCACTGAAACCTAATTTATTGATGAATTAATTCATAAATTATTTAAATAATCGACTGTAATGTTGCTTGATATTAATGTTTATTGTTGCGTTAAATCACAAGCTCCCCTTTCATATGATTTATCTTTCTGGGTGCATACAGAACAATTATTTATTAACTTATTTATTAACTTACTCCTCTTTATTGAGGAAAGATACAAACTAAAAGATATTATTAAAAAAAAAACACACAGGCCTAATGTAATGACCTCTGTAAACAGAATAAATATGTGGATGAGTGTTACAGCTAATACTGTTCATCTTGAAATATGTTACGCTGTGGATAAAATGGTAAAATACGTTTTTTCTGAGTAGAGAAGTCAGATATTTGTATCACTAGCTGCATTGTGTGTGGACGCTCATGTAACAGTAATATGTTCACTAGGGGGCAGAATCACATGACCCAAACCAGATTTTACAGGAAACAGAAAAGGATAAAAAAAAAAAAAAAAAAAGGAGCTGTTTCTGAGCCGAAAACAAAGGAGCACGCTGTGTTTCACTGTAGGAATAATAAATAGAAGAGAGCACAGGTGTAGTTTTGTTTGGATATGTGCTGGGGGAAACAATTTTTGCATGAAAGTCAATTTGCACAAAAAGAATATCTGAAGCATTTTCACTCATCTGTATTAAGCAGTGTCGAGTGACTCAGGTACTGTAATCCAACTAATCACAGAATGATAAGCGCTTTAGTTTCTTTTTTTTTTTTTTTTTTTTTTTTAAAAAAGAGTAACAATGGCACCTCGCATATTCAAAGTTTCAGGTGCGATTCTGAGCTGGGAGCTACTAGCGGAGCTTCGTATATTCTCCCCATGTTTGTGTGGGTTTCCTACGGGTTCTCTGGTTTCCTCCCACTGTCCAAAAACATGCAGGCAGGCAGATGGGCTACACCAATGTGTGCGTGAATGAGCGGATGAATGTGCACGTGTACTTGGTGCCCTGCGATGGACTGCCATCCCACCAGAGGTGAATTCTCCCACCTTGTATTTAATATTGTCAGGATCGGCTGTGATCCTGACCAGGATAAAGTGTTTACTGAAAATGAATAAATGAGTGAGTTCCTAGAGTTTGTCACCTACTTTGTGTCTTTAGTGGGAGTGTGTTTGGAAAAAAAAAATGACTGGGGCCATTATAAGCAATAATTAAATGCAATAAAAAAAAAAATTACACACAACCACCCCCCGTGTTTACATATGCAAGACCTGACCATTATCCAATTCATGCGGTTAATATCCAATTTTTCTGCCAAAATGCACTTGGCTGGAAACAGCACATTTTTAGCAGTAGCATCACTATGGACAAGTGCTGCTTCTCGTTTCCACTGCAATTCTTGTGCTTATTAGCCTCTTTGTATTTAATTTCAAACTGGCTCTGGAACCAGGACCAACTTCATCCTTGCTCTGCCATGGCCCGAGAAATGTCCTCATAGATAGCCTGGTTCCTGTAGCTACTCTGCAGGGGTATTATTATTATTATTATTATTATTATTATTATTATTATATCCGCCACTGATTAATGAGATCATTTATTTCACTTGGTCTCCACTGACTACTTTCCACGATTCATTAGACCCAAAGGATGAATTCTGACCTAGCCCATCGCCACATAACAAAGAAGACAGCTTCACAATTAAAAGAAAAAAAGGATGTGAGCATTCAGATGTGAGTCTAATGACCACATATCATACATGTTTTCAGATTCAGAACCTCAATAGCATGTGGTCTATATTAGATGTGGAAAAAATCGGACCCAAGCTGTTTACACACACACACACACACAAATATCTGACATGCTCATAAAGACAGTGCGAATCAGATTAGGTTGGCAATGCAAGTATGAAATGTGTAGCAGTGAAGATTTTGAATAATGTACACTGTGGTAAACATTTAAAATACCTTCTGATATTTCTGAACAGTAGCAATTAAAATTCAACATAATAATTCGTTCCGTATACCCAAATCCAGTTCCTTTATCTCTTATATTAAGTGCTAAGCAATGGAAACTAGGCCTTTGATAGATGTGAAAGGATAATATAACTCTCTCTGTAATGTTTTGCGATTTGCCATTTCGAACACAGCGACGGTAAGCCGCCGTCTCTTCTGCGCATGCGCGTCAGCAGTGTATACGCGGCAGCAACTGGCAGCTAAAACGCGCGCACGCGCACACGCACACGCATACACAGCGTAAAATAAAGTTGTTACTAAAAGTTGTTATTAGTTGTTTGTTGGCTTACTTTTTAAAGTCGCTGGCGAAGAGGCCAAAGCTAGTGGTCGGCGTGGTCTCCTGCCCAACTTCCACGCCTGTCTCCGCTCCTCCTTGTTCATTGTACGACAAACTGTTCGCCGACATTCCTAACATTTACCTTTAAAGTTATAAGCAGTTTGAAAGTGTGAATGAAAAATAGGGACACACTTGGTTTTAGTTATATGTCTTTTTTAAAGCCGGTTTAATAGGATAGGAATGAAAATCCCTGTCTCGGAGTTGCAAATGTTTTCTATGGCTTCTTCCACGCACAACCGGATGTGCGAGCTGCAGAAGTTTAAGTCACATGACAGGCTCGTGACGCTTCTAATGGAGGCACCTGACCGGCCGTTTCCATAACTACTCGACATTTTAAAAATTCTTTTTCAATTACGTTTAATAGACCACTGAATGTAGTTGGTACATTATCTTTTAGCCAGACATGGCGTGTCTGAGGATTGACTTTTTGCAGCTAATGTATTTGTGGTCAGTAAAGTTGGAATAGTATAGTGTACTAGGCCCAGTGGCTCTCAGCCTGTTTCCTCTGCTCCATCTAAACCCACTAGCAAATTGAACATAAAATGGCGTCCACACGTGCATGTCGAACAGGGCATTAAAATGAAGTGGAATTTGTAAAAGGATTAAAGTACTGAATGCTGTACTACCATCAAGACCTACTCAAATGTGTTACTTGGCACCTGTTTCAAGTAGCGCTATGGCCTACGATCCTCCTCCATGTCCCACTTTGGTGAGGACATAAGAGTTAAAAAAAAATAAAAAATACAACATTCTTGTTGTAAGTGAAATAATGAGGGAAAGAAATAAAATAGCTGAGCAGCCAATTGTCCAATTACCTCTGGTCCCTTTAAGAAAAAGGGTTGGGAACAACATATATAAAGTGCTGAAATTCCTGCAAATACCCTCAAATTAAAGCTGAAAGGCTGCACCCTGAGCTCATATTCATTATATCAGCACCAATATAATGTGAATGCTACAAGAGCAGTAACTTTGTCAATGTCGACATTGTTTATGGACTTGACTGTATCATGAAAAGAGGTTGTAGCCCACTGTAAGGGTTTATAATATTAATATGCTATTATTACACCTGGGATAAAAGCTACAGGCATTTAAGAAGGCATTCAAGTTTTTGTTATTATTATTATTATTATTATTATTATTATTAAAATGCATTCTAAGTAAATTCAAAAATCATTTAAACAGAGAGAAGAACATATGTGATTGGGAAAGGAATATGTTTTTTCTGTGCTTTCTCCATTTTGATTTTATAATGTTCTTGTTGTTAAGTAGCTGTGAAAGATGTGCATGCATAATGTTTTACTCTATATGATGTGCACCTTTCATACAACCTGATGTTTAGCAGGAGACTGTTTACCAAAAGAAATTCTCGAATGTATATAGTGTTTGCCTCTTCTTCGTAACGTAGTTGTATCGAGTGTTTTTGTACATGTCCGTCAAGGCCATGCAGAGACCTTTTGAAGAGCAGGTGCTCAAATTTAAAAAAAAAAAAAAAGGCCCATGGAGCAAGCTGTTAGAACACCAAATATAGTGGAACCTGGCAAACAAATTGGGGTCCATGACGACATGGTTTGCCTTAAGGCTATTTACTGTAAAAATGATTGCTAGTTGCGTGTAGTTGTAGATGGTGTAGAATAGCAAAGTTTTTGAGTTATTTATGTGATTGTGATATGTTTATTCTTGTGTCTACAGTTCAGCTCGTGGATTTTATTCCGTAAAATTGAAAAGACTGTAATTGTAAAAGTCTGACTAAAGGAGTGGTTTCAAACATACCACATCATAAAACAGGTATATCGAACACACAAAGTCATAAAGCAGGGGTGTCAATGGTTGTAATTTGACCACAAATGATTTAGAATCTGTTTTCTGAATTAAAATCGTGTTGTTATGTTATGTTCAGCCTAATGTTAGCTTACACAATTCTCTAGTTCAACTAGCTGATCTGATGGGAAAGTCAGATACAGACCTTCGTATGGGGTGAACTGTATGTCTAACAATCGTCTGTGGAAGGGATTTTAAATTTTTAAGGCACTGTGCACAGCGGGACACAGTAGTGCTCAGAATATTTCTTTATTTATCTCTGAAAATGTTCTGTCTCTCTGGCGTTAGAGATACCTGAAGGAAATGTTACTGTCTCACACTGCCAGCTAATATAAACAATACTGCAAGAAACGTACGGAAGTCCAGAAAGGCCATGCATTATTTCTTTTTTGTCATGATCTCACGAAAATTGCTTTCTCAAGATCTCGACTTTTTTTTTTTCCATATGTCAAAAATACATCGTTGTATGTACTATACACCGATCAGCCATAACATAAAACCACTGACAAGTGAAGTGAACTGATTATCTCGTTACAATGGCACCTTCAAGGGGTAGGATATATTAGGCAGCAAGCGAACAGTCAGTTCTCGAAGTTGATGTGTTGGAAGCAGATAAAATGGTCAAGCGTAAGGATCTGAGTGACTTTGACAAGGGCCAAATTGTGATGGCTAGACGACTGGATCAGAGCATCTCTAAAACGGCAGGTCTTTTGGGGTGTTCCCTATATGCAGTAATAGTACCTACCAAACGTGGTCCACAGAAGGACAACTGGTGAACTAGCGACAGGGTCATGGGCACCCAAGGCTCAATGATGCGTGCGGGAAGCAAAAGCTAGCCCGTCTGTTCCACAGAAGAACTACTGTAGCACAAATTGCTGAAAAAGTTAATCCTGGCTATGAAAGAAAGGTGTCAGAACGCAAAGTGCATCACAGTTTGCTGGGGCTGCACAGCCGCAGACTGGTCCAAGTGCCCATTTTGACCCTGTCCACTGCGGAAAGTGCCTACGATGGGTACGTGAGCATCAGAACTGGACCATGAAAGCAATGGAAGAAGGTGGCCTGCTCTGATGAATCAGGTTTGTTTTTTTTTAAATACATCATGTGGGTGGCCAGGTGTGCTATGCAAGCCAGTGGAAGCGGTGTGATGCTCTGGGCAATGTTCTGCTGGGAAACCTTGGGTCCTAGCATTCATGTGGATGGTTCTTTGACATGTATCACCTACCTAAACATTGTTACAGACCATGTACACCCCTTCATGGCAATGGTATTCCATAATGTCAGTGGTCTCTTTCAGCAGTTTAATGCGCCCTGCCACATTGCAATAATTGTTAAGGGAATTGGCTTGGCCTCCAATTTCCCCAGATCTCAATCCGACCAAGCATCTGTGGGATGTGCTGAACAAGTCCAATCCATGGAGGCCCAACCACACAACTTACGAGACTTAGAGGATCTGCTGCTAACGTCTTAGTACCAGATACCACAGCACACCTTCAGAGGTCTTGTAGAGTCCATGCCTCGACAGGTCAGAGCTGTTTTAGTGGCACAAGGTGACCTACACAATATTTAGGCAGGTAGTTTTAATGTTACAGCTGATCGGTGTATGTATAAGTTATATGCTTTTATGAAGAAAGGTTGTAAAAAGGTTGAAAAAATAAAAAGCATTATGCTAATGTTGTAGATAGTGAAGTGGTTGAAAATGTATAAGGTTAGAAAACGCAAACACTAATCTTCAATATACCGACATGTCAAACGTTGGTAGAAGGAGTGTGAGTGGGTTGACCTGTAGCATTGAAGTTGGCCTCTTACCATGGTGCCCACTTGTTGACCTGGTCTTGAGAACAAGGAGGTATGAAAATCATGTGAGGACATTATAATGTAAGTACTGATGTCATACTGTTATAAGTGGCTATAGGCTATAGTTTTTTTAATATAATTTTACTGTATTTTTTTTAAATAAAATTGTATAGTCAGATAAGGGTCTGTAAAAGATGTTGGCATTGTAATACATTGCAATAGATTGTATGAAAATAAATGTCAAAATGTGCATCACATATTTTTGCACATCAGATGTAGCAGGAGAGTTGCGATGGGCATGAGGGTAGGAAGGCTGGATTAATGGCTCCAGCTGTATGTGTTTGGTTTATCACCTTCTCTACAGGATATAATGTGTATGATGTATCTTATTTTTTTTTCTTCATAAAATAAGACTGTAAAATGAATGCTATTAGGCTGAAGTTGTTGATGATAAAGTGGTAAAAATGCAAAAGGAGCTGTAGCATGTCCCATACAGATGTAGCAAAATGGGTAGAAGAAGTGAAAAGGGCTTGATCTTTGCTTCCTGAGAGGTTCTAGCCTGGTCCTCTGCTGTGCCTTAAGTGTGAAAATTATTTTTTAGATAAATTTGCATATAGCTACATCATTTGCATTATGTGGTATCAGGCAGCTTAAAGAGAGTCATAGCATATTTGATAATGGTAAGGGCTGCATTGTGTACAAGAGATTTAAAGCTAATCTATGTTGAGTATTGTTGGGCTTGTACTTTGAATACTTGAATATGTAGTACAAGGTCTTTCCTTGTAACCCATTCATGCTTATTAGTATATAAAGTTATTATTATAATGTGATTGTTAGAGAGTGTATCACTTGAATGCTTGCGGTGTGAGTAATTGTCTCTGTTTTGGGGTAGTTTTGTGTAGGGAGGTGCTGTGTCATAAATAAAATACTTTCAATATGGTTCAAGAATTACAGCAGCCAATAAAGTAGCTTTATATAAAGTGCAGAGGAGAACCATTTGTGAAAACAGCAACAGGGTGTGAGACTTTGACTGGTTACTTGTTTTGCAATGTAGTATTGTCTTCTTTAAAAATGGGTTAATGTTCATAGAAGTACTTGAAGAAAAAGCAAAGCTGAAAAAGCAAAGAAAGGCAAGATTTGGGTCAAGGGTAACCTCCATGAGGCTACCAGTAATTCACCCGTGGCTGTGTTTTAAGTGGAGAAACCTTGGTATGTTGTAATATGCATAACACATAATGAGATTTGGGAAGCATTATAAGAACGATGAAATATATGTAGGCACACATATGTTTATGATGAAGTCAGGTAAATTGGGCCCTCAAGCAAAATGGACCAGATTGGAGCATCCTAGCTGTTGACATTTTCATAGCCTATTGGTGCAAATAGTTTCATACATTTGTCAACAGTACTTAATATGCAGCAAATGATCTAACTGGTCTGAGGTGGCTAAGGTGAATTTTGCAATGGTTAGGTCAATAAATTAATAAGAAGCAAATGATCATTTAGTAGTAAGGTTCATGATCAATATATTGAGGTTCTATAAGGAAAATGTTTGAGTTTCGCAAAAGAACATAAGTTATATGTGAAAATTCATTTTGGTTGCTGGGCCATTATAAATTAACTTAAGAAATATTTTGACCATTCCTTAAAAAAATACTCCAATATTATTGAACAAATTACAATACAGGTGTGGGTATGTCATATTCATACTGCACAACCAGAGTACTGTATAAATTTGCACACAGACACAGACTTACAAAATTGTCCTCACTCAGACACAAACATTCATTTAGAGCTCAATCAGGATTGCATTTCAAAGATACAAAATAAAAGCTTACTTTCTGATTGCTGGCTTTTTCTCTCTTTCATATGTAATTTTTTTTTTAAATTTGTAACTCAATCATTCACACAGACTCACACACCCACAGAAGTTGTTTGCTTATGTAACTGAAACTAAGGTATTTTGCTTTGCTCAGAATGACGGTGTTGTTGGTGTTGTTTAAATAAAAAGGTCTCCCATTTAACCTGACTGTCAATAATACATATAATAATCTTTGATAATGGTGGATTGTGATTTCTGCCACTGTAACAAAACAAAACAAAATAAAATCACAGACCACTTAGCTATGCTACCTAGACCCCGCTTTGATAACTATAGTTCTAGTGGAATTGGCAGAAAGTGGCATACACA
>CM040989.1:16056668-16088565 GCA_022985145.1 Pangasius djambal | reverse complement strand
TAATAGCTGCTAATGGGGATTTCTTTGATGAATCCAAAATTTGAGTATTTTTCTATGTTATGTTCATGTTTATGTTCATAAAATTTTATTTAATAAAATATGTTTTCATAGTTTGTGTTGTCCCTTATTATCAATGCAAAATGGTCACTAACTAAAGAGGATTTATGCTGATATTGCCCAAAAACCCTATTTTGTTCAGACGTTTCCAAACTTTTGGAGAGCAGTGTATATACTGTCTATGTACATTCGTTGTCATGGGATTAAGGAACGTGACTTTGTGCATGCCATGGCGAGATTTGAAAAATAACTGCATTAAAAATATTTGAAGATTTGACTGGAGAATGTATGTTTCAGACCATCCCACCAGTAGAGAGGAGAGACAGACTGTAAGCTGTATTGTGTGCGGAAACTTGCATTTCCTTTTGATGAATGCAAATTAGAAGATATTGAGAACAGGACAACTGCTATTCCGTTGTGATATAAAATTGTAAGTAAAGAATTATGATGTGATTATATGTGTGTATTGATCGTAAAGTTTGCCTGCTACAGTGAACTACATCATTTATCTCAAATTTGAAAAAAGGCTCTCTATTATGAAAGGGGAAAATGCCCCTACTGTGAACATTGGATTAGCTGTAATGATGGATGAAATCTGAGAAACTAAAAACTAGATAAATGAAAAAAATAACGACTCAAGAAATATGTGAATACATAAGCAGTTTTTCGTTTTAAATCACAAAATCATGTTTATATTATTTATATTGGATTTCTTTGGTTATTATTTATATTATATTGGCATTTGACCTTTAAGTTCATTTCTGCCTTTGTGTATTTCCCTTGTTAATTTTTCGTTCTGTAGATCATTTGTATCCTACTCTTGCTCCCGAGTGTGTGTAAATTTATGCATAAGAAGACAAACCTTCATAAATCTCAGTTGATCTCAGTTGATTTTTTTTTTCTCCATTTTCATGGCTAACCATTTTCTTTTGTCTTCACTTAATTAATTTTTTCTGTCATTTTGGCTCCAGATTTTGGCCTTTCAGGTGCTGTTACACTGTTAAGCAATATATTTTTTTATGATGACTATATTTTTATTATGATCATGACTTTTTTTTTTTTTTTTTACTTTGGTCTGGCTTATGCAAACATTTACACACCACTTTATTAAAAGAATGAAAAATGAGACCCATTGTATTCTGTATGTTTCTTTTATGTGTTTTATCTGTGTTTATTCTTGAAATATAGTATAGACATATTTCTATTTGTTGTGTATTTTCTCACAATCTGGCAGAGCAATACACTTGAATGTGCATTTGATGTTTGTTTTGTAGGTACATGTGACTTTTGGAAGAAAAGGAGAGAGAGAGTGCTATAAGAAGAGGCAACAAGGCTTTAAGTACAGTTTTATATGCAGTGTAAGAAAAAACTGTATCCATTTGTATGACTGTGTGGGGGAAGTGTAACCTGTGTGTTGGCATTTCTTTTCACAAATGTCTGTGTGATTTTTTTTTGGAGGGAAAGCTACACTGATTACAACAGGCCAAATGACTTTCAAGGAGCTGTCCGATGCTGAATCAGCAGTAGAAGCTGTAAAAAAAGATCAGATCGTAAGTGCTGATATTGTAGAGAAGCGCATTTGTTCAAAAAGAAAGGTACTGAATAGTATGAATCATGATAAGTTGATGACATGATGTTAGCAGTGTGCTTCTTTCATCAAGAACTCGATGATTAATGCTGTGGCCGGAGGAAGGATATTCATTTCAGCGAACAGACACAGTTTTGCAATGCGTTTTGCAATTTTAATGTAATACCGTGACAACTGGTAGAACAGTTACTACAGTTTGATAAAACAGAGATTTTATGCTGTGCACGCAGATTTGTTTCTATGCAGCTGATGAGTAAAGAAAGCGAGTGTGGCGGAAAGGTTGAATAGGGCCTTCCTGTTGAGCATAATGAGGATGGAGCACATAAGGAAGTGCTAACTTCGAATAAATAGTCCACGAGCAAAGGATGTGGATATGCAGAGATGATTGTAATGCCAAGGTCAAGTGTGGACTCTGACTTGCATTTCACTGAAGCTGATGAACAAACGCCAAGAACCTAAGACAGTGTGTAGTTATTTAAGATGCCTCTTACAACTTAGTCTGTGAAATAAATTGGCGTTTTAAAAAAGAAAAGAATAAAAAAGAACGCTATTCAAGTGAAATATACTATTTTTTCTTGGTTTATCTGTAGTATTTTCTGTGAATTCTTAATGCACATATAAATGTTTAGGTGTGTTTTGCACTTACATGTTTTAACTACATGTGGGTTTTATTTCTTGTTTTACTGGTTGAATAATGTGTTCAATTTTGAGATCCAAGTCGTTTTTAATTATTAAAGATTTATTGGTTATTTTATATGCATTTCAACAATCAATATTTTTTTTCAGTTATAAATTTCCATTTAAAATTAGATGAAAGGTGTGAATGAACCACTGAATAGGAAGTAAGGTGCACATGAGCTATTGTGTATGCATTCCATGTCGTAAGGGATGTAGTATAAAATCATTGAAGACGTAGATAATATATTAGGTTAGCATCTGCTATACATATAACGTGTAGTTTAGATAAAGCATCAATAATGACTGTAGTGAACTGTAGAAATTGTAATTGAAAGATTTTACATATGTGTATGAGAGGTTATGCACCTTGGATTTCCTAGTAATCGTAGTTTTGTTTTGTTTTTGGTACTTCGAAGGTCTCCTTAAGAGTATCATAAATTTATTGTAAATTAACTATGGCTGATTTCCAGCATTGATACCGCACTAGTTTAGAAAAGCTTTAGGTTATGACTGTAAGCCCAGGTCAGATTCAGGGGCAGATTGGTGGCGCAGTGGTTAAGGTTTGAGCCTACTGATCAGAATGGCATGAGTTCAAGGTCTAGCATTGCTACAGTAAGTTGCCAATATCAGGCCCTCTCTGCTTCAGGGGTGCCATATTATGGTTAACCCTGTGCTCTGACCCTGTCGATAGGTATGCAAAGAAAAGAATTTTACTGTACTGTATGTGTATATGTGACAATAAAGCCTTTCTTCTTATGGTTCTCTGATAGCGTATCCCAATAATCAATACTTTTGTTTTTAGCCGCATTGATTATTGTAATGCTTTGCTGGCTGGAATGTCAAAAGCTACCCTTAGTAACTCTGCTGCTAGAATCCTGACTAGGATCACATCACACCTATTCTGGAAGCCTTGCACTGGCTTCCCATTAGGTTTCGTATTGATTTTAAAATCCTGATGCTCACTTATAAGGCCTTGAATGGTTTGGGGCCTCAATACTTGCCTGAGCCCTTAACCCCTACTGGTGTGCACGTGATCTCCGCTCTTCTGAAGCTGGTCTTTTAACTGTTCCATCAACCCATCTAAGAACTATAGGTGATAGGGCTTTCTCTTCATTGACTCCAAAACTATGGAATTCCCTGCCCTCTGAGATTAGAAGTGCAGAATCTCTTAGTGCTTTTAAATCTTCTCTTAAAACATAGCTTTTCAGCTAGCTTTTATGGGATCCATGTGATTCATTTGCTTTTATTTGTATTTGCTCTGTTAAGAATTGTTCTTATTTCTGTTTTTGTATTTTATCTCTGCTTGTATTTTATTGTCAGTGTATCGTTTTAATTTGTATTTCACTGTATCTTAATTTATGTAAAGCGCTTTGAGATGCTACTTTAAAGGTGCTCTATAAAATAAAGTTTATTATTATTATTATTATTATTATTATTATTATTATTATAGTGAGATACAAATGCTTGAAAAAGAAACTACAGAATATGATCTTAGTTTAGTTAGCAAGCAGCACATACACATTCCCACTGACTATGCACTGCATATCTGATTAGAGATTTATATTTAACATGTGGCACATCAGAGTTACATTTAAACCATCTCTCAAAAAAACTGTACAAATGCATATTAAAACATGTATTAAAGACAGCTTATATACGTATACTTCATCGTGTTAGCACATGGAATATAAAGTCTTTATAGTTATTAATGACCACACACACACACCGAATAGGCCTACACATTATCCATTTAAAAAGCTGTTAATTACTGCTTACTAAAGCTTACCATTTTTAATTACTGCGTATTTACTGCTTACCATTTGAAAAGCTGTTAATTACTTACAATTACTAAAACATCTGGCCAGCTGTGGTCCTGCGGTGGTCTCTTTCAGTGGTCTTCAGCTGATTAAGGGATCGTTGAGAATAGCTACAAGCTAACAAGGTGGGTACTCAGTGTACGTCTATATGAAATATGAAATATTTATAGACAAATTCAAACTGTATACACTGATAAGACAAAAATATATTTTCTTTAAAGCAGGTGTACATAACTGTTGACTGGTAGTGTTGCAGTGTAAATATGTTCTTTAAGTCAAGAATAAACAGCACAACATTTACCACAATTATAGCTTTGAGTCTGTGCTGATCTGGTGTGCAGATCTTTGGAGCATTCAGTGTTGGTGGTTGGTTGAGAGAACTGGGAATTGTGAGTGGGGCAAAACCTGTTTTGGTGTTTATGGATCAAATTTTAATTTATCCTATTCACAGTCAATGAAAATAGAGCACAAAAAAGTAAAAGTAGATGAGAAAAAGTGGTGGACATGCATTTGCAGCTCCAGGTAAGCTTCCTTTCATGAAGAAGGAGCACAAGTACACATACAATTTTAACAACCACACAGATAAGGATAGCTGCTTTTTTTCTTTCTTCCAGCTGCAAGCTCTAACACCTCCAAGATGTACTTTGCTATAGCCTTCTCCTAGTAACGAGAAATTCATGTAAATGTGTAATTCCTATCATTAGTACATGATAACCAGTTTGTCATTAGTTATAAAAATCTATTAAATAAAAGTCAGAAAGTGTGTGAAGTGTGTCAAGTCGTTCTCTGACAAGCTTAACAAGGTTTTGACAAGTGGTTATTTAAATTGACTGAAAGATGCTTAAAGCTGACGAATTGCGAAGAATAAATTGTTCGAGCGAGGGATAACTGAGAGGAGTGCAGAGCAGTCTCCAACAATGATAGGTGAGGCAGACCAAGAGAGAATGGGAAGAAATACTCAGCTCACTGAGGGAATTACAGTACTACAACATATAGAAAAACAGCACAGGAGACCTTCTGCATTTTAGAAAGCCTATCATACATCTTTTAGTAATGATCCAGATGGCAGATATTCACATTTTTTTTGCTTACATTTTCAACATTTCATGAGTATAATTTCTAGTCATGTATATAGTCATATATATAGGGGCAGTCGTGGCCTAATGGTCCGAGAGTTAGACTTGTAACCCGAAGGTGAACTCGAAGGTCGTGGGTCTGAGTCACGGGTCCGGCAGGGATTGTAGGTGGGGGGAGTGAATGACCAGTGCTCTCTGCCACCCTCAATACCATGACTGAGGTGAGACCCTTGAGCAAGGCACCGATCCCCCAACTGCTCCCCGGGCGCTGCAGCTAAAATGGCCACCCACTGCTCCGGGTGTGTGTTCACAGTGTGTGTGTGCGCACTTGGATGGGTTAAATGCAGAGCACAAATTCCGAGTATGGGTCACCGTACTTGGCCACAAGTCACTTCACTTCACTTCACTGATAAACATTGGCATTAAAGAGCATTTCCAGCAGGGGGCGGATGTTCAAACATTGTCTACTTCACCATCCACTGGATGCTGGAATTATCAACCAAAGAAAGAAGCTGCATGTTATTTCTTTGCAGGAAAAAGTTATAAAGGGTTGTGTATTTTGGTCATTTTCACAGCTCAAATACTTGACAGACAAAATGATAGTTTACAATTTTAATATCTTTGTTGTTTGAATTTAAATGATGTTATCCAGAGGAGACATGCCCTGCATGTGTTTAAATGTGAGGTGTTTGCACACTGTACGATGGACATAAAAAGCTGACTGCAGCACTATGACCAGTGCTAATTTAATAATGGCTCCCTTAAAAACCCATTACACTGATGTTATTCTATGCTTTGCATCAATCAGGTGTGCTAGCTAGCTATCAGCTCAGTTCAAAACATTGTTTATATCACTTGATACATTATTCTTCATAGTTTATTCACTTTATTCATTATTCTTTATTCACTTGATAAAAATCCTTTATCCACTATAAAAATTTTGCATCCATAGGCATCCGTCTGAAATTCTTGTAGTGTGCAATATTTCACGAACTGATTCAACTTTGGTATTGATCCAAACAGAGTCAAGGTCACAGCAAGGTCAACTGTTCAAAATAATTTTTAAACAGCTTTATTCCTGTTTGAAGTATATTTCAGGTTTCCTTTCCATTGCAGGTTGGGGTAGAGGAGGGCTGATACATTGTGCAGAGCAAGAACTGAATGTAGCTAATAACCTGGAAACTCAGGTTATACAAAATTTAGATTACATGCCTGCTTAATATACAGAGCAAAGTGTAAATGTAAGTGAAAATCTGTCAAATGCAGGGTATAAATAGGCACAAAAGATCACATGGCATCCATACAAACTTGTGAGTTGTAACTGTTGCCCTCAGTCTTTAGCACTGCCCATGCTCTCAGCAGTAACCCATTCTGGTAGCAACCAATTTCTACTTTTCTATTTTTTATTAATCAATATTTATTTTATTTCAGTATATCTCGCAGCAGGGGCAGAGTCTTGGAGCAGGAGCGGTGGATTTTAAGAATGAGCATACAACCGTGTGTGATTAGCAAGGATCTTTTCGTTTGGTGTGTATCTTGTAGGTTTGTTTTTGTTTTGTTTTTTTTGACTGACCTGAGCCTGTGGTGCAGAGCAGTGTAGCTGCATCCTGCTGAGCTTGTGTGCTTTTGTGTGAATGTTGGAAGTTTTTATTTATGTTATTTCAGTTTGTGAGCTGAAAAGCCCAGACAAAAAGACAAAAATAAGTGAAACTCCACGACAAATACCCTGTAATAGAGACCTTGTCCCTAGCCGAGGTCCTCAAGTCACTCACATAGCTTACACCAGGTTCATCAGCAGGCATGAAAGAAAGAGAGAAAGAAAGAAAGACTCTGGAGAGTCTAAAATGCTTAAATTCCATTGCCAGTCCATCACATATCAGACGTAACGTGCCTGGTGAACAAACACAACTGGTGGTGGCCATATACAGTTTCTACTCCTTCACATCAGGGGGGTACCCTTCTGTTTGGGTTAGCTTTGGCACCCAGTATGTTCATGAAATATGTGTGTGAGTTGCTTTATAACCCTGCAATGCCAGGGTCTGTGTGTGCTTTATTTGAACAATTGGCTGCTGGGTGGACAATCCCAACAGCAGGAGACAAGCCAGACACATGTGCTAATTGCATATGTGGAAGCACTAGGACAAAAGTCAATCATGGAAGAAAGTCAATCGACTTTTTTTTCCGTTCACATACAGTTAAATAGCATGACACTTGCAAGCAGCCACATATTGTCTATATGCAGACTTTCGGTGTCTAGCTGGGATGCTATTATTTGCAACTCTAGTAGTGAAACTGGGTATGTTGTGCCACAGACCATTTCACTGTTGGATGAATGCTCAGTGGCTCAAACGCAGGTGTCAGTAGTAGTGTGTCCGCAATGGACCAGTGCACGTTTTCTTCCTGCAAAGAGAGAAACCGTAATGGCAGATGCCTCCCCTCAAGGCTGGGGGTACATGTGGAAAAACCTGAGAAGAAAATAAAAGATGGAAAAACAAGTCTTGATCTTGGCATATTAAAGTTCTTGAGTTATTAGAACTGTGCAGATAGAGCTGAAACACACATAATACCACAGCATGACAAAAGCTTAGGGGTTGTATTACATCAACCACCACTGTTGGCAAAGAAAACTCTCGCAGTGGACCAATGTACATCTTTTGACTTAAGAGCTACCTACATATTGGGCTGATGCAGTCAGGTAGTAGATGTGACAAATCTACAATTATAAGAATTTTCACCGCTACCACTAGTGTGGATGACACAGACTAGAGGTGTAACCAAATACAAATACATTGGACTGAACAGATAATGCATCCTAAAGGAATATGAACACAGTTCCAAACTGTAGATGGAGTATTTGTAGCTTTTTTTTTTTTTTTTTTTTAGAACACCTGCCAGCTTTAGACTAGGTGTGTGCAACATAATACCACAGGACACAACAAAAAAAAAAATTGCGAGGGTTTTACTTAAATATGAAATTTTAACAAACAGGTCTCACTGAAGCTCGTGGGTAGGGCTTCCAGGTTTCAGCAAAATTCCCACCCCAACTACAACTCAAAAACTGCACAAAAAACTTGAAACGAGCCCAAAATGTTCATACACAGGAACAATTCGACACATTTTTGTTCTTTTTGTCAGTCTTTTCATGTGAAACAAGTTAACAGTGGTGTGTATTTCTGATTTGCAGTATCCATCTGCAATATGCAGATTTATACACACTATACACATTTTTATTCATAGAACTTGGCAACCCTGGTCACAGAATAAACATCAAATTCATTAACAGGAGCCAAGAAGCACAGGACATCTGGCTCAGGAGTTAAAGTTATATATTAAAAGAAGTAGAACTCAATGCCAACGGTGTCAATGGGAATGCCTCCACCACCAAGTCTTACTAATTTGTATGCCAGAAATACCCTTAAAATATACATCAAACAGTAAGGAAGCTATTGAAGAAAAACTATTTCAGATATTTGACCTTGCTGTGACCTTGACTTGGATCAATTCCAAAAGCTAATCAATTCAGCTGCTGTTTACAATGATTATTCCACATAAAAACCACTCATTCACTCATTAGATATTGTGCTAACGAGAATCTCGGACAGATGCACAGACACACACACATATGGACTAAAATGGAAAAAAAAAAATTACATAGCTAGAAAATGGCTCAAGTTCCTGAACATGAATGTGTAAATAACATCTATGAAAAACAGGAGGAAGTTATTGAAGAAAAACTATTTCAGACATTTGACCTTGACCCTATCTGCACCAATTCCAAAATATAATCAGTTGGTTACAATGATAATTCCAGATAAATCCTACACACATTCAACCACTAACAAGATTCACTAACAACAATCTCGAATCTTGGACCAGTTTTTGCAGGGCATAGTGTTAGAGTTCACATTTAAAAAAAAAAAAAACTTTTGGTATAGCCCATGAACACTTCCAGTTAAACTTAAAACCGGAATACAAAAAAAAAAAAAAAAAAAAAAGATACAAAGCATTAAACATGTACAGATTCAATTACAGATAAAACCATTGCATTACACTCTGAACAGGGACCATGATCCTGCCTGTTGATGATGTTACTGACAGGACCTCTGTGCCCATTACTGATCAAACTGGACCTGTGTTCCCAGATGAGCAGATCATTGTAGCACAGAAGCCCACAGGTCTTGAAATTATGGATATGGTCCCTGGTTGTGAGTGCACATGCTCCATCCATGTGTCAGCTATATGCAATCCAGTGGAAACTTGTGGTGTGAAACACTATGGTGTGAAACAGTGGGCATAAGTCCAGTGTTTTTTGGGGAGTCAACTACAAGTGTTTCTATTGGGTCTACCCTGAATATGTCAACACTGTATGGAGACCAGGGACTGATTGACAATGTGCTGCTGGAAGTGCATAAACTAGTCAAAACATCTCACAGTGATGTGGAATATCTCCAACCTCAATGCAAAATGATGGTTCAGCAATGGGATCTGGACTTGGTGCTAAGCAGTTAGTGCAACTGTGCAATTGTCTTTCATTTAAGTGTCTTTCATTTAAGGCAAAATGCACGCATTATTGGTCAGTATACAGGGGACCAGAGTTCAAACTTGTTACACCATCATATATATGTGTAATATGTGACCATCATATCCATATGTGGGCCCTCCCCAGATTATTCCCATAAAGTTGAAGCACACAGTTGTATAGGATGTCTTTGTACCCTGTAGCATTACAGTTTCCCTTACCTGGAATTAAAGGGCCTAGCCCCATGTCATGACAATGCCCCTGTGCACAGAGCGAGGTCCATGAAGACATGATTTGCCAAGGTTGGAGTGAAAGAACTCAGTGGCCTGCACAGAGCCTTGACCACAACACCATTGGGATGAATTGGAATGCAGACTGCACACCAGGCCTTCTTCCCGACATTAGTGCCAGACCCCACTAATGCTGAACAGGCAAATACCCACAGCCACACTCCAAAATGTAGCAGAAAGCCTTCCCAAAAGAGTCGAGGTTATTATTACAGCAAAGAGGGGACTAAATCTGGAATGGGATGTTCAAAAAGCACATGTGGGTGTGATGATCAGGTGTCCACAAACATTTGGCCACATAGTCTATCTGCTCTTGCAGAGGATAATATGTCCAGTCCAGGTCTATTTTCAATGTGGTTTCTCAAGCGATATGTGGAAGCGACTACAAGTTGTCTAAAGATAGGTTAGCCCATTGGCTAATGGAAGTGATTGTGCAAGCATACATTAACGCAAGTCAAGAGACATGTTCTTCCATTAAATTGAATTTTACATGACTACCCCAAGGGCATGTTTAAGAGGAGTGTCACTTTTATGCCATTTATGATGTGGCAAAATGGAGCTCACTATCTACCATCACCAGGTGTTGCTTTATCAAAACATGCTCGTTGTAAGTTGATGTAATTCTCAACCTCAGTAGAGAGCAGTATCAGAACGTTGAATGTCACTCAAACAAAAATGGCCAGAGGAGCGTAATGGCTTCCAGTGTGGGGTCACCATCATGGTGACAACTTTGCTATTTGGCTTTTGCAGTTGGTAAACAAGAATACTAATTCCAAAGAAAACCACTCAGGTGTAGAATCACAGTTACATACATAACTTTTTTTTTTTTGGCTTGTTGTTGTATTTTTGGGAGTGCAGTAGTATTTAAGCATTTAAAAAAAAAAATTTTTTTACAATCAACTTGAAATTTCAACTCCTCAACCTGAGATAGATAGATAGATAGATAGATAGATAGATAGATAGATAGATAGGGTACTTTATAGATCCCTGAGGGAAATTGTTTAATCGTGAAACTGGCCCATACAGGGTAGTCTTCTCAGCTACCAATTCCTTCCCTGTTTATGGACTGATGTCAAATCAACATGGTTGTGCACACTGTGTGGAGTATAAAGTGCCCATTCTCTATTTTTAAATTAGTTTATAGCAGTATTAGCTTTAGATCAGTTAGTATACAGACACAGTAATTGGTTAAATCTATAACAATGACCATACTAATCATTGTTTTGAGGAGGTAATTAACAACAGTTAATTACTGTGTTAAAGCCTTTTGTGTTAATTAAAGTTATCGCTAAAATTAGTCATCTAGCTTATTGCTAAGGCTACTTGCTATTGTCCACTGGCTAACTTGCTGCTAATGCTACTTGTTATTGTCTGCTGTTGTTACTGTACTGCAATTTCAGTCCAAAATGTTGCATGAATGTTTAAAGTTCATTATAGTAGAACAGTACTAATAGCCAATCAGGCCTTTAACTATGAAAGCGTGGTTAAAGTAGTTTATTATGAGCTTTATGTGCTCTGCCAGAGCAAACAAAATACATGCTTTTGTGGAGGTGTCCATGTTTTTTTTTCCACTTGGTGGGAAATGATGTTATTACAACTTGCAGATTACCACTTATAGGGCACCGCAAACACAGAATTTCTCTATGTATATTCCTCACTCACTCTCCCTCCCCCATACATTCTCTTCCTTTGATATCACTTTACTTTTGTGCCTTTATCATGTCAGTCAGGAATTTTCTGCTCCCATGGGAATTTCTTGCAGTTATATTCATCATACCTACTCTGCCTAACACAGACATATACTCAGTGATTAATAGTGGGGGGGTTTGGTCCATTCATAAACAATGTGTAAATCAAAGATACTTTTAACACACACACACACACACACACACTTTTTTTTTCCAAATAATTTTCAGTTTTTGTAAAAAAATAAATAAATAAGAAGGTCAAAATTGTCAGATATTGCTATTCTTTTGTGGACATTCAGTCCCCACCAAAATATAAAATCATGCCAAACATTCCCCCCTCCCCCACAGACATACTACTATATCTACTTGTGTAATGTGTGTAACACTACTCCCTCCTTCCTCTTCCTTTCTCACTCTTGTTTACAATATGTTTCTCCTTTTTCCAGTATTACTTTCTCACACTTCTATCACTCACATTTCTCATTTGGTTTTTTGAGGGTCATGATCTTGTGTGTAGTCTTGTATTTATATTTGTAATATAGGTTCTGATATACAGTAAGGTGCAAATATCTTTGCACAGTACTGCATGTTACATGCAATGAAATGCTGTAAGGTAAAGATGCCTTTAAAATAATAAAAATTAAATGTTTCTATATAAAAAAAATATACTTTAAAGAGCACTAAACAGTAATAAACTGAACAAAACTAATACTTGAATATTTGGTGTGACAAGCATACTAGCCTCAGGTACGATTTGTGCAGTTTTAAGGAAATTGGCTGGTAGGTTTTTCTAAGCATCTTTGAGAATCTGCCACAGTTCTTCTGGAGACTTTGACCGTCACATTCTGATTTCTGCAGGTAAACCCTGACAGACTTTATTATGTTTTTTGTAGGGTGGTGTATTATGTAATATGTTGCTTTCTTTACTGACATACAGAGATTTTCCTGTAACATTTAAGTTTGTTATGTTGGTAATGTAAGTAATGTTGGGAAATATAATTTGTGTGTGTGTGTGTGTGTGTGTGTGTGTGTGTGTCTCAACAATGCAGAAGTCAAAATCTGTACAAAAAAACTTAGGCTGCCCAAGACTTTTGCACAATACTGTATGTCTTGCACACTGTTGTGTGGCCTTGCTACTGTAACACTAATTACCTTTGGATAGAGAAATGAAAGTTCGCTGTACGATGGAGAAGGTTAGAATTACCAGAGAGAAAAAAAATGTACAATGAAATTGAAATTTAAATGTATGAGTTTATTTTTATGCTACGTAATTGCATCCGTTCATTCGTTGGTTCGCTCATTCAATCTTTGTTTGATTGACTGATTGATTCATTTCATTCATTCATTCATTAGCCTGTTCATTGGTCATGCTGGTTTATATATTTGTTGGTTTAAAAAAAATTTGTGTGGTATTCTGGTGTGAATATTTCATTTTGAGGTGAATATTTGGAATATATGGTTTTGGACCCATTGGTTTTTTTTTTCCACAATATATTATTCATTCATTCATTTCCTTTTCTCTTTTACTAGTAGAGGTCATGGTAACAATAGGCTGAGAAGGTCAGCTCAGACTTTTCTATCCCTAGCCACAGATTCCACCTCCTCCTGGGGCAATCCCCAGATATGTGAGATATGAAGTCTCCAACAGGTCCTGGGTCTGCCCCAGGGTCTCCATCCACCTTCACTGTATCCTTTTAATTTGGATGAGCAGTGGCTCTACCCCAAAGCTTTCCCGGACTGTCATTTGCACTGCCTGTACTTACAGTCTTATTCTTTCTGTCACTACTCACAGCTCGGACGTAGGAGGGGGATTTAGATTGACAGGAAAACAGAGAGTTTTGTCCAGAAACTGACCTCCTGCTTTGACCTCATGGCCTTGGCGGAACCCACTTTGTTCCTCCTGAATTCAAGGTTCAACCTTCAGATAGAGTTTCCTCTCCATAGACATTTCCTGGGAAGCTAAGGATTGGAACACACCTTCTGGTCCATTTTTTTTTTAAAAATAGGGACCATCATCCCATGCCATTCTGGCCTCTGTTCACCAAGGGTGGCCCAAGGGGAGCTTATTGCTACCAGTAACATAGCCCTGAGGTCCACTCAAGTACACATGCCCCTTCACTACAACACATCGTCTTTCCATGCAGGGGAAAATGTGTGAGGATTTGCAAATTTTGTGTTTATAGTTTTGAGAAATGTTTTAGAGAAATGTAAGCAGAGATGGGTTTTTTTTTTTGCCAGTAAAGTGTGTATGGAGTTTGCAATTGTGAATTTCAGTGAAATGTGTTTAGAGTTTTGTGTCAATGGGCCCCACAAAACACATTTCTCTCTCTCTCTCTCTCTCTCTCTCTCTCACACACACACACACACACACACACACAAACACACACACACTACTATACCAATCTGGCTATTCCTCTCTAGACAGGATGGAAACACCCAAGGCACATGCCCTTTGACCCTGCACACATCCTTTATCTAGACTGTAACTGCTTCACACACATTCATACCTAATGAACTCAGGGTGTGTGTGTGTGGTGAAGGGCTCTAACAGGAATAGTGAAAGGGAAGATTGAGATTTTTGATGTAAATGTAAGGCTTTAGGTCTAGAAGTCTGAGTCGACTTACAACTGCTTTACTTGCATCGAACAGCTGAGAACACATTTGTATTTGTTTAACTATTGATGAAAGAGCTAAGGAAGAAGAAATAATGTAAGAATTGATTTAAAAAAACAATCCATGCTCTTGTTCACAGTACCTACTACTGCTACAACAAGCAAACTAAAACTTATAGAAAATGAAGTAGTGAGGATATTACTACATACTAGAAAATTAGATCATATTAGTCTAGTTTTAGCATCACTCCACTGGCCTGTTTCTTTTAGGATTGACAATAAAATTTGAAATCTCTTAATAATATGGCACCTTCATATCTCTGAATGAATCTTAATATCTTAAGATTGTGTCTAGCCTTCTCCACATTCCACATATACACATATGAAACTTGAATAGAGCAGTGAAGTAGCTTTTTTCCATTATTTTCCATTATTATTTGCCCTTTCGATTTTTTTTTATTTTTGACTATATATCTTTTCTTTATTGTTGCTTTTTACTTCACAACACTTTGTGTAAAACACTTTGAGCTGAATTTTAAGTGTACGCAAAGGAAGATGAAGATAATGGACCAAAGTGATGGAAAGGTCAAAGTATGGAGAAAGAAAGAATATGTTCATGATCCAAAACATACAAGCTCGGTGTAGGTAGTATCATGGCTTGGGCTTGCATGGCTGTTTAGGGAATGGACTCACTAATCTTTATTGATGATGTAACTCATGATGGTAGCAGCAGACTAAATTCAGAAGTCTACAGAGACATTCTGTCTGCCAATTTACAGAGAAATGCATCCAATCTAATTGGGAGGAACTTCATTATGCAGCAAGAAAAGGACCCAAAACACACTGCCAGGGCCAACACAACAAAGGACACCAGGGGGAAAAAAGTGGAAGGTTTTAGACTGGACAAGTCAATCACTATACTTTAACACGATTGAACATTTCACCTCCTGAAGAGGAGACTGAAGGGAGAAACCCTCCAAAACAAACAAGCTGTGGTACACACCGGAAAAGCAGCACAAATGAAGAATGCAACAGTTTTGTGATGTCAAAGGATTGTTGGCTTGATTCAGTTATTGCAAGCAAGAAATATGCGTCCAAATATTAAGTGTTTGTGGCAGCGGGGGCATGGTCGAGTGTCAGCTGTGAACGGCGAAGAAGTGGGTTGAACCAGCAGGTAATGTGTAATGATTCTTACCTGTGTCTTATTACTGCTGGACTACTTATTTGTGTTTCTTTGTGCTTTCAGGAGGGCCATAACCAGAAAGCGTGAGAGTGATCTAGCTGGCGGAGCACACAGACACACTCACTCACACATGCCGAGGAGCGTGAACTTGAACTTGAATGGGGTGACAGCCACAAGCCCTTTTCCTGTTGGTTTGTCTTTTTTTGATTGAGTTGTCAAAGGTGCTCTGAAAAGCATTGTGCAAGTAAACCCAAGCCTGGAGCTCTGTAAAATTCCGCTTGTCTCTCGAGTCTTCCTCCTCACCCTTACACACCGGGTTCTACAGTGTTACCGAAACCCGGCACCCTAGAAGGCTCAGACACCACCATGGAAGCCTCCCCTCTCGGTGGGATCATAAAGTCCCTTGCCACCTTCCTTCAAGCCCAATACTAAGCACTTCTCAATCTGCACAACAAGCAGCAGCTGCTCTTTGAAGCCCTCTCCAAGAGAAGGCCAAGAGCTGGCAGGCACTCCAGAAGCTCCTGCAGCCCAACAAATCTCCAGCTGTTTCCCCTGCCACCGTGCCATACCTGATATTCACCAAGATGGACTCCTTTTGCTGGTGGTTGATGGAGGTGGAGTGGGACACGGAACAGCTCATCGAGCTCGTGATACTGGAGCAATTCATCACTCAACTCATGACAGGAATGGAGGAGTGGGTCCAGTGCCACAGGCCCAAGTCCCTGGATGAAGCCGTTCACCTGGCGGAGGATCACTTGGTCCAGGCGTATCCCTTTTTCCTCACTCTCTCTTTCTCTCTCACTTTCTCTCTCTCTCTACTCCCTACTCCACCCCTGGTCCCAGGTTTACAGGTGTGGCAGGGAAGCCAGGCATTTCCAGGATCAGCATTCTCTCAGGGAAGCAGGGAACCCTGATCCAGATCACTGATTCAGGCCTCCCCCGATTGAGCAGGAATTTATCACTTGTCAGTGAGTATACAGTGGAGTACACATTAGGCCTTGGTGGACTCAGGGTGTAACCAGACCGCTGTCCATCAAAGCCTGATTCAGTGCGGGGAGCTGGGAAAGGCACGACTGGTGAAGGTGAGGTGTGTTCAAGCATCGAGTAGAGGCTTTACCCATCCACTAATTCTTGGGACAACTTGGCCAGGGTTTCAAACATTAGGAAGAGAAATGTTTGTGGATGGGTCCTGCAGAAGGGAGGCACATTGTGGAATGTGCACAGCATTGACTGCAGTTTGTGTTGGTTTTTATGGGCTCATTGAACAGTTTAATGAAATGCTTAAAGATATGATTCGTAGGTTTGTTCACAAGGATGCTCAGAATTGGGATAAGTGGCTCAAACCCCTGTTGTTTGTAGTATGAGAGGTCTCACAAGTCTCCACAGGGTTTTCCCCATTAAACGATTGTACAGATGCAAACCCCATTTCCAGTCCCGACTGGAATACTGGCTATTTGAATTTGCACTGGGAGATAAGGTACTTGGTTTATTACCCATGTCGAGCTCTAAACTACTCACATAATGGCATGGACCCTTTGAGGTCACATAGTGAGCCGGAGAAGTCGGGTATGAGGTCAGACGAATGGTTTGAGGCAATGCACTTCAAATGTACCACCTCAATCTCCAGAGGTGGTTCCTATGGGAGGGAGGAGCTGGCACAAGAAGTGCGGCCCAATTCACTCTGGTCCCCTGTGGAGACCACCTCTCACTGGACCAGAGAGCACAGGTTGCCATGATGCTAGGGGAATTCTCCAACATGTTTTTGCCTCTACCCAGTCGCACGGACCTCCTCATGGACTCCTTCAGGTATAGTGGTATGCAACCACCCGCTACAAAAAAATGTGGTTCAGGATGAACTCAAGGCTATGCCTGACATAGGAGTAATCGAAGAGTCCCAGAGTGATTGGAGTGACCATTTTTGTGTGGACTTTAGAAAAGTCAACACAGTGTCTAAATTGGATGCATACCCAATGCTACGCATGGATAAACTGCTCAATCGGTTAGGCGAGGCTTGCTTTTATTCAACACTGGATTTATCCAAGGGGTATTGGCAGGTTACCTTGACTCCAAAATCTTGAGAAAAAAACATCCTTTCTCACTCTGTTTGGGTTACACCAATTTGTCACCCTTTCCATTTGGTTTGTTTGGAGCCCCAGCAATGTTTCAACATCTCATGGACAGAATACGCCACACAATGCATATGCTGCTGTTATTTAGATGACATTATCATTTACAGTAATGATTGGCAGCAGGAATTACAGTATCTGAGAGCTCTCTTGAGGTGCAACACACAGACACACACCACGGACCGTGAACTTGAACAGGGAGAAAGCTGTGAACTAGAGACAGGCCCCTTTTTCTGTTGGTCTCTTTTTTTTTTTTTATTGAGTTGTTGAAGGTGCGCTGTAAAGCAGTGTGCAAATAAATGCAATGCAAGTGTTTTAAATCTGATGTAGGCAGCTACAAGATGCCAGTGATCGTGGCAAGGGCGTGATGTAAGACAAGAATCAATTTGTGGAGCTGCATTCTAGATCAGTTGCAGGGGTCAGATGGCATGCAAGTGTGTGTTTGTGTGTGTGTTTGTGTGTATACACTATCAATACATTCATTCACTGATTCTTCCATAAATGCTTTATTCTTTGTCACAGTGGATTTGGAGTTTAAACTAATTTTTTGTAGTATCCATGTGCTGTTAGGCCCATACAATCTATGCTGGTAATACATAACCACACATTCTTCCTCTAAAAACAGTGGTTACTGAAGTGATACATTACATCTTTGACTGAACACTTAATGAAAGCATCCTAAAAATATGTTTACTGCCCTTAGATTTATATGTGGTAGATAGAGATTATGCTGAAAAAGTGTTTTAAACTTGTTAAATTTGTCATATAAAACTGCGTTGTTTTAGGAAACCCAATGCTTAGAGAGGTGGAGTGAGTGGGAGAAGGAAGGATGAGGAGAGGCTCTCAAAACAAATGAAGGGACAGAAGAAGGTGCGAAATGAACAAGTGAAACTTTCTCACAGAAACACACACACACACACACACACACACACACACAAAATGATTCTACAAATACCCACTTTGGTGGATTTAGGCAGAGTGCAGACATTCATCTACAAAAACCTGTTTCAAGATGAGGCGTTGGAAAGGTGCTGAGAGGTGAAGGTGAGGTGTATAGACAGGGATGTGCACACATATCCTATGGTGACTCTCACAATTACTGTATATACTATGGACAAAAGCTTACTGTAAAGGTGCTGGTTGGTCCCTATATTCCCACCTAGTAATCTTAGGAATGGATTGGCTGGGATTCAGTCAGTTAGCAGGGATTTAGAACTGTGTGGGTTCCGGATATTAAAAAAATGGTGTGAGGTTTGCGCTGCCTTGGCTGCTGATGCTCTTCTGAGCATGTCGCATGACTCAGACCAGGCAGGCGCGAGTGGCTTGCAGGACCTCCAGCTGGTGGGGCCCCACATCCTCTCTTCGAGCCCCTAGCAGAGCCCCTTTTCCTCTGGAGCTCTATCACGATGATACTTTAAGAAACACATTTGAGCATGTTATAACAATAGATGGTTGAAGTGTACAGGCTCTGGCAGAGCTAAACTTTCCCCATTTCACTATTATTTCACTGCTCATTATAACCCCATGGCAGGGCACCTCAGCGTAGACAAAACACTTCATGGTGATGTACACAAGTGGTGCATCCTGACGCGAAGGTCAGCTGGTGAATCCACCAGCCACCCCAAATGTTCTATTATGCCCTCTCCCTCTTATCAAGAACCTCTTCAAAAGAATTGGCATGGATCTTGTAGGGCCATTAGACCACTTAGAATGAAGAAATAACTTCATATTAGTTCTGGCAGACTAAGCAAAGCGATATCCCGAAGCAGTGCCCCTGCTTCTTAACAAAGAGCATAGCAGAGGCACTATTCCGAGTAATCTGCCAAGTTGGGATCCCGAAAGAGATCCTAACTGGCCAAGGCACTTCATTTATGTCAAGTACAGTATGCAAGCTGTACAAATTATTGGAAATTAAAGCGGGTTGTACCAGCATTTATCATCCCTAAATGGAAGAGTTAGTGGACCATGATAATAAAACTTGATTCTTAAGTCTGTACTTGAAGATAGTTGAAATTAATAATAGATAAATAGTTGGAAACCCTGTTATTTTCAGTCCAAGAACTTCCCCAGGCCTCTATGAGGTTTTCCCCATTTGAATTACTATACAGAAGGTAGCCCCAGGCAATGTTTAATGATTAAATAAAAACTGGGAGGACTGAGACCCAACACCCACAAAAAATTTTATTCAATATATCCTGGACCTGCAAGCAAAACTCCATACCACCCCTCCATCCCACTTATCATGGGAGAATTTGCTTCAGGCTCAAGAAAGGCAGCAATGGCTCTATAATAGGTGCTCCCGACTGAGAGAATTTGCAGTGGGAGAAAAAGTCCTTGTATTGCTTCCCACCTCTATCTTGAAATTACTTGCCAATTTGAAAGGACCTTTTTAGGTCACATGGCAAGTGGAATAAGTTGACTATGAGGTTTTGCACACAGACAGGGGACATGCATGGCAGATATACCACCTTAACCTCCTCAAACAATGGAGGGAAGTGGTTCCTGTTGATCGGGCAATGGCAATGGCAGAGATGAGTTGGGGCCGTAGTGTCCAAAAACAGCCAAATCCACTCCATTCCCAGTTGGAGACCATCTCTCACCATCCCAAGTGGCAGAGGTTGCCAGTTTGCAATCTGTATTTTCAGACGTGTTTTCTTCTCTGCCTGGACACACAAACCTCATAGAACACTACATAGAGACTCCTCCCATTGGGGCTGTTCTGCCCCAGATGGTGGAGGGGAAGGACCACCCTGTGCTGTACATCAGCAGCAAACTCACAGTGCAGGAGTACAGCACTGTAGAGAATGATTGTCTGGCCATCAAATGGGCAGTCCTCACTCTCCGATACTACTTGTTGGGATGTCCATTTACCCTCTGTTCGAGCACATGCCCTGCAGTGTCTCCACTGCAAGAAGGATGCCAACTCATGGGTAATTCATTGGTATCAAGTGTTATAGCCATTCAAGTCCACAGACAGGGGCTCAAATGGTAGTGGCACACCTGTTACTTATTTGTGGATATTTATTATCAAGCTGTTTTCTCTCTCTCTCTCTCTTAGTGAGCAGGCCGAGGTATTCTCATTTTGGTTTTTGTTTCCTTTTGAATATTATGCAGTGGCACATAAAAATAAAAGCTCACCAGCAATCTCGCCCTGAGTCTGTTGTGTTCCTGAGTTCTGTTGTCTCTGCCAAACCTGGATTCAACCACAGGGTTAGCACAGAGTCATTAATTAATCAACATCCAAACTCGTAAGCTAGTAGATAGTTCATTGATCAGTACAGAACCAGACAGGGTTAAATTGAAATTGTAATATGTGGCAGGAAAAACAGAAACAACATAACAAGGCTTAGAACGCACACTGATACAGAGGCAAGACTTTGCATTGTGTGTGTATGTGTTTGATGTTTTTAAAGTCCATAAACCGTAAATTAAAACAAACAGGAACAGGAATAAACAGAGCTCGAACTCAAGCAAGGTTACCCTCTGTTGACAGGGAGGGGTATTGTCCTCTGCAGTTGGACAGGTTAGGTGAAAAGACTTCTGTAGTCTGGCATGGATAGTTATAATGCCCAACTGGCTTCCTCAGAATATCAAACATGCTCTCAGTTTAGGGGAAGACAGAGTAAATAATCCACCTTATTTACATTCATTACACTCTGTACTGTCTGTAACATGACTGCTGATGATGGATGTGTTATGGACGAGTCAGTGAAGCAGGCTAAAAATATTAACGTCCTCACTGAGCTTGATGGGGAACTGCATAATGAATCTTGTTGTACTTGTACAATGACAATAAAGGTATTCTTAATGTTTGCATGTTCTGTGAATTCTGGCTCTGACGGTTCTACATCACTACCTCATTATAGTATTATTATTATTATTATTATTATTATTATTATTTTTGTTTGTACCTGCTTGCAAATAACAAACAAGTGTAGCTGGTTCTATTTCCCAAACATACTAGTAGTGTAACTTGAACCACCACAACCCTAGTAACCCAGTTACTAAAGACTGCTACACGTTCATGTTAATACTTGTCCCACAAGCTATGAATTTTTCTGGCAAGCTTTCTAAAAAAACATAGTGTGCCTGCTTTTTATCTGTATTAGTATCTGTATAGAACACATTATCTGTTTATTCTGATTAATGCATTCGCAATTGTGCCAAGAATAAATAATAAGCCAACCACTAGGATTACCATTACCCAAGGTCTGTGTCAGCTCTCCTAGTGCAGAATCTACAATAACAAAATGAGCACGAAAGAAACAAGAGATTAGAGTGCTATTTAGCATGTTTAAATCCACTTCTTCATCCTTCATCGTCATGCATGTGACATATGAGGGCCCTTTTATAGGTTAGCCATTCTGGGGTCTTCATTTCCATTTTCTTTAGTACACGAAGGAAAAGCCATATAAAACAGCTGGGTGAAAACTCCACTTCAGTTTCCCTTTTCTCATTTCTTTCTCTCACAATATTTTCTGTCTTGCTGTTATTCCTAGCAAGTCTTTTCACTTCCTCTAATCTTTTATTCTCCCATCTTTCCTTATGTGCATTCCCTGTCTCTTCATCCTCTCTCATCCTCTCTCTCTTTCTCTCCTCCTCCCATGCTTATGCAGATTTACTTCCATCACATTATCTGATTGTTCAGAATGACCCCAAAAAATCTGTCCGGTTGAGCTAGTACTAATTTCCTGTTTTCTTGCCTTTCAGGTCTGGTCAGATAAGAAATAATAATGGGGTTCCTGAATGGTGCAAGAAAAAAGCATTCACCCTATTGTCTGGAGATTACAAGTTCAAATTCTGATGATACCACACCCATCTGTGCCTGGGAGTCCTAGAGAGCAAAATCAGCCTTGTGGGAAGTGAAGGTGCTGACTTTCCGGATTCCTTTAGTGCACATAACATGATTTTAGACCTGTTTCCAACTAATTTTGGGGCTACTCCCCTGAATTCGGCAGCTACTCACTGTGTGCTCCTGTGGCGACCAACAGTCTCAGTCTTCTAGCAATTGCGAAGGCTCCTATATTTTCAAACAAGTTTGAAAAACAGCCAGTGAGAGCCTGAAAGGAAATCAAATTCATCTGTTTTCATACGCAGCAGAGCCCTGAACCCATTTAATCATCCATCTATGTGGGAGGGTGAGGGTAAAACATAAGCACAAGAATGTTCGTATAAGAAATTATTTGGCACATCATACACAAATGGTTGTTAGGAACCAAAAAAATAAACATGACTTCTTGCTATCATTGCTGAACAGACGATCCCCAATGCCCGAATCTCCCCAACCAATATTTTCTCCACATTTTCTCTTCTTGCTTTCTTTTTTCTTTTTTCTGTACAAAATAGTGACAAAGTCACATGATAGACAGCTCGCATTTATTCTCATGAGAAATCATATAGTGTGAAAGGGTCAGCATTCCTGAGATTTTGAAAGTTGTGTAGTGTGCACTCAGACTTTAACTGCAACTACAGTTAAAATATCTCACATGTATGCTGCTTAAAATTCCAGCAACCCCAATGTATCTACAGTATATTAACAAGGACAAGGACCGAGACCTAGTTTAGTTATTATTAGTAATACCTTTCTGATAACTTGCAGTCTAGCTCCATAAATGTTAGACCACAATTTAGCAGATATTTGGTTGCAGACCTTTTGGTTTCATTCCATTTTTATACCTCAAGAATCTTGTAGTTAACTATGTTAACACTACATTAACATTTTAAATATTTTGAGCCAACATGTTGTATTTCTTCGCTCATTGGAAACACAACTGACTCTTTGTTACTGGCTGCTAATGAGCTGCTTTTGAATCTCTTTACTGCTAATCTACTAGATTATGTCGATATTGCACTTAAAAGTTAGCAACAAACAAGAACAAAGTTGAATTTGACATCCAAAAGAAGGAACGTGGAATGAGTTGTACATGCAAATGCTAGCTTTAGTGTGTGTGAAGTGTCTTTCTACCACACTGCAACAGATCAGGAGTTATTTGTAATTAATCACACACTGGCCCTCTCTCGGTCTTTCTCTCTTTCTTTGTAACCAACACCACACGTATGCATTATTGTAACTCCACAGAGAAAGACAGAGAGAGAAAGATGCTAGCACAAGATGGCAGACAATATATGATCTGAACCTTGGTGTCTGTAACTTAATTAATATATGATCTTTACAAATTGTGGCCCAAATTGCATATTAGATAATCAAATACCACAGGAAACGACAAGTGTTATATACAATTTCTTGTGAATGTAGGAACAGCACTCAAAGGATTTCCGGTTTTGGGATCGCACTTCCTGAGTTCCACAGGAAAGGACTGAGTGTTAAAAGCATGGTGTGAACTCCCCTTTGCATGCCATTTCTCTCCAGCCTGTTCACAGGGTGATTCAAAAGCTCACCACAATTTTATAAAAAAAAAAAATACTGACCATAAAAGTGGTTTAAAAGAAATTATGGAGAGGCGGCCCAAATCGCCAAGCCACTCACATCTGCTGTACGGCACAAGATCCATGTGGAGCCATGTGTTTTTAAAAAGGTGAGTGAATTTTAGAAATTATGCTTCATGTATTTCCATCCTTTCCTAGAATAATAAATCATCTAAAATAATTATTAATATTTATTTCTGTTATTTTTCATTGTTTACAAGACCTGCATATTATGAGTGAATGAAGTGTAAAGTTTTAAGTGTTACGGAGATTTTGTAGCAAGAAGGGAACATTTTTGCGTTGTTTCTAATAGCAGTGACTGTGGAAGCATTTGCCTTTAAAGGCCTTTATATATTAAATAACAGGAGCATTTAAATGGCGCACACATAAGCCAATACAGGGACCCTTTCACATAAAGTGCAGTATGACAACAAATGCAAGACAGAGTGCAAGAGTAACAATTTCAGTACATTTACATAAATATGCAGGAAACACTAACTATATAGTTACCAAATATAATTTAATAAATTATTCAGAATGATATTTTTTAGTCATTCTGCAAATGCTAATTGAAGGGAAGTGGTGGTTCAGTGGTTAAACTGTTGGGCTACTAACTAGATGGTTGTGAGTTCAAATCCCGGCACTACCGCAGTATTGGCAGCTGCTACTGCTGGGCCCTTGAGCAAGGCCCTTAACTCTCAAGTGATCAGTTGTATAATTGAGATAAATGTAATTCCTTCTGGATAAGGGAGTCTGCTGAATGCAGTTTGTGACTTACAATCCCAGTCCTGTACACATGATTCAACTCCTCAGGGAATTATCCAGTCCCCTCATCAGATCTCAACCAAATTGAACACCTATGGAAGAACTTGGATCAATGCTTTAGACAGCACTCTCCATTGCCATCATCAAAACACCGAGTGAGAGAATACCTTTTGGAAGAATAGTTTTCATCCCTCTAATATATTTTCAGAGAGTTGTAGAATCTTTACAAAGGCGTACTGACGCTTTTGTTGTTGTTTAGCCATACTAACAATTACGTTTTTTTTTCACCCATGTATAACTACGGGGGGGATTATACTTCAAACTTTCAGCAGGACAGGCAGAATTGGGCAGAATTTCTTTGGGAGTGGGTGGGAGAAGAAAACAGTTCTGCACACACCTGTAGCCTGAGATGGTTCGTAGTCAATTGGACAAGTTTTAAAATGTGATTAAGCAGTTAAGAAATCCAGATATGTCTATTTGTGTTGTTGTTCCTCTTTCGGCTGCTCCCATTAGGGGTCGCCACAGCAGATCATTGGTCCACATATTTGATTGGGCACAGGTTTTATGCCGGATGCCCTTCCTGATGCAACCCTCCCCAGTTTTTATCTAGGCTTGGGACTGGCACTGAGAGCGCATTGTTGCATGGAACCCCAGTGACTGTTGTTGGTTCTCTGGCTGGGAATCGAGCCCGGGCCACAGCGGTGAGAGCGCTGTGGCCTAACCACTAGTTCTCCAGGGACCCAGATATATCTATTTGTGTAAATCTCAAAAATAGACTGGATTAGATTAGATTTAACTGCCTTTCTTTACGGGGAAACAACATCCCACCACATGCCCCTTAATCAAGCTCTGTGGACGCAGCGTGTTTCCCATATTCCCAGTGATCAACAGCCTGTAATTTCTGGCGTGGCCACTGGAGTGGATAATGATATTTCATGGGTGGCCACAAACACACCAGGCAAGGACCCCTCAGTGCAGCACAAAAAGTCCAGGGGGTGTAGTCAGACCTGATCCAGCCTACCTTGGCAGAGTCGAACAAAAAGCTTGGTGTGTTTCATGCTGGATAAGAGTTTTGTTAAGTGTGTTGTTCTGTGTTGTAGACTGTTGTATCAGGTAAAGCTCTGGACTTTTGATTCTGGACTATCTCACTGCAGACCACCCTTTAGCTCGTGCCTTGGTGTAATGTGTTTCCTTAGGATTACTTTTAATTACTCTTTAATAACTCATAGTCTGTGTAGACTGTGTATTACTGTTCTGTAATGAGTATCTTAAAATGGAAGTGCCTGTTAGGTAGGCCTCTTCAGTGATGACTACTTAGTGGTGTGAAATAACTTTTATCACTTCAGTTTGGAACGAGTCCTACAAACGGCTGCCGCTTGGACTGCACAGTGTGTGTGTGTGTGTGTGTGTGTGCGCGCGCGCGCTTAGGAACAGACGGAAAGGCTTTTTTTCTTATACCCCCCCTGCGCGTTTTCTGACAATCTTTTGGCACGGCAGATGCGTGGTTGTTCCAAAACACACACGCACGCACACGCACAGCTCTCAAAAAAGGAGCAGTAGGATGCGCACCGTGTACCGCGCCGGTACCACATACGTGCACTTTTAGACGTGTTTTGTCCAAAAGTAAAGAATTTAAACACGCTTTCGGCTGTGTGTTTGTGGGAATTTCGGATTTGGGACGCACTTGTCCGGGATACAGTCCGTGAGACAGGAGACCGGCGGAACGCTCGTAAGTTTGGAACTGGGCTGGGCAACACACACACACACACACACACACACACAGCGCGCGCACACATCCACTTGCAGCAGAGACGTTGACTGCTGTCTTACTGTATAGGCTTTGTGGTGTGTTGTGTTAATGAGGTCCAGGTGTACATCTGTGAGGAGGTGCAGTGCAAAGCATGACTGCAAAATGCGCTCACAGTGCGTCTATTAACTTTTTCAAAATGAACTTTCAAGGTTGTACCTCATTACACAAGCTGACCTTAGTATCGCCTTCTAAATGAGTTCTGCATGAAGGACAAATTGCAGTTTAAAAGTGGAAACTCGTATCAGAACAAGTAGGCTAAAGTGTGGGGAGTTCATTAATATGGCTATTATTAATGCCTTTAATGTTCAGGTGGTTTATGCGTGATGAAAAGAAAATGCAGTGTATAATTACAGTGTATTCCCCTAGAAGCTTTGCAATGGCAAAACAGTCCTGTTTGAATTGGAGAATTTGATGTAGGGTGGATTCAAGTATATTGGGACATCAGGTAAACTGGGACAGGATAACATAGCAGGATTTGTTTTCTGGCCTGATTAGTAATCAAATGATATATGATAAAAATATATTCCATTCACATGTAGATAATCAGCACCTTGAGGATTTCAGAAATGTAACGTGTTATATTTTTAAATTTTTATATATTATATTTATTACAAAATATATCTAACATATTTTGTTTTATTAATGGCTAGAAAGGTGGAAATTCAAAAACTGTCCCAATATATCCGAATTTGCCCTGTGTGATTTTATTAAGCTTGGTGCTATGATCGGGGTTTATATATATATATATATATATATATATATATATATATATATATATATATACATACATACATACATACATGTTGAAATAAAGCCATTTAGGAATTACAGCCATTTTAAGCATAGTACCGGTCCATTCCCTCGTTACTTCAAGACAAATGAAGCAGGTAAAAGGTCTGGAGTTGATATTAGGTATTGAGCTGGCATGTGGCAGCTGTTCGACTAGAGCTACCAATATGAAGTCCAAGGAGATCTCAATGCAAGTGAAGGAGGCCATCATTAGGCTGAAAAAACAACATAAATCTATAAGAGAGACAGCAAAAACCTTAGGTGTGGCCAAATCAACAGTTCGGTACATTCTTAAAAAGAAAGAAAGCACTGGTTAGCCCAACAACATCGAAAGGCCTGGAAGACCACGGAAGACAACTAAAGTGGATGATCACAGAATCCTTTCCTTGGTGAAGAAAAACCCCTTCACAACATCAACAGAAGTCAAGAATGCTCTGGAGAAGGTAGACGTATCATTGTCAAAATCTACAATCAAGAGACACCTTCATGAATGTAAATACAGAGGGTTTACAACAAGGTGCAAACCACTGGTAACATTCAAGAACAGGAAAGCCAGATTAGACTTTGCCAGAAAACATCTAAAAAAGCCTCCCATGTTCTGGAATAAGATTCTTTGGACCGATGAATCCAAGATTAACTTGTACCAGAATGATGGGAAGAGAAAAGTATGGTGAAAGAAAGGAACAGCTCATGATCCAAAGTATACCACATCATGTGTCAAACATGGTGGAGGCAATGTTATAGCATGGGCATGTACGGCTGCCAATGGAACAGACTCACTGGTGTTTATTGATGATGTGACTGCTGAGAGAAGTAGCAAGATGAATTCTGAGGTGTATAGGGCTATACTCTCTGCTCACATTCAGCCAAATGGTACAAAACTGATAGGACGCCGCTTCACAGTGCAGGTGGATAATGACCCTAAACATACTGCAAAAGCAACTCAAGACTTTTTGAAGGCAAAGAAATGGAATATTCTTCAATGGCCAAGTCAGTCGCCTGATCTCAACCCAATAGAGCTGCTTTTCACTTACTGAAGACAAGACTGAAGGCAAAAAGACCCACAAACAAACAGCAACTGAAGGTGGCTGCAGTGAAGGCCTGGCAAAGCATCACCAAGGAGGAAACTCAGAATTTGAGTTTTGAGAACATGGGCTCCAGACTTCAGGCAGTCAAAGGATTTTCATCCAAGTATTAAAATTATGGTTATATTTACAATTATGTCACTTTGTCCAAATACCTTTGAGCCCCTGAAAATGGAGGTACTGTGTTGAAAATGGCTGTAATTCCTAAATGGTAAATGCCATATTTTTGTGGAACCTCTTAAAATAAAGCTGAAAGTCTACACTTCGATCACATCTTGATTGTTTTATTTCACATCCATTGTGGTGCTGTATAAAGGCGAAATAACAAAAACTCTGTCATTGTCCAAATACTTCTGGACCTAACTGTATATATATATATATATATATATATATATATATATATATATATATATATATATGTGTGTGTGTGTGTGTGTGTGTGTGTGTGTGTGTGTGTGTGTGTGTGTGTGTGTGTGTGTCCAATTTTGCTGGAAAACACTCACCCCCCTTGAACTTTTCCACAAAAAAAATCCCATAATGTTGAAGTACCGTTTCTGGCCTTGGCATAAAGCACTACATTTGGCAGAAACCTAATCCATCACTCTAAGCACACCATCCCTAGAGTGAAGCATGATGGTGGTAGCATCATATTGTGAGGATACTTTTCATTAGCTAATAATGGGAAAATGGTTAGGTTTGAGAGCAATATGAAGCCAAATACCCCTGTTTAGAAGAATACCTGTTTCAGTGTACACGTGACTTGAGAGGAGACAGGAACAGAGACTTATATAACATTAACGAAGATAGAAATGAAATAAATTGAAATGAAATAAATTTTGGGCCTTCTGGCATTATATCACAGATTCCACAGGCTTATTTTAGAGTAACCCAAGCTCTGTATTGAACAGGGGACCATTATAATCTCGATTATTTCTATATTATAACATTAATAACTAGAATATAAATAACATGCTTAGAGAGCTCTGAATCAGCTCTGAGAGAGATGATTCCTGGGACTCACACGCAACAGATTCATTCACATATGATGCAGGCGTAATTGTGAGTAAAAAGTATTATGTCTTTGGTAGGAACACCTTATGAATTTTAGCCAGACGTGTCCGATGAAGCCTAATCTCTTGCTCTGTGGTGGTGTGTGTTAGAAAGGGCGTCTGTGTCCTTTATCTTCTGATTGTCTAAAGTTGCTGGTGTGATATCCCATCTCTCTCTCTCTCTCTCTCTCTCTCTCACTCTGACACACACACATACGCACACTTACAGAAGGACTGACAGAAGTAAGATTAACATGTGGGGCTCTTAGGTGTGTGGCCTCATTGCTGAATTTTTGATGTTCTTATACAGTACTCTTTCCTGATTACCTGAGGCATACATATGGCTGCTGGTTCAGACAGCCCCAAATCACTCACATATACACACACTCTGCAGGAGGTAAGGTTCAAACGAAGAGGTAAAACATAAAATCCTTCAGACCGTCTCATAAATTTCAAGAGGTTCAGTTAAAAACACAGATGAACCATACCATACACACACACACACACACACACACACACACACACACACACTTTCACTCTAACTAATCTCTCTCATGGACACAAGTGGCGAGGATGAGATGTGAATGAGTTCTAATATATATATATGTCTAATTATACATTCTGCTTTAATATTTGAAGACTACAACATGTAGTCATTTAGGTCATTTTATTTGATGATTTAAAAATGGTTCTTCTTCATCAGCTGTGTACAGGGCTGGGTGGTATTTCTAGTTGGGTACCTTATTTTTAGGCATACCTAAATTAACAGCTTATTAGCCGTACTTGTCAGGTTGTAGTTAGCATCAGTGACATTTTTGCAGTTTATGACTCTATGACAAGACCCAGTGTTTTTATGATATATTGGCAGTTATTTGATTCTTTTTTTCTAACTGATGATACACAGCTGCTCTTCTGTGAGTGATAGTTCATAGCATAAATCTCTCTCTCTCTCTCTCTCTCTCTCTCTCGCTATCAGATAGCAGTGATACCTGGAAAGAGGACTTCTTTCTGCCAGAGGCACCGCAGACACCACACTGACAGAGAGATACAAAGAGAGGGAGAGTGCTCTGAGAGAACGACAGCGCCTGTGTGTGTGAAAAAGGAGGAGGGATGTATGGCACAGTCATACTCTCTTCTTTTCTTTTCTCCCTCCATGCAAGTTGCACTCCACAGTTCCACAGTCATCATGGGTATCCAGCATTTTTTTATTATTATGGTGTGCGCGTATGTGTGTATTATTATTATTATTATTATTATTATTATTATTATTTTTGCTGGAAAAGAGAACGGGAGATTCTTCTGTGTGTTTGGCATGTTTATTGCTAAGTTTCAGTGGAAAATGCATTATCTTTTATACAACGTGTTGTTGCCTAATAGGATTGGTCTATTCAGCATGCATACATGATACAAAGATTACATACACTGATACAAATACTTTATACTTTGTATATACTTTGTGTACTTTGGTTAAGTGTTATTTAAAGAAACTTTCATAGACTGGGCAGTCCTAATGCAAGTGGTGATAAACAGATGCTCAGCATGTGATTTCATAGCTCCCAACTCCCTCCTCTCTGGCTTCCACTAAAGAGATCCCTAATACAATGCAGAATGCAGATGTTCCTTATTACTCTGTTTACCTTGTCTCTGTTATGACCGTTTGCTAACTCTTGCCTCAAGTGGATTATTGTTGTCTATTTTTTAAAGTTTGTTTTGGGCTTTTTTTGTGTGTGTGTATGACGTTTTTGCTTGTTTTATCACTTCGATTTTGGATGGTGCTTAATAAACCTCACGCATAGGAGTAGGAAAATACCCAGGGTCATTCCCAAAATGTACGCTGCATATGCCAGTGCTGTAGTCAGAGCATTAAGGACCCAGCCCCGTGGTACCATAGCTGCTGTCTTCCCTCCTTCTAAGGCTCACTGAAAGCCTAATTGCAATTCTTCAACAATTTGCTGTGCTCTGCTGCTTTGTGTAGAATTTATGTTTCCAGGTGGCGGCTATAATTTAAGCTTAGAGTATTTGTAAGCTAGTCCTCTTAACTCAAAGACTGTGAATGCATGCGGTAAAATGAAATTAAACTTTCCTGAGGATTGTTGTATTTTTGATTGTGGCACACCTTAAACCTTGATAAGCATGCCTAAATTTATATCTACACTATATTACCAAAAGTATTCGGTCACCTGCCTTGACTCACATATGAACTTAAGTGCCATCCCATTCCTAACCCATAGGGTTCAATATGATGTCGGTCCACCTTTTGCAGCTATTACAGCTTCAACTCTTCTGGGAAGGCTGTCCACAAGGTTGAGGAGTGTGTTTATAGGAATTTTTGACCATTCTTC
>CM040989.1:16036993-16056568 GCA_022985145.1 Pangasius djambal | reverse complement strand
TGGCATCCTATGACAGTTCCACGCTGGAATTCACTGAGCTCCTGAGAGCGGCCCATTCTTTCACAAATGTTTGTAAAAACAGTCTGCATGCCTAAGTGCTTGATTTTATACACCTGTGGCCAGGCCAAGTGATTAGGACACCTGATTCTGATCATTTGGATGGGTGACCGAATACTTTTGGTAATATAGTGTATGTCTGCGCCATTACTCTGAGGTTGATGAATTAACCTGGAACCATTTGGGCAAAGCAACATTCACACCTACTGGTAGTAAATTCCTTTTTTCTGGGATGTGTCCTTTCCCATTTAAGTGAAATAGAATTTTGTGCCTGGCAATACTGTGTTCAGTCTTACAACTGCTGAATTTGCTAATAGTCTTCAGCTAGCTAGCTACTCTCTGTAGCCAAATGTTTGTGGACACCTGACCATCATACCCATGAGCTTTTTGAACATCCCGTTCCAGATCAGTGGGGTTGAGGTCAGGGCTCTGTGCAGGCCACTTGATTTCTTCCACCCCAACCTTGGCAAACCATGTCGTCATCTATCTTGCTTTGTGCACAGCGGCATTGTCATGCTGGAACAGGTTTGGGCCCCTTAGTTCCAGTGAAATGCTTCCAACTTTGTGTTTGGGGAAGATCCACTTATGGGTGTGATGGTCAGATGTCCACAAACGTTTGGCCATGTAGTGTAGTGTAGTTGTGTTTGCTTAGTAACATTCTAACAGTATAATAATAGCGTCCACTGGTTTGCAGTGCGTCCTCAGGTAAACTAATAGTGAATAAAAAAAAAAAAACATCACACAGCACCCTAAAAGTTATGATGTATGACAACATTAATGAGTGTCATGATCACAGAGTTACATGTTGGTGCTGTCCAGTGAGACAGGAACCTTTGAAGGATGCAACTACTGAGGTAGCTGATCTATGTGCCAAGACAGCACAAAAGTTTTTTTGTCTTTTGGGTGGTTTGTTTATTCATAGGTTTTTTTGTTTTGTTTATTAATACTATTTGTTAAACAACTTTGTGTGTGTCTCCTGCAGGAGGAGAGTATGTGCTGGGAAAGCCAACCGAGTAGTGTCCAGTACAGAATCCTTCCTCCAGCCTGTACACAAACCTTACCTCACCATGTGTCTAAACCAACGCATCTGTAGCACCTACAAGTAGGAACACGAACAAACGCTGGAATTGATCAGTCTCTGGTTATGACTGTGTGTGTATTGCAGATGTAAAGAATAGCCGAAACCCTAAAAGTGTATCTGTACGTGTGTTTCAGGACAGTGTATAAAGTCTCCTATAGACAGGTGAGCCGGCTAGAACTGAGCTCCCACATTTACTCAGAATGCTGTCCAGGATGGCGACGTGTCCACTCACTCAACTGTAATCATGGTAAAACACCCAAAGACACTGTAATGCCTTGTCCACGTTAATACAGACATGTTGTTTCATACCACAAAGTTTTCTACCTACACTAGCATATCTGTCATTTTCCCAGTCCAAGATGACACTCCAAGATGAGGAAAGCGGTTATATTGAGTATGTGTACATTACGTATGCTACCTGAGCCAGGATGCTGCACCATCTCTGGCAAGTAGTTTGAGGTGGTGTGTGCCAGCAAATTATTTTACTTTATTTTTTAATTATCAAAATATTTTTTATTTTGTTTGTACAGGGTTTATCACACTAATGCTTGCATTTTCAGAAACCCTGGTTTTCTCCATCAACACTACAGTGTGAAAAGTGTTTATGGGTGAAAACACTTCAGGAACGTTGCAATTTTTTAATGTATCTGTATGATTGTGCACAAGGACTGATACACACGCCTGGTACACACTAATGCACTGGCTTTTTGTCTCAACCTGTCAGACAGTTTATAGCAGCAAATCTGCTCCCTATATCTCATAAAAGGCATATGTGTGTGTGTGTGTTTGTCTCTGTTTGTATGTGTATGTTTCTACAGCGTTGTGTGTGCAGGCATGTCTTAATGGTGGATCCTGCACAAGACCAAATCACTGTGCCTGTCCCATTGGCTGGACGGGACGCTACTGCCAGATAGGTGCCCAAATTCACACATTGAAAGGACCTAGACATACTACCAACAAATATTTTTATTATAATGCTGGCAAGAAATATGATTATTCCTCATATTTCTTCATATTTCTATTTATATATATATATATATGTAATTCAGTTTACATTTACGTTTTACAGACAGCTAAGTGTAAAATGATGCAAAGTACTCACGAAATCTGTAAGGACCTGAAAGACTAGAGACTAATGCTGGTTTGTACAAATGCTAAAGTGGTCTAGTTGGTAAAATTAAATGACAATTTCAAACCTAAGTGCGTAAGTAGCATTGTGTGTGTCATTACGTTTTGCTTAAACAAGCACTAATAGGATATTAATGCTTTGCTTAAACAAGCATTAATATCCTAACACACTCTTTCTTTCTTTCTTTCTTTCTTTCTTACTATTTCTCTCTTTCTTTCTGTTGCTCTCATTTAATGACTAACACATGATATTTACTAAAGAATCATGGAATCTTGTTTTAGTAATGCATTTCAACAGAAGTACTTTTGTGTCATTTTACCATGAAAATAATATTGATGTTGATGATACACACACACACACACACACACACACACACACACACAGCTGGAACCTATCAGGCATGTTCAAGTGTATAAAATCCTTAAAAAGACTGTATGATAATCAATTTAAATTTGAGCATATATGCCAAAATGATGGACTCTTTGTAATGCTCTCTCTCTCTCTCTCTCTCTCTCTGTGTGTGTGCTAGATGTGGATGAGTGTAAAGGGGCACATGGTTGCAGTCACCAGTGCATGAACTCTGCAGGAAGCTATCAGTGTGTGTGCGCTGACGGATTCCGTCTGGCTGAAGACAGACGATCTTGTGTGAGCCTTTGTGCTCTACCTCTTCCTCCTCATCCAAGTGTAGCCAGCCAGCCCGACGTAGACAATCACCTATCCTCAAATAACAATAGAGGTGAGAAATTTATTTCAGGCAATTCAAGAGATGACAGCACTGAACACTGCGTGTTATGCATGTGAAAATTCAAAAGCAACCCTGTGACTGAGTACAGGTCTGGGCTAGGAATCCCTTTCACTAAAGTCTAGTTCACACTACACAGTTTTAGTCCCAATCCTGAGTCCCCAGCTCAGCAAGTACTCGCTAAATGCTCCTGTAGTGACTGCTCATGTGGTTTGAGCAGTTCAGCAATGTAATTTCCACAGTTTGCGAGCTGTCGCAGAGGCTCAGATATTTTCAAGCATGTTTGATATTTCCTTAAGTGAATTATGTAATATGAGCCCCTTTGCTACTAGTAGCAAGAACAGTGCTATGAAACAGCTAATGAGAGTCTAAGAGGAAATCAAATTCATCTGCTGTCATGCGCAGCAGATCCCTGAATGCAGTTATTTCATCCATCTAATTTGTTTTGGAAGGCAAGGGCAATATGTAAGCACAATAATAATGCTTCTATAAGAAATTATTTGGCATGTCATACCCAAATGGTCAATTAGCAACAGCAAAATCAAACATGACATAATTCTTTGCAGTGCACAATATACTTAAATATTGATAGGCTTTTTTGTAGTATACTTTCAGTTATCTTTTCTCCCCAACCAATCCTTTCTCTGCATTTGTCTCTTATTTCTCTTTTGTCTTGTTTCCATACAAAATAGTGACAAAGTAACATGATAGACAGCACTCACATTTATTTTCAAGAGAAAGCGGGATTTGGTGATGAGGCACACTTCAGCAGGTACCTTTCCATGTGAACAGAGTTTGTGAACAGTGAACGGTTCCTTGCGAAAGTATTCACTCCTGTTTTGTTGTAATACAACCTGAAATTAAAATGTTATTTGGATTTTATGTGATGGACGTAACAAAATATTCCAGATTGCTGAAGTGGAATGAAAAAAATAGCTTGTTTAAATAAAAACAGAAAAGTTGTGAGTGCATATGTATTCACCCCCTTTGCTATGAAACCCCTAAAGGAGATCTGGTCCAACCAGTTGACTTCAAAAATCAAATAATTAGTCGATCAAGGTCAACCTGTGTGCAATCAAAATGTCACATGATCTGTCACAAGATGTCAGTATAAATACACCTGTTCTGAATGGCCCCTGAGTTTGCAACACCACTAAGCAAGCAATATGAAGACCAAGGAGCTCTCCAAACAGGTCAGAGACAAAGTTGTGGAGAAGTATAGATCAGGGTTGGGTTAATTAAAAAAAATCCCAAACTTTGAACATCCCTAAAACCACTGATCTGAGACCGCCTGAGCAAGGTGGTCTTGATCCATTTCCAAGGGAACTTACCAAAGTGAAAAAGTGATATGACCCAGAATCAGTCCAACTGCAGAAACTGAACCAAATACATTGTGTATTTTGGAATATGGGCAGCATTTTTTATTTATGCAAGCCACTAAACTGACCCCTGAGGTGCAGTCTGTGCCTAGGGACATAACTAAAGAACAACATGTTTTTTAGGGATGCATGATATTATCAGCAGCCATATCAGTATCAGCCGATAAGTGTTAATTTTCAATGTTATTTGCACCACTTCAGATGCATGCTGCTCGCCATAAGACTATGCATTTACATTCATGGCATTTGGCAGACTACCTTATCCAGCGCAACTTACATTTATCTCATTTATACAACTGAGCAGTTGAGGGCCTTGCTCAAGGGCCCAGCAGTGGTAGCTTGGTGGGGCTGGGGATTAAACTCACGACCTTCCGATCAGTAGCCCAACGTCTTAACTACTGAGCAGTGGCATGCAGTGGTACTATGCCTGCTCACGTGTCACATCACATAAAAGGCACCAATCAAAACCCTCATGGCCTAATTTTTTTTACATTTATATCAAGGTTTAGATTTATCGGCCAAAATATCGGTTATCTGCGTCCAAATATAAAGAATTATCGGTTATTGGTATTGGCCAAAATTTCCATATCAGTGCGTTCCTAACTTTGTTCCAGTGTATACAAGCTATATAGAGGAATGACAATTAAAAACCCACCTGACTTGACTCAAGTGCTGTAATATGATGTGTTATATAATATGTTGGTGTCTGTACTACAGAAAAAAAGGTATTGCTGGATATGCTACACGAAATGGTTTAAGCTAGTTATTTATATTTACGTACATTGTTATATAATGTTTAATCTAAAAATATAGTTATTTAGATTATTATTGATTAATTTATTTGGAACAAAATTCATAACATGAAACCAAACCAAACAGTAAATGAACCAAAAAGTATCAATTTAGCAAACAAGCTGATAGGTGATAATGTAAAGAAAAAAATTGGGATATTATGGCTTTTTGTGCAGAATTGTGGGTAATATTGCATTGGGTAGCTGCGATTTTCCATTAGTCCATATTAATGAATGGAGGGTTTTTGGCTGGTTTCACTGTTCATTATTACTTCTGGTACGCGCTATGCCCTTGTGAACTCGTACCGTGAGTAACAATGCACTGTGACTGGCAGCTACAATAAATGCACCAAACACATGAACACACACATACCGTGGACCATACACTATAGAACACCTAACACACATATTTCACATTTACTCATTTATCTCAGCAGCTAAATAATTGAAATATTACAATAGTTGACAATAAGGTAAAGCACAGGTGAGTTGCTCTGAATGGCTTGGATTTGGCATGTTTAGTGCAAATCCACTAGTCTCTGTATATGAAACTACAATATAGCATAGCATGGAAGGATAAGAAGTATAATTCATGGGTTTGTAAAATCGTAAGAAGCTTTAAAATGCTACATACATGAATTCTGGGCTTGATTGTGTCCAGCTGTGCAGTCAGACCAGCCAAGAACTGTATGCTAGAACTGCAGCTTGCATTCAGCCAACAATTCTGTAGTAGGGTCTGAATTCATAACATAATAAGATTAAATTTTACACAGTACCCCAATATTTACATATTATTAACCCTCCACCCACCCATTCACACTGACGATGATGGCAAGATGGTAGTTCAGCTTCGTTGTCATAGGATGTTTTGAGGTTATTTGGATCGGCAAATCAGATGCAAACTAGATCATTTCAAACTCATGAAATTGGGCAGGATGTTACCAGGAGAGAATGAGAGGTGGGGGGTGAGGCTTGGGCGGAGGGGGGTCGACAGTAGTTATAGATAGATAGATAGATAGATAGATAGATAGATAGATAGATAGATAGATAGTATAAATGGCAGAAAGACACAAACTAGGAGGGAGAAAAAGTTAACTGCATTTTTATCCATCACACGGAATTCCAACCTCTCTTTTTTCTTTCTATTTTTAATGCTCAGTTTTGGTTCAACCCCTACCCCTATTTCTAGATCATTTATTCATCTCTCTCTCTCTCTCTCTCTCTCCCTGCATACATGCTTAGCCTCACTTAACCCTAATAACACACACATCTGGGACAGATTGTCAAGATAGGGTATTGTTATATATCTGTATGCAAGCAGCCAAGTCAAATCTAACTTGGACATGTATGTGTGTGCGTGTGTGTAGTACGCGACTTGGCTGGCTGTTCTCTGATTGGTATGGAGTCCAGCCAGTCAGATATGTGCTACTGGGACTACATTCTCCTCTTGTTACTTAGTGATTTGTGTAACACTGTGTGTGAGTGTGTGTGTAACAGCCTAATTTGGAAAGCACTCATAACATTCCTGGGTTGGGGTCGTCTGTATAAGAAGGAGGGCTGGAGTAGCTTTTTCTGGCTCATGATGAAAACCACTGCAGATTTTGGAGAACATGACTGCTTTTAAATGGAAAACAAAGAAAATAATGACAAATAAAAAATAAAATGATAAAAGGGTTAGGGTAGGGTTAGGGTAAGGTAAGGGTTAGGGTTACGGTTTAGGGTTAGAGGGTTAGGTTTGGTGTTAGGGTTAGGATCAGGGTAGGGTTAGGTTTAGGTTAGGGTTAGGGGTTAGGGTAGGGTTACGGCAGGGTTATGGCAGGGTTAGGGCAGGGTTAGGGTTAGTGGTAGGGTTAGTGTTAGGGTTAATGGTTAGTGGTAGGGTTAGGGTTAGGGCAGGGTTAGGGTTAGGGTTAGTGGTAGGGTTAGGGTAGGGTTAGTGTTAGGGTTAATGGTTAGTGGTAGGGTTAGGGTAGGGTTAGTGTTAGGGTTAATGGTTAGTGGTAGGGTTAGGGTAGGGTTAGTGTTAGGGTTAATGGTTAGGGTAGGGTTAGGGCAGGGTTAGGGTTAGGGCAGGGTTATGGTTAGTGCTAGGGTTAGGGTAGGGTTAGTGTTAGGGTTAATGGTTAGTGGTAGGGTTAGGGTAGGGTTAGTGTTAGGGTTAATGGTTAGGGTAGGGTTAGGGCAGGGTTATGGTTAGTGCTAGGGGTAGGGTTAGGGGTTAGGGTAGGGTTAGGTTATGTTTTGAGGGTTAGGGTTAGAGGGTTAGGGTTTAGTGTTAGGGTACTGTTAGGGTAGGGTTAGGGTTTAGGGTTAGGTTAGGGTTAGGGCAGGGTTAGGGTTGGTGCTAGTGTTAGGGCAGGGTTAGGGTTAGTGCTAGGGTTAGGGGTAAGGTTAGGGTTAGTGTTAGGGTTAGGGGTAGGGTTAGGGCAGGGTTAGGGTTAGTGCTAGGGTTAGGGCAGGGTTAGGGTTAGTGCTAGGGTTAGGGGTAGGCTTAGGGCAGGGTTAGGGTAGGGTTAGGGTTAGGGCAGGGTTAGGGGTAGGGTTAGGGCAGGGTTAGGTTAGGTTAGGTTAGGTTAAGCTAGGGCTAGGGTTAGGGGTGGGGTTAGGGCAGGGTTAGGTTATGATATTATATATATATATATATATATATATATATATATATATATATATATATATATATATATATATACTGAAACAAGTTTTGGACAATATAAATTAACCAAAACATGGGGACAGTTCAATCTCAATCTCCTACACTCAAAAAAGTACATCATGTGCACATATTATGATTTCATGACCCCAATTTTGCATTTCAAATTACACATTAAGTTGTGCATCCAAATTGCTATTTTGGCACACAAACTAAAGATATAAGACCAGCTCAGTTATTCATGCTATGTTTCATGCTTTCTGGTAGAGAATGTGCTGTAACAATTCATGTTTTGTAGATTAGCCATATTGTTAAATTTGTTATAAATTTGCAGTGATCACGTGATTAACATAATTATCATGACCAGGATCTTTTCCACATTCATGGCAATTGAACTGTAATTTATTTGGGTTATATTAGACCTGTATTATTAGATGTTTATTTGAATCTTGTTGGGATAGACATCTACTATTAAATGTTTGGGAGTGTGTATGTGAAAGTGAGGGGTTGGGACTCATGAATGTGTATGGATGTGTGTATGTGCGTGTACTTGAAGGTGGAGATGTGGGACTGGTGGCAAATGTTACAGAAGAAGTCCAGATTCTCAGGAATAGAGTACAGCTGCTGGAACAGGTAATACACACATCAAGTGTCTGTATACACTCTGTACCATATGGACTATAAATTCTGTATAGTTGGCAGATTAAAAAATGAAATTAACCAACAATTTGGAATAGCCAATCCACATGCCAGACTGGAGAACCTGGAGAAAAACAATGTGAGCACAAGGAGAACATGAGAAAGTCTGCACAGATAGTAACCTGAGCTCAGCATTGAACTGAGGACCTTGGGGTAGGAAAAAACAGGAGGAAAAACCCATACAGATACAAGGAGAACATGTGAAACACAAAACCCCACATAGATTGTAACCCTGGAGCTGTGTTGCCATGCCCATCTTTATGGAACACAATTAGCAAGATGTTTGTCAGCTACCTGCCTTACCCCAGCCACAGGACCTGAAGCGAATTCTTTCTCGTAAAGCATTATTCAAAAATTCACACAGTTCAAAAGCTGAGAATGTGCACACCAGCCTGCAGAAGGATTGTGGTTCTGGTTTCACTAATGACATAATCATAAACATCCAGAGTTTAGGTCTGCAAAGATTAAAAAAAACAATATAAAGTTTTAAACTAACACACACATACACACTTTAATAATCACCACTTGTTTGTTCCACTGCTGAAATAGAGCTTTACTGGATTGGCTTTAAACAACTGCACAACTGCACTAAAGCTACACAATGCTCTTCTCTCCAAGTTCCGTTTGAGATTAAATAATAATTGTTTTGATACACCTCAGATAAGATCCCTCTCCCCCAATTGGGAGTTTTGTATGAATGATTCTGTTGATTATTTTTACTAAACATTTCTCACATTAAAAGACAACAATAGGTTGAAAATGATTCTTTTGTCTCGCTCTCTCCTTGTAGAAACTGGAGATGGTTCTTGCACCATTTTCCACTCTATTTCCTCCAGAAGAGGATGTGGCCAACAGAAATGGCTTCCTGTTAGACAGGACTGATTTCCTGTCAGACCAGACCAATTTCCTGTCACACTCACTGCGGCAGCTGGACAGAATAGAGTCTCTCAGCGAGCAGGTCAGCTTCCTGGAGGAGCGCCTCGGATCATGTGAGTGTGTGTTACGCTAAGTAGGAACAGTGCAAGTAATAAAGCTCCATGGAATCTAAATGTGTTATGCTTGTCATCAGTCAGCTGTTGCTGATCAGTTGTTGCTAGTCAGCGCTATCTGTGACTTTCTAGTTTCCCCTTTTGATCCTTTTTTATATTTTATATGCTGGGGGTGGCCCCATATGGACGGCATGAAGAATTGGTTGGATTGCTGGGGATGGAGCCACCTGGGGGCTGTGGAGATGGCTTGGGGATCACATATGAGGAGCTGTACTGTGATGGCTTGGGACTGTGATTGCTGTGCTGGCTTTGGGGCTGCAGTTGCCACGAGCAGCTTCGTACTCAGGACTCCATCAGTGGACGGTGGATAGATTTTAACCAACCGGACTTCTTACGAAAACTGTGATGAATTTACTGGTTGCACATTTGCACTATTTGTCCATATAGTACACAATAATAGAAGGGAAATATTTATAATCGCACTATCCGTTGCACCCAGATGAGGATGGGTTCCCTTTTGAGCTCGGTTCCTCTCAAGGTTTCTTCCTCATATCGTCTCAGGGAGTTTTTCCTTGCCACCGTCACCTCTCGGGGTTTGTTGGGTTGCCGGGTTTTAGCAAAATTAGCCTATGGCTCTCCGGACCTACCTGAATCATCCTGATGTCCTGCTTATGGCTGGAAGTAGGACATCACTTGGAGACCACTCACTGCTGCTGAAGATGGCCCCATAAGGACTGCCGAGAGACACATGAGATTACTGTGGATGGTACCACGTAGAAACCATGACGATGGCTTTGGACTGCAATTGATATGAACAGTTTTGCTACAGTGGCTTACGACTGCAGTTGCTACAATAGTTTTAGGACTGCAATTGCCACCAACAGTTTTGCACTCAAGTCTCCCTCAGTGAACAGATGATAACTTCAACAAAATAGACATCATGTTAAAACTATAATGAATTTCCTGGTTACACAATGGCACTTTTTGACCACGTAGTACACAGTTTAAAAGGGTTTCTCAAGGCTTCTTCCTCATATCGTCTCAGGGAGTTTTTCCTTGCCCCTGTCACCTCTGGTTTGCTCATTAGGGATAAATTCATATATATTTAAAATTTATATCCTGAATTTATATATTTCTGTAAAGCTGCTTTGTGACAATGTCCATTGTTGAAAGAGCTATACAAATCAAATTGAAATTGAATTGAAATTTGAAATTGCATGTGTGTGTGTGTGTGTGTGTGTGTGTGTGTGTGTGTGTGTGTGTGTGTGTGTGTGCATGGTGCCCTGTGATGGACTGGCATCCCATCCAGGGTGAATTCTCTCACCTTGGGCCCAGTGTTACAGAGATTGGCTCCAGATCCACCGCAACCCTGACCAAGATAAAGCAGCTACTGAAAATAGGCTTTTGAAATTAACATATTGTCCCATCCTCAATGTGCCTGTATCTGCATGTAGATATTTTTCATATTATGGTGACCATTTTCAAATTTTTCTCCATTCCAGGCTCTTGCCAAGAAAACTAGATGATCATCAAAAAAAAAAAGGCACACCTGCAACATACAACTGAACACACCCTGCCTTCAACGTCAGGAGAATGAATAGTTAACCAGCCCTGGAATCTGCACTACAGTGGTCACTTTACAACTCTGCCATGTTTAACACAGTCGTCAAACCCATCTTTAAATAAACTATATGGCCAAAAGTATGTGGACACCTGACCATCATACTCATATGAGCTTGCTGAACATCCCATTCCAAAACCTTGGGCATTAATATGGTTTTGCCCTACCTTTTTACAGCTATAACAGCCTACACTCTTCTGGGAAGGCTTTCTACAAGATTTTGGAGTATGGCTGTGGGAAGTTGTGCCCATTCAGTAAAAAAAAGAGCATTTGTGAGGCCAGGCACTGATGTTGGACGAGGAGGCTTGGTTTGCAATCAACATTTCAGTTTATTCCAAAGGTTTTCAGTGGGGCTGAGGTCAGGGCTCGGTGCAGGCCACTGGAGTTCCTCCACACCACACTGTCTTTATGGACCTTGTTTGTGCACAGGGGCACAGTAATACTGGAACAGGAAAGGGTCTGCCCTAAACTGTTGCCAGCAAGTTTGAAGCAAATTGTCTAAAATGTCTTTGTTTGCTGTAGCATTAACATTATTAACATATATTGGCACTATGCATTCCAGTAAGTAAGTAACATTCTCCTGGCAGCCGCCAAACCCAGATTCATCCCTCAGATTGCCAGATAGTGAAGCAGTATTCATCATTCAAGAGAACACATTTTCACTGCTCCAGAGTCCAGTGGTGGTATGCATTACACCACCCCAGCTGACCTTTGGCATTGTGTGTGCAGCTGCTCGGCTATGGAAATCCATTTCATGAAGCTCCTGACACACAGGAGTGTGCTGATGTTGCTTCTAGAGGCGGTTTGGAACTCTGTAGTGAGTGATGCAGCAGAGGATAGGAGATTTTTACGTGCCACATGCTTCAGCACTCGGCGCTCTCAGTGCCGGTTCCAAGCCCGTATAAAATTAGGGAGGGTCGCGTCAGGAAGGGCGTCCGGTGTAATAACTGTGCCAAATCAAATATGTAGACCGATGATCCGCTGTGGCGACCCCTAAAGGGAGCAGCCGAAAGAGGAACAACAGCAGCATGCTTCAGCACTCGGCAGCCCCGTCCTGTGTGTTTGCGTGGTCTAACACTTCATGCCTGAGCTGTTGCTGCTCTTAGATGCTTCTGTTTCACTATAATAGCGCTTACAGCTCACTGGGGCAGATCTATCAGGGCTGGAATTTGAAAGATGAACTGACTTGTGGCAAAGGTGCCATGTTTAAGATCACTGAGCTCTTCAGTATGACCCATTCTACTGTTCTACTGGCTGAAACACCTGAACTCAGTAATGAGGAGGGGTGTCCACATACCTTTGGCCATATAGTGTAAATCATGAATGGAGCGTGTGCCAAGTAAGGAATAAAACACAACGGGGCTTGGTGTTAGAGGAAAATGATCAACCCTCAAGTGGATTATTTGCCTACAGTAGCATATACTGAAGTGTTTTAATCCTCTTATACCACATCAGTTGGCCAACGATTGCAATCTTTTATTTATTAAAGAATGCTGTGTTTATCCATGTATAGATACATTTAATGGAACATCTGTGACACAAGTTAGTTCCTGATATCACTTACATTATAACAGCTATAAACAGCCATTCCCACACCAGCCTCCTTTATCTCTCGGTCATGATACAGGGGAACCACAAAGTGCAACTCCTCTGCCCTTAAGACTCTCCTACTGCAGAGAACTTACAATTACAGCTTTACCGTTGAGTTACAAAGCACTGACACTGGAGACTCCTTCCATTTTTAAAGACAATCTCAAAGAAAACCTCACCATATGAAAAATAATATGGTTTTCTTTCTTAAATAGCGTATTGTCAAAATCTGTTACTCATTAGGTTTACACACAGCATCAGAACATCTGCATATTAAAGGTAGCAAAATTCTGAGATAAATCGGTGATCTTACTTGCAGCCAGCACTGTTGTCCGAGCAGAAGTTTAATCCTCACCTTCTGATAAGTCAGAATTGAGACTTCAGCAGCAGGGTGATATGTATGGGGTTTCTAATGGCAAAGCAGCTTTTAGAACAACCTTATTAACACCACTATGAGCCAAGTAATTTCTGCAAAGACAAAAACACTCAGGATTCACCACTTGTGTACTTCTATTGGGAACAATTTCTGTCAGCGATGTGTGTCGTTTTTATACTCAGCATTTTCTTATTTGGTCATGTGAAAAAATCCAGCTGTATTATGTGGAGTGAATGGTTATTCTCAATTTCTATTGCTTAGATTAGAATGATGGAAGGCTTCTTGTGAATCAATACTGGCATGCTTATGCATTTATAAGTGTATTACCTTATTACCTTTTGTACTGCAGCTGTTTGTAATAAAGTCCGTTTGTTATTTAGAAGATGAAGACCTTGCGTGTAAGATCATTTCTGTGTAGTGACATTTTACCATTGGCCACACTCAAAAGCAAACACAGTGCATTGCAATGAAATGCAAAAAAAATTTCCAAATGGAAAAAAAAAGATTCAATTTATTTTAATTTATTTATCCAAGGTATTTTACACAGGCTGTGTCCAGATTCCACTGCATCTTTGTGTATAATTATAATGTGATACCAGATTCTACAATAGGCTTTCACACTGAACATATTGTGTATTTGTAATACATAGTCATCAAAACACACCGGACCGGCTCATACACACGAAGAAAAGATGCTGGACAGACTTTGCTTTAATGCAATAAACAGCGTTTATAACTACCACCAGTTTTTAACTATGAATAGCTTTGGTGACATGAAAAAAATGAACAAAAAAAACCCCCAAAAGATTCCAAACAAATCAAATAGCTCAACATTTAAGGTGCTTTAATGCAATCTGAATAGCTGAAGTTGAATATTTAACTGATATCCCAATTAGTGCGGCTTCTGTATTAGCAGATTATTTTTCACTTTTACGTCAGAGTTCATAAAAGGTATCATACTCATTAAAACGCAATATTTTCTGCACATTAAATACAATCAACTAGTGTACATGTTATTATATGGATCACTGAGAATATACTCTATTTTAAATAAAACATGCATTTCTACATTTCCTTTAAGAGTCAGGTTTAAATAAGGATACCTTACATGCCTCTCAGAGTGGTGGGTCACATTCAAGTTGGTAGTTTTGACATTCAGTTTGGTTATTTTACTCAACAGGTATAATGAATATTTACCACATTGCATGTTTAGGGGAATGGTTTAAGGGGAAACCATTTCTCTCTTGTCTCAAATATGTCTCTACCAAGTATTTTGTGTAGTGAATTTTGCTTCATGTGTTTGTTCACGTACACATCAAGTTGTTCAAATCAGCCTGTCACAGACACTGGGTGCTGGCACTATATAAATTTATCTCTAAAAATGAACAAAAGCACCTCTCATAACTGAAGTATCGGCAGTCATTTTGAGCAGGGGACAATCCTCCCTTAGCGTTAGCTACATTAGCTTTGTAGCCCAGGGCAAAAGAAGCAAGCAAAATTTGGACGTTAGACATGGCAAAGACTTATCAGCTGCATTTGATGCAATTTGGAAATGTACACTATATGTCCAAAAGTACACTCACCAAGCCCTTTATTAGGAACACCTGTACAGCTACACATGCATGCAATTATCTGATCAGCCAATCATGTGGCAGCAGTGCAATGCATAAAATCATGCAGATACAGGCCAGCAGCTTCACGTCAACCATCAGAATGGGGAAAAATGTGATCTCAGTTTTGGACATGATTGTTGGTGCCAGACAGGCTGGTTTGGATATTTCTATAACCGCTGATCTCCTGGAATTTTCAGGCACAACAGTCTTTAGTACAATAAAGAAAAAACATCTAGCATGCGGCAGTTCTGCGGAAGGAAATGCCTTGTTGAGAGAGGTGGCCAGACTGGTTCAAGCTGGCAGAAAGGCTACAACTCAGGTAACCACTCTGTACAATTGTGGTGAGCAGCATCTCAGAATGCACAACATGTTGAGCCTTGAGGCGGATGGGCTACAACAGCAGAAGACCACGTCAGGTTCCACGTCTGGTGGAACATGCTCACCGAAACTGGACAGCTGAAGACTGTTGCCTGGTCTGATTAATCTTGATTTCTGCTGAGGTACACAGATGGTAGGGTCAGAATTTGGCACCAAGCATGAACCCATAGATCCAACCTGCCTTGTGTCAACAGTCCATGCTGGTGGAGGTGGTGTAATGGTGTGGGGAATGGTTTCTTGTCACACTTTGGGCCGGTTAATACCGATCAACCGTCGCTTGAAAGCCACAGCCTGTTTGAGTATTGTTACTAACTATGTGCACCCCTTCATGGCCACAATTTACCCATCTTCTAATGGCTACTTCCAGCATGATAATGCACCATGTCACAAAGCAAAAGTGCATCATGCAATCACGTCAACGTGCACCAGAATCTCAAAGGAATGTTTCCAACATCTCGTGGAATCCCTGCCACGAAGAGTTGAGGCTGTTTTGAGAGCAAAAGGAGGCCCTACCCAGTATTAGTATAGTGTTCCTAATAAAGTGCTCAGTGAGTGCATGTGGCCCCCCCTCAGTGATATAATAACCTCCTCTCTTCTGGGAAAGCTTTCCACTAAATTTTGGAGTGTGGCTATGGGGTTTCGCCCATTCAGCCACAAGGGCATTAGTGAGGTCAGGCAATCATGACAGGCAAGAAGACCTGGTGTGCTGGCTGCATTGCAGTTCATCCCAATTCATCCTAAAGGTGTTCAGTGGAGTTGAGGTGAGGGCTCTGTGTAGGCCACTCTAACCTTGGCAAACCATGTCTTCATGGAGCTCGCTTTGTGCACAGGGGCACTGTCATGCTGGAACATGTTTAGTCCCCTTGGTTCCCGTGAAGGGAAACTGTAAAGCTACAGCACACAAATACATTCTAGACAATTGTGTGCTTCCAACTTTGTGGCAACCGTTTGGGGAAGAACCACCTGTGGCTGTGAGGGTCAGGTGTCCACATACTTTTGGCCATATAGTGTATGTTAAAGCATTTGAGATTGTTTGTTTCCTGCTTTTTATTCTTAGTTAAAAATGAGATTTGTGGATCACAGCTGCACTAGCGGAGGATCTAGGGAAGGGGAAAAAAAAAAAAAAAAACCCTTAAACAACTGCTTGGCGTTCCCAATGAAATAAATATTTATTTCAACTCAAATTAAATGGAAGAACAGGTAAGGAAATGCCTAGCTTCCACAACATTAAGCACAATTAAAATGTGTCAGTCAAATACGTCAATAGGAAGAGATAAACAAGGAACAAGTTCAAATTTTTCTTTCTGTGGTTTTCAGCATGTTGACTGTTCAGCTACTTTTTCAAAAATGCGTTTCAAAAGTAACTTACACTTTCAAGGAAAAAAAAAAAGTTTTAATCATATCATTTTTTTTTTTTATATACCCCAGTCAGTATGGAATAGGTCAATTTAGTAGGGTACACTTTAAATTTGGTTATTTGTGAACTGCATTCTTACACAAAATAAACTAAGCCAGTATTAGGCAAAGCGATGTTTTGCAGAAGACAAATCAACACGATGTCAGGGCAGGGTATTACCCCCGCCCCCCCCCATCAATACTCTCATCCATCACTGCTCACTAATCGACTCACAGTGCTGTAACTGGTAGCTGAGAAACTTTACACACATGGCACAAAAACAGTTTACAGCATTTGTTTTGATACATTACGTGATTGTACCAATATGACAAATGCATTTTTTTTTTAAATTACATCTAAATAAATATTAACCGAAGGGTTATTTTAAAAATCAAACTGTTATTTTCATAGCAGGTAGCATGTTAATTTAGCAGTGTTTACAAAACATGAATACCAAAGGTTTTGTAATTATCCAGACACACGTAGTACAGATCAAGCCGTAAAGTTTACGCAGCATACGCATGCATGAAGACAGCACGTGTCTGGTGCTAATCGCTACAAATGTCTTATGTAACGACTTGCCTACAAGTTCAATGTGCCAGACTGAATGCGCCATTAGGTAGATGCTAAGAACCTGTCTTGAAATATTACTTTGAAATGCAATGAACAGCCCAAGGCTGTTTTAACTGAAGGCGAATTAAAAAAAAATAAAATAAAAATAAAAATAGCCAGACCGTGGTGGATACCGTTTAATCTGGCAGCACTGAAGAAGTTTATGACACAGATTAAACTCAACACAGCAAAGCAAACAGCACCACAAATAGCTATTTCTAATTCCCACGTAAAATAAATTATTAAATACTGCATTTTAATAGGCTGTATTTCATTTACTTTTTTTTCCCCCCCAGTAGCCAATATCCCTCGTACAATCCAACACTGCACTTCAAGAAATTACCTTTGAAATTTACAGCGAAACTTTTCCAGAACAAGAGGCAAAAGGTAAAAAGGCAAAAAGGCAGAAATACAAAATAAATAAAGCTAAGCAACAGAAAGGCTTAGTTTTTTTTTTTTGTTTTTTAACGTGCAAACTCCAATGATAAGGCTTAAAGGAAAATAAGAGTTAGCAACACTGAGTACAATCAAGTGAAAAATTCCTCCCAAACTGCCAACTTCTGCTCTATGGGGTAGGACTTGGAATGGTGGAAGTTTGCCACTGGTGGTAGCTGCACTTAAAGTACACTTTTAATTGGCTGGGTCCTAAGGCAGGACTGATGGCAAAAGACAATAAAACATGAACCAAAACAAGATGAACAATGATTTAAAAGAACATGGGAAGACCTAAAAGATCAGCTACAAGTAAATGATTACCAGCGAAGAGGCGAAAGACGTATTCAAAAAAAAAAAGGAAAAAAAAAAAAAAAAAAAAAAAAAAAAAAAAAAAAAAAAAAAAAAAAAAAAAAAAAAAAAAAAAAAAAGACAAATTGTCCAGGATCTAAAAAGCGAAGGAGAGACAAAGCATCCAAAGGCATGCATGATAAATGCACATCCACAAGAAATTTCCTTTCTGAAATAAACCTATTGAAAAAAATGCTCCAACCAGACTGTCTCCAATGGGCAAGGTCAAAGGTTGTTGCCCTCAGTTAACTCCACACCCATGCACTTCCAAAAGTCCCAATGAGAGACCAGAGTGTATTGAGTGTCTATGTATATATAGGCATATATGTGTGTGTGTGTGTGTGTGTGTGTGTGTGTGTGTGTGTGTGTGTGTGTGTGTAATGTGGCCTTATATGGACACTGAAAAAAGATACTGGAAGTGTCTAGTTGCCACAGCTACCGTCAATCAGCACGACTGCAAAGTCTCGAGCCGTCAGAGAGCATTGCGGCTATGAGACGCAATGAGAGAGAAACAGTAGATGGAGTCACCGAAACGCTCAGTGACTGGACGGCCCATTGGACTGAGATGATTGGCCGGAAATTTCCAGGAAGGCAGCACGCATCACGGCGTACGACCGGTCACAAAGTGACGACACGTCGTCTGACGTCAAGCCTTTTGTCTCGATTTTGGGGAGGATCTTCAGAGTGATCGTTCCTGTAAGAAAAGTAGGAAAACCATCATTACCATTAACAACGTAACACACCAACCCATTTTTCACATCACAGTTACAGGCAGTAGGGCCCAAAGAGTCCACTACCAAAAGGTGCTCCTTCCACCCACTGAATTTCTGGCTCACAATAATGACTGCGGATAACTGCTTTAAGAAAATGAATTCTTTACAGAAGCTCATCGTACACGTCCAAGTGTCCAAGTGGATGGCAGATGGACATCATGTTGAACACCGTCACTCAAGTCTACTGCTTTAATCTAATGTCACTGTAAGCTCTGATACACTATGAAACTAAAACACAGAAATATAATTGTTTCCCTCCTTGGTGACATGTTTCAAAAGGCGCGATATTGTTTATCTGGTCCATAAAAAAAAAAACAGAGAAATTGCATTAAAAATATTCATCAGCAGTGAGTAGACAGATGTGGTGTGCCAACCAAGTTTATAACCGGACCAGGTAGACCTACACACACGCGCGATTTGTAATGAAGTCTCACTACATGAGAACTTCATAGCATCCTATGTGTATTACAAAGCAGTGAAACGACTAAACATTATACTTCATATTATAAGCTGTTCTTGTGCCACTTTTGATCTAAAACCTTTACCTAAAATACTCAGTTGATACTTTTACGCAAGAAAACAATACTTAAAACTAGAATGTACATTTCCTGAAGAAAATGTGAGTGGTGCTTCCCGGGCCGCCATTCGCCACCCGAGCCGTCCGTCATGTCACGTGTTCAAGTCATGTCATGTCTCCTCAGCAAAAGGAGCCCGCCTCCATGTCTCTATGACTTTGTGATGCAGAGTTTCTTTCACTGCAAAGTCCCCATGTAATCTCTATGGGCCGAATCCCCATGTTATTTCTATGGGCCAAATCCCCATGTTATCTCTATGGGGCAACTTTAGGGCGCTCTATTGCCCCAGGGGTATGTTGTAAACCCCGCTGCGGGGCATGTTCTCACACAGGCTCCCAGTC
>CM040989.1:16006597-16036893 GCA_022985145.1 Pangasius djambal | reverse complement strand
GCAGAGTTTCTTTCACTGCAAAGTCCCCATGTAATCTCTATGGGCCGAATCCCCATGTTATTTCTATGGGCCAAATCCCCATGTTATCTCTATGGGGCAACTTTAGGGCGCTCTATTGCCCCAGGGGTATGTTGTAAACCCCGCTGCGGGGCATGTTCTCACACAGGCTCCCAGTCTCTTCGACCCTGGCGATTCTCACTGCTCGTCAAAATCTGACCCAATGTTATCCTATGGGACTTTTTTGACCGGTTGTTGTGCGATTGTGCGACCACCGTCCGGCCGATTGCTTATAAAAGTCATAGCACACCTCTCCTCAACAACCCGCACGATTTGACACCTCTCCCGTGGGTCTACGTCAAACGGTGCGGGACGAGTTACGCACCGACGTTTTGTGTGGAAGAAGAAAAATAAGTATGCAAGATTACAATAGTGAGCTTCCTTCGGAAGCACCGCTAATTAAGATGAGTCATCTAGCACCTGACACCGACTCAAATAGTAGACTCTATAATCTAGATTGTTTAATGTGTGTTGTTTCTGGACAAATTTATTTGACCTAAATAAATAAATAAATAAATAAAGATAGTTGACTCAAGACCTCTGACTTCTGACAATGTACATCGTCACAGGTGAAAACCGTGTGTGATGAATAAAAAAAGTTATAATGTATATAGTCTTTCACCTGATTTGAACTCTTTCTCCTTCCGTAGGTAGAAGTTGCTGTAGGAGGAGAACACAATAGGGATGATGGGTGCCTATGAGTGTGTGAGAGAGAGAGAAAGAGAGAAAGGAAGGGAGAAAAGAGAGAGAAGGTCAACAGCGGAAATAAACACATACATGCCATGTTATCTTCCCAGGCTAATAACAGCCCAAGGTCAGATCTCCCAGCTGGCACTGGTAAAAACTGAACTAGAGCCTTTTGGGGAAACATGGAAACGTTTGCTTCTTAAAAATGGTTCCATGTTGAATGCACTCCAGACGAACAGTGGCACCCCCTGGTGTTTACTACACTCAGTATCCTCACCCATATACATCCACAGCAGTCAATCTTTACTGAAGAGTGAGGTCGCAGGGGATTTTATTGCCAGCTGTTATTGTGGAGTTCTGTGCACGTAAGCTTGATCTGGTGGACACAGTGAAACATCATAGTGTGGTTGTAGGAAATACAGAGCCCTTTGGAACGCTGCTCGACCAATCAAATTAGTGGACCGGATCTGACTGTTGTATAAACAGTGTTTATGTATGTTTAGAATAATCTGACCGTCAGTAAACCAGTGCGAGTAAGCACAGAAATTACAGCTTGATGTCCCCGATATGTGACCTCCTTGGACCACAGCCCATGTAAAAGGGGCTTTACACTTAATACAGGCTAAACTGACAAACCCAACTGCTAGCACTTATTTGTGTGAAGCAGGGTTCAACGTCCCAGTGCACATCAAATTAAAGTAGTGATCTAGGTCGAAGGTAACAGCTGAGATAAAATGCGAACTTTCAAACAATCGCCTGACTCTGATAAGGTTCAGCGCGGTCCTCTAATTAACGCGGTGAATCATTGTAAAGTGCCTAAATGTGTGTGTGTGTGTGTGTGTGTGTGTGTGTGTGTGTGTGTGTGTGTGTGTCACACACACAGTCATGGGAAAAAGAACTTACACCTTCCTTCAATTCTATGATTTTATTTACCAGGGCCTAAATAACTATTGCGTGGCCCTCATCAACTTCTATAAACAAAAAATAACCTCAGGTGACCAAAAAATAAAAAAAATATATATATATTTTTTAAAACCTGCCAAATGTTGCTTTTATAGAGGCAGACACACTTCTTGATGATTAACTAATCTTGTGCATTTCATTAGTAACACCCAGCTGGTAATTATGCAATTAATGATTGTGGAAGTAGGAAGAGAGTACTTCTATTTTTTCCACCTGTTTTCTGAATGTTGGTTGACTTTTGGGGAAAAAAAATGACTACATCTTGAAATCTGTTGGGTTTTTCCGTTGTCACCTTGAGGTTGTTTGTTTGTTTACCGAAGTTGGTTTGTTTGTTTACCGAACACAATTGTTATTTAGGCCCTGATAAATAAAAGCATAAAATTAAAGAAATTAAAACTACTACTACTAAATCATATAATATATATATATATATATATATATATATATATATATATATATATATATATATATATATATATATATATATATATATTTTGGATGAAAAAAGGTTGTGAATCCCTGATTTACAGTTTGATCAGCACTAAACGAGCTCTGCTCTTGGTGTTAAATGTGAGCCACTTACCTGGGCCTGCACTGCCAGGTGGAAAGCGCCCTTCTTAAAAGGCAGAATATCACCTTTCTGATTCCGTGTTCCTTCAGGAAACACCCACAGGCGGATCTGCAAAGATGGACAGACAGAGAGAGCGATTTGATTATTTCAGTTATGTTTTTATTTCATTTCAATGATTTAGTATCAGAACCCTTTAATAGCATGATTAATTCTATACTTGTATTGCCAGAATGGATCATATTTGAATAATAAAGAATAAAATATATGTTAACAGTTCAACATTTGTACAACTGGTAAGAGGAAACGCGTATTATAACTGTTTATTACGTTTATTATAAATTAAAATCCGTTATGCATTCTTATAACTCAGCACTGTTTTAAAATGAGGGAATCATACTCAAGGTGACAAATGTTATCATTGTTCAAAACTTTAAGACTCAAAGTGTCCTGCCACAGAACACCAAAGCACAAAACGGGAAGAAATTAAACTGTGTGTTTAACAACTATACAGTTGTAATTTAAAACTGGGTCCTGCTTTGAACTGAATATCAGCCCATGACTAATTTCAGGGTTAGTGAGGCACACCTTGTCGTGCAGCATGATCTTGGCAGTGTCGGCCATGACACTCTTAGCATCACTAGTTTTCTTGCGGTTGATGAACACGATGCCCCCCAGCCAGCACACCATGCCCACTGTTCCTGCCCACAGCAGCTCCTTCTTGGCAATAGTGGTGCAGCGATCAGGCAAAACCTCCATCAGGCCTGCGTGGGGCAAAAGAACCAGGAATTAACGATCATCAAGACATAGTCCCTGTTAAGATCTAGTGTAAACAGAAGTCTTGGATGATTAGATCACGGGTAGACAGTTGAGACATGTGCCGCAGATTTCAGGTCATAATATCACCTCTGAACATGGATAATTTCACTTAGTTATTCAAAGCTTATTGTGTCCAACCTGCTAGTCTTAAACCTTTCCACGTTATGATGTACATTGGTGGCACAAGTATGTATGCTGAGGCAGGGTGGAGGGTAGAGCGGTGGGTGACGAGCTGGGAGGAATTCCTGTTAATATCAGCATTACAAATATACATTCAAGGCAACTTTAATAGGAACACCTGTACCCCTGCATGTACCACCTGTCATCCATGCAATTATCCAATAAGCCAATCACAGGGTACAGGTGTTCCTATTAAAGTGATCAGTGAGTGTATATCCCACTGACTGGATCTGTGCATTATTAACAGTGGGTGATTATCTGAAAAGGGGCTTGCCTGTACATTAAATTCCATTCCACCATGAGGAATGTTACACACATTTGTATTGTGATACAACGTGATGTACTTCAATGTGTGTCTGTTTCATTTTTTTTTTTGTTATTCTGGAGGACTAAAGACAATGGACATACTCCGGTCAGCAATAACATTAAAACCACTGACAGGTGACGTGAATAATCAATGTTATTTCATACCTGTCAAGGGGTGGGATATATTAAGCAGCAAGTGAACAGTCAGTTCTCGAAGTTAACGTGCAGCAAGCAGGAAAAACAGGCAAGCGTAAGGATCTGAGTGACTTTGTCAAGGGCCAAATCGTGATGGCTAGATGACTGGGTCAGAGAATCTCCAAAATGGCAGGTCATGTGGGGTGTTCCCGGTATGCAGTGGTTAGTAGCTACTGAAAGTGGTCCAGGAAAAGACAACCAGTGAACCGGCGACAGGGTCATGAGCGCCCAAGGCTCACTGATGTACATGGGGAGTGAAGGCTACTAGTCTGATCCGATCCCACAGAAGAGTTGGCTATGACAGAGGTGTCAGAACACACAGTGCATCGCAGCTTGCTGTGTATGGGGCTGCATAGCCACAGGCCAATGCCCATGCTAACCCCTGTCCACCGCCAAATTCACCTACAATGGGCATTAGAACTGGACCATGGAGCAATGGAAGAAGGTGGCCTGGTCTGATGAATCACGTTTTCTTTCAAATCATGTAGACGGCTGGGTGTGTGCTTCGTTTACCTGGGTAAGTGATGGCACCAGGATGCACTATGGGAAGAAGGCAAGCCGGCGGAGGCAGTGTGATGCTTTGCGCAATGCTCTGCTGGGAAACCTTGGGTCCTGCCATTCATGTGGAGGTTACTCGGATACGTTCCACCTATCTAAACATTGTTGCAGACCAAGTACACCCCTTCATGGCAACGGTATTCCCTAATGCCAGTGGCTTCTTTCAGCAGGATAATGTGCCCTGCCACACTGCAAAAATTGTTCAGGAATTGTTTGAGGAACATGACAGAATTCAAGGTGTTGACTTGGCCTCCAAATTCTCCAGATCTCAATCCGATTGAGCATCTGTGGGATGTGCTGGACAAACAAGTCCGATCCATGGAGGTACCACCTCACAACTTACAGGACTTAAAGGATCTGGTGCCAGATACCACAGCACACCTTCAGAGGTCTTGTGGAGTCCATGCCTTGACAGGTCAGAGCTGTTTTGGAGGTACAAGGGTTACCTACGCAATATTATACAAGTGGTTTTAACTTTATGGCTGATCGGTGCATATGCTAAATAAATGTGACTTTTATAGAAATGTCTTGCTCATCAGCCTGAAAACCGGCTGCCATGATGTCTTCTCTGATGTGTTTTCCCTCAGGATAAATGACGTCTATGTGTCCAAGAGCTCAGAGAGAAGTGCTGGCACGAAATTTCAATGACAGTATTGTCCTCCCACTTCCTCCATAAATCCCCTCTAATGGGGCAGAGATTCAAGCAGGGCTTCAGATTCAAGTAAAAAAGAACTTTCAGCCTGTAGAGGGAGCTCAAACAATGTTTTCGACATTTTAAATATATTTATTAATATAATACAATACATTGTGTCATTTATCAAGCTGCATATGAATGGATTTACTTGTAAATCGCTCAGACAAGTGTTCACACAAGAAATCTGGTCTGCAGGAAAATCCCATTATTTCGGAAAAAAGGTTCACATCCTAATCATGCTTCTGAGTGTTTTTACATTTACACAGAAGACTAACAAAATGTAAACCTCTGCTGATTCCAAATCCTATCATTTGCATGAATTACTGCACTTTTATATATGGATTATACTGTCAAGTTTTTTTTTTGAAGTGTCCATCAAAAACGCATCCTCTTGCGTGTTCACTAGGTCAGGGACTACGAATACCACTGAAGATTTTGTGAAACCCGGTCTTTTTATATTACTGGCATTGAAAAGAATATGAAAAAGAAAGAAAGCCAGGACAAACCCATAAATTAGGACAAATAAAACGAATCATTCAGTAAACGGAGGATGGGCTGGACTGTCTGCACATAGCCGTAAGCCACTAACAAATGCCTCAGCTGAAGGAAGACTTGGCGCCCGCCGTGCGTAAGAAGGAAGAGATGTTTTTAACCAGGATGCTATTTTCCCAGTATGAAAGCTGGCTTAGAAAAAGGTTCCGTTTGCCATGGCATCTTCTTTTAATGCTGTGCAACACTCCAGCACATCAGGCGAGACGCTTAAAACTATTTTAAAATAGCAGGTTCCCTGTGCGACGTGCTTGGTGTGCATGACCACCTGTGTACGGTGTAGATCGGTTTTTCCTCTTCCATTTTCCTGACCATTTTCTTTTGCACCTCACTTCTTCTGTAAATTGTCTCGAGATTTTGACCTTTTCGGGTGCTCTTAAATAATATATATTTTCATTGGCACAGGTGTGAGTCGAAATAACTTCCACGTCTACCTCCAAGAAAGACTTTTTTTTTGGCTATTTACTCATCATGTCAGCTCTGTATGATGCATTTAAAGGAGCCATGCACACACCTGGTAAATTACGGGACGTAAATTGTCTTTCATCAACACGCACAAAAGATTTTTTTGCTTGGTTTGGCTTACGCAAAGATTTACATGCAACTTTACTAAAATATTGATAAAATGAGGCCCGTTGTTTATAAATGTGTTAACATTACAAATAATATATATATTTTTTTTTTAAAAACACCATTTCCAAACACACAGGCACACGATCATACCAAAATATAATTTTTTAAAAAAATATTTAGGTCTAAAGAGAGAATACATTATTGTCTGTGTGTGTGTGTATATGTGTGTGTACCCAGCACATCAAGAGATGACTGGTGGTTGGAGATGATGACGTAAGGCCCCTCAGTTTGCAGGTGCTCCCAGCCGCTGATCTCAAAGCGTAGACCCAGGAAGTACTTCACATGGCGCACCATGAAGCGAATGATCCTAAGGCACAAGCAAAAACAAACGTGGGTTGGCACTTAAGTCTGTTGAAATTTTGCTCCAATGCTATTCAATCTGGCAGAAATGTGAAATTTCTAAGATTCAGTGAATGACATTTCACTGAATCTTACAGATGTTAAATACTACATATAATAATGTATACAGACATGTTACAAAACTGTTTAAAACACCCCTTTTCCAATATCCAGAGTAAAGATGCCCCAGTTCACAAATAGCAGAGGCAAAGAGATCAGATATGATCAACATCGACAGGGATGCACGTGTGGAGCACTACCATCAGTTACTAGTGGACTTGCACTACATTACATTATTAGGTTTATTTCTGGAAACAGCTTGTGTTCTCACAATACTCTGCAAACGAACGATGTCTTTGTAAGTGCTAATATCTAGAAAATCTCCTATCTAATCAATCTAATATCTAGTACTAACAAACAGCATCATGAAGACTAAGGAGTATGGGAAAAAAAAAAGTTCTGGGAAAGGATCAGAGTTTGGTTATAAAAATATGCCAAATTTGGAACATCACATGGAGCACAATACAGTATTTCAAAATGTAAGGAATATAGCACGACCATGACTCTGTCTAGAGGAGACAGACCATCAAATGTCAGTGACTGGATAAGGAGTGCATTAGTCAGAGAAGAAACCAAAATGCCAAGCATAACTCAATCAGCTGGAGAGATCCACAGCTCAGATGGGAAATACTGTCCACAGGACAACCAGAGACACTCAACAACACGGGGCTTTATGGAAGAGCGACAAGAAGAAAAAAGCCACACGTTTGCCAAAAGCATGTTGAAGCCTCACAGCAAATGCAGCAAACAAGGTTCTCTGTTCTGAATGAGATGAAAATGGAATTGTTTGGCCTTAAGAGTTGTGTCATGGAAACTCAATACTGCGCTTCACCTTGAGAACAACAGCCAGAGACTGAAGCACGATGGTGGGAGCATCACACTGTGCATGGATGACTCTAAGTGTACTGCCAAAGCCACACTGCTACAGTGGTTCAAAAATCAAGACCCTGAGCGAATTACAATGTCCCAGCCCTCAATCTAATTGAAAATCTCGAAAACTACGATATGTGGAAAAATCAAGTGGCTGCATACTTATGCAAGGCCCAATATTTTCAGTCTCATAAGTACTTTGCATGTACAGCTAATTGAAGGAGTTTTGTCTGAAATATCTCTCACATATGAGTATTTCAGAAACTGCTGATGTCCTGGAATTTCATGCACAATAATTTCTCAGAATCATGTGTAAAACAAAAACAGCCAGCGAGCAGCAGTTCAACTGAGAAAGTCTACTGTAGCTCAAATAACCACTCTTTACAACCATGGTGGGGAGAAAAGCATGTCAGAAAAGCACAACATGCCAAACCTTGAGGCGGATGGGCTACAACAGCAGAAGACCACATCAGGTTACACTCCTGTCAGGCAAGCACAGGGACCTGAGGGTACAGTGGGCACAGGCTTACTGAAACAGGACAATTTAAGATTGGAAAAACATTGCCTGGTCTTTTTCCAATCTGGCCAAAGATGTTTTTCCAAAAAATGGGTTTAACTGTGCCCTGGAATATTTCAAAGAACCAGATAGGTATTTTTGTCATTATAAATTTGGTATGTGAAACATGTTTTGCTATTTATGCATATAATAGTTACTATTCAAACAACAGTCATGGTTTTGTTGTCACAAAACTCATCATGTAACTGCATTGCTAAATAGCCTTTGTGTGACTTCGCTTTAGGTCTGGCGAGTTCTCTGTAACAAGCCAGAGTCAGAAAGCAGTACTATATGTGTCTATCCCATGACCTTTGCACACACAGATTCATATCTGTAATAAATCAGGGCTGGAATGGTGTGTGTTGAGGACAAAGTGCAACCACACAGATACCTATGGCTAGAACGCAACAGAAGGTGGCGGAACACTATTCTATACACACAAGCAACCTACATGAAACAAGTAAATAAAATGACAGCGAAGTAAGAGCTCCTGTTTTCTGGATGCATGATTGCAAATAATCTAAAACTCGCAAATGTACATCCACAAATTGAATTTTATACTTTTTAAAACTCCTTCAGTGCCACCTTAAATGTACGTTGGAAGCAAAGCATACTTAGAAATATTCTTTTTTTTTTTTTTAATAGCTTGCTTCTTTCTGACTGGGATTTTCATGTATGACCCCTCATCTTGCCTTATAATAGTGCGAATCACAGAGCATTATATTACTATCCAGTGTGATACGCCACATGTGATTATGATAATCCTGTCATAAGAGACTAAAACCATGCAAGTCTTCATTTGAAACTCGCATGGATCAGTAATGTGCATACAGTGCAGTAAGTGTGGTTTAAAAGCCGTTGTTTTAATAACTACACTCTTTAGTGTGCTTATAGGGAGTGGGGAGCCAATCACTATTTACACAGTGTTACAGATTTTAGAGAATGCTGCTGATCATCCCTCACGGTATTTATTTTGCTGTACATGTACCTTAACTAATGATGCACAGTGGTAGAAGTGTGTGAACATACTTCAAGGGCAGTGCTCAGTGTCAAAGTAAAGAGCAACCATTCGCCACGAATAATTAGCTAGCGCAACTATTCCTAGAAGCTAACTAGGGAAAATGAGTTAGTGAAAGATGTCTTTTCAGATATTGTTAAGTAAAACAAAGATTTACACAATGGCAGCTCGTCCACAGACACAGGCAGTGTAGGGCCCCACCATATATGTGTGTGTGTGTGTGTGTGTGTGTGCACACGTGCCTTTCAACAAATGTTAATCCTCAGGAAGTCCAAACATTTTAAATTCTGTAGAAATACTAATTGCCTCTTGAGTGATCAAAGATGTAAAAGTTTTGACGGATATCAACCGATGTTCCATTGATTTGCTCACCTTGCTAGATGTTGCACACCATGGGCCAGCAAACACACTGCCCTGTACTCTAGCTCCACAGAGTTATTACTGCACTCAGTGGTCAGAAATGATTACTGCAACAAAAGCTAATGGAGGACCAGAGGGCCACGGATCCCACTGCCCCATGCTTACAATATGTGCATTTCCAGTAGAGCAGGAGCAGTGAACAGGACAGTTAATGATAGACTTGCCAGGGATATTTTAAAAATACTCTGTGGCCACAAAGATCTTTTTTTTTTTACAGCAAATAATCAGAATAAAATCTAATAAATTTCTGCAAACAAAGGCAAAGTGTAAGTTACATGCTGTATGGAACGGTTTCTATTTTAACACACACCGATCAGCCATAACATTAAAACCACTGAGAGGCGACGCGAATAACACTGATTATCTCATTACAATGGCACCTGTCAAGGGGTGGGATATATTAGGCAGCAAGTGAACAGTCAGTTCTCAAAGGTGATGTGTTGGAAACAGGAAATTGGGCAACGATCTGAGCGACTTTGACAAGGGCCAAATTGTGATGGCAAGACGACTGGGTCAGAGCATCTCCAAAATGGCAGGTCTTATGGCGTGATCCCGGTATGCAGTGGTTAGTAGCTACCAAAAGTGGTCCAAGGAAGGACAATTGGTGACCCGGCAACAGGGTCATGGGCGCCCAAGGCTCACTGCGTGGGGAGCGAAGGCTAGCCTACTGTAGCACAAATTGCTGAAAAGGTTAAGGTGTCAGAACACACAGGGCATTGCAGCTTGCTGCGTATGGGGCTGCGTAGCCACAGACCAGTCAGAGTGCTCATGCTGACCCCGTCCATTGCCGAAAGCACCTACAATGGGCACATGAGCATCAGAACTGGAGCATGGAGCAATGAAAGAAGGTGGGCTGGTCTGATGAATCATGTTTTCTTTTACATCAGATGGCCGGGTGCGTATCTACGCCTGGGGAAGCGATGGCACCAGGATGCACTATAGGGAGAAGGCAAGCTGGCGGAGGCAGTTTTGCTTTGGGCTTTGGGCAATGTTCTGCTGGGAAACCTTGGGTCCTGACATGTGGATGTTACTTTGACACATGCCACCTATCTAAACATTGTTGCAGACCAAGTACACTCCTTCGTGGCAACAGTATTCCATAATGGTAGTGGCCTCTTTCATCAGGATAATGTGCCCTGCCACACTGCAAAAACTGTTCAGGAATCGTTTGAGGAACATGACAAAGAGTTCAAGATGTTGACTTGGCCCCCAAATTCCCCAGATCTCAATCTGAGCGAGCATCTGTGGGATGTGCTGGACAAACAAGTCCGATCCACGGAGGCCCCACCTCACAACTTACAGGACTTAAAGGATCTGCTGCTAACGCCTTAGTGCCAGATACCACAGCACACCTTCAGAAGCCTTGTGGAGTCCATGCCTTGGAGGCAGAACGGGGAACTACATAACATTAAAACCACCTGCCTAATATTATGGCTGATCATATGGCATAAGATTGGAAGACGGAAAGGGGGATTATAGTGTGGAAATGTCCAGAAATGTTAGAAATGCACATGCACCACAGTGCCCTTGTCTGGCTGAGAAAAATGTACCTCCTTTTCCTGTCCCTCCACTTCTGCGTGGTTTAAGACGCTGTTGGGCTCTAAATTTTCCTGATTAATGACATTACGTCTTCTGTGCGTGCCTCACAACTACAACAGGAATAATACCTTCTGTATTGAACCCAGTTGAATAAAGGCACATCTTAAACCGCTTAAAATTAGACTGATATGATAGATGACCGCATGCTGTCGACTCTTAACTGCCAATTATGGCGTTACTCTAGAAATTTACAAGATTGTAGCTTACAGCGTAAGTCAAATGTGATAGCTTCTCAACTTAATCTTGTTTGAGGCTAGGGGTGTGGCGATATACCGGTATTGGCAATAACCACAATATTTAAAATGAACAGAACTCTTATGATAACACGACGCGTAAATTCTCCAGCGCCAGTACCTGGTTGACCTCCCAGGGGTCAGTACTGCGCCTTAACGCTGACACCCGTCCAACAAGAAGACGCAGTGCGTGCAGCTACTCCGAGAAGAATCATGTCGTCCGAGCGGGAGAGTGAGAGGCTTTGTCCACACCTGAAAAAGGTAAGCTTGCCAGTATGGGAGCTTTTTCGGCTTCAAAGAAAACAGCTCCTTAGACAACCCAATCTGCAGAATCTGTCGGGCTACGGTCAGTGCAAAGGGGGGCAACACCACCAACCTTTTTACCCACCTCCGTGTCCATCACCCTGCAGATTACGCCATTTTACAGAGAGTAAGTTGCGATTATTTTACTAATCATGGAATGGGAAATGTTACATTAACCTGTTAACAGCGGTTAACATTCCCACCACCAGTGTTGCATCAGAAAGTCTTTTCAGTTCTTCAGGAAACATTCAGACAGTGTTTCGCTCCAGTTTGAAATCAGAGAAACTTAACGTGCTCGTCTTCCTTCACAAAAATTGAGAATGTAAGAAGTGAAAATGCATGTGCCCTGTTTATCTGTATCCTTATGTTCTCTGCATGGGTAAAAAAAGAAAAACTAAATAAAGCAAAAAATAATTTGACAAAGTTTTTTCCCCCCAAAGGCTTCTTTTGGCCAAAATAACCGTGGTGTGAAAAATCTAATATCGTGACAGCCCTATTTGAGGCCATGTTTTCATTAATGTCATGCTGACCCACTAAAACATATGGTCACACGCTGCTACGGGGTTTACATGTTGACTCTCGCTTGCTGCTGGGTACTCTAGTTGCTCAGAATAAATATACACTCAACGATCACTTTAATAGGAACACCTGTACACCTGCCCATTTACGCATTTATCCAATCAGCCAATCATGCGGCAGTAGCACAAGGCATAAAATCATGCAGATACAGGTCAAGAGCTTCAGTTAATGTTCACATCAAATACCAGAATGGGGAAAAAAGTGTGATCTCTGTGACTTGAACCATGGCTTGGTCGTTAGTGCCAGATTTGCTGGTTTGAGTATTTCAGAAACTGATCTCCTGGGATTTTTACACACAACAGTCTCTAGAGTTTACACAGAATGGTGAGAAAAACAAAAAAAATCTTGTGAGCAGAGGGTCTGCAGGCTGAAACACCTTACAGATGAGAGAGATCAGGGGAGAATGACCAGTCTGGATTGAGCTGATAGGAAGACTATAGTAACTCAAGCACGCTTTACAACAGTGGTGAGCAGAAAAGCAGCTCACATCAAACCTTGAGGTGGATGGTTCATCAGGTTCCAATCCTGTCAACCAAGAACATGAATCTGAGGCTATCATGAGCACAGACCCACCAAAACTCGACAGCTGGAAAAGACTGGAAAAAGATCAGGTAATTTTTTTTTCCCTAATCATCAGATGCCCAGTTTCTGTGAGCCTGTGCCCATGATAGCCTCAGATTTGTTCTTGGCTGACAGGAGTGGAACCCAATGTGGTCTTCTGCTCGTTTTAGCCCATCCACCTCAAGGTTCAACGTTTTGTGCATGTTGAGATGCTTCTTTGTCCACTGCTATAAAGAGCTATTATATGGGTTACTATATCCTCCCTACAATCCTTCCTATCCTTCCTGCAGCTCGAAACAATCGGGCCATTTTCCTCTGACCTCTCTCATCAACAAGGTGTTCCCACCCACAGAACTGTCGCTCGCTCACTGGTTTTTTTGTTTTCGCACCATTCTGTGTAAAGTCTAGAAACTGTTGCGTGTAGAAGATACAGGAGATGAGCAGTATCTGAAATACAAGCCCATCTGTTACCCACATCCATGCCACGGTTATAGTCACAGAGATCACACTTTTTCTTCATTCTGATGAACATTGCCTGATGTTCACATGATGGTATATAAAACTGAAAACAGTGCTTTACTTAATGTTAGTCAGTTATCTAAGGTTTTGCTAAACAGGTTTAAAAAAAAAAAAAAAAAAAAGTGTTAGTAAATATAAACTGCAGTTTTATAAGTCAAAAGACTAAGAGAAGACACACTTGTTTTTTGGCCCTGTTTATTTCAAAATGTATTCCTGTGTCGTGGTTCGGTTTTAAGTTCATTTGCTCATTACTCACCCATATAAATATACGTAAATACAGTTAAAATGATGCTTCCCATTTCAGGAATACTATACCAGGGCTTATCTTCAGAGAAACCTGCCTTCCTTCACAAATTGCTGGCCATCTCTTGCGGTTCTGCACAGCAATAACGTGCAGGAAAAACTGATTTTCCCTCCAGTATAATTCTTTAATCTGTCTGCAAACCTGACATCAATCCTATGCCATGCTATATAGAGCACAAAGCATGTGGAAAGTGCTGATGTGCAGCAATAAGGGAGAAAGAGGGATGAGTCAAACTGCAGTTCTGCTGGTCAGAGTGGGCATGAAATGCATGTTCACACACAGTCTATAGAAAGAAAATATAGTTAACATAATTATTAATTAAAATTAAAACTATAAAATAGGGTTTCAGTTAGTGAGCTAGCTAAAGTGTTGAGGTAGTTGTTAGTGAAAAACCATGCGTTTCAAAGTCGGTATGCAGTAGGAAGGGCTTATTTGCAAACTCGAACACTTCATATTATTAGCAATGTAAGAACTGAAAATGCGTCAAGATCAATAACTAACATTTTTTATACACGCTCGTCTTTTTCTGTGGAGAACATCTGAAAACGCTCAAAACTGTCCCATATCTGGTTACTTATAATATCTAATAGCACAGTTATTGCAAGCAAGTTATTCATCATAAAATAAAATCACAAAACTTATAGTACGTGAAGTGAAACAACTAAATTTAAACTTAAATTCAAACTTAATGAAGCCTATACTCCTTCCTCTGAGGAAAAAAAACTTCTGTTAGTTTATTAATTCAGGAGAAGCAGCAAAACGCACACACAGAAAACTCTCTCTCTGTCTGCGATCACGGAAATGTGAAGTTCATATTCACTAACAGAGATTCAAAAACACATCAGGCACTACAGAGAGCTGCGTGACTGAGAGCACAGCTAGCTAACAGCAGAATGGGAATATTTATCATGTTGCCGTTAAAAGCTAAAAGTGATACTGGCTGCGAGGAAAGGTGGCGTGCCAAGCGAAAGAAAAGTGCGCTGCACTGCTTGGCCAAAATAGATAGTTGTTTTGTTTAGTTTTGGCCAGCAATGGTGGTTCTGTGCGTTGATATCGTGTATGATAAATTATGAACATTCTCCGAGTGGCAGCAGAGGCAACAAAAGCACATTTATAACAGTAACAGATAACATGCATGGAGAAACAGAGGTTGCAGCAGTATGATTTCGAGGGTTGCAAAATTTCTGGACAAAAGGGATAATCACATGACTACACTCTGTCTAACTATGACACCATAATAACCCTAAAGCACAGATTAACGATGCTATCACACCATTCAATACATAACTAATTAAAGCTTCAATCCAAAAATGGATTTTTTTTTAAACTATAAACCCACTCATACACAGCGTTACTGCTGTATATTGTTAATAAATGTATTTTTAGCGATCAAGTCATGGCTTGTGCACCCTCTACAGGTTGAGAATTCTGCGTGGCTGAATCGGTCTCTCTGCCCCAATTTGTGCTAAGATTGGGGGATTTTGTCTCTCAGTGGGTGCTGACCTTTCAAACTGTCCAAACACGGAAGCAGCTGCAGGATCTGCTCTGTATAAACAGAGAGATAAACACACCACTCGTTTTAACTGCTCTTCATGGATTACTGGGATATTGCTGTGTTAAGATAACGCTAACACATTTTCTCGCCCATGTATTATTTTTTATTGATATAATGGTAGTTTCTATTACTGTTTAATATATTGTCCATTTCTATTAGCTAGATTGGATATTAAATGTCATCATAGTTTTAAGTAGCCAGTTAGGGTTAGCCATTGGGCATAGTACACTATATGGCCAAAAGTTTGTAGACACCGGACCATCACACCCTTTTGTGCTTTTTGAACAGCCCATTCCAGATTTGGTTCCCCTTTGCGGTTATAATAAACTCCACCTTTCTGGGAAGGTGTTCCACTAGATTTTGGAGTGTAGCTGTGGGGATTTGCCCATTCAACCACAACATCATTGGTCAGGTTGGGCGGAGCGAGAACGCCTGGGGCACAGTCAGCATTCCAGTTCATCCCAAAGGTGTTCAGTGGGGTTGAGGTCAGGGTACTGTGCTGTTCACTCAAGTTCTGCCACTCCAACCTTGGCACACTATGTCTTCATGGACCTTGCCATTGAATTTCATAGTCATGCTGGAACATATTTGGGCCCCCTGAAGGAAACTTGCAATGCTACAGCATACAAAGACATCCTATACAATTGTGTACTTCCTAACTTTGTGGCAACAGTTTGGGGAAGAACCACATATGGGTGTGATGGTCAGGTGTTGACAAACCTTTGGCCTTATAGTGTTTTTTTTTTCCCCTTAATTATAGTAATTAAAACTAATTTGTAATTCCCTTTCATTTTAAATCAGATTAATTTAGGTCATAACTACAGCACCATGTTTAAATCATGCGCTGTTCTGGGATGTGACCATACTGTAGCCCTGTACTCTCTCTCTCTACTGCTCCAATGCAGGCTTCGAGGAAAGTGGGAGGACGCGGCAAGACTGCAGTCCTGAGTGTTCTTGCGGAGCGCACTACTTATAGTATGAATACTGGCTTTCACACCCTATGTAGTGTACTGTAGTTTCAGTGTAGGTCTAGCAATTCAAACAGCCATGCCAGTATTTAGAATGAATATATAAAAACAAGGATGCCCTTTAAAAAAAAAAAAAAAAAACCCAGACACATAGGGTTTTACACAAACAGAGCGAATGAGACTGACCTTGACCTGTTCGCTGTACCCTTTCACACACACTCATGCACGCACACATACACACACACACCCAGTAAAACACACACTTCTGTGCAAAGAACACAGCAACAGTGGTCAGCCTGACCTATCATTCTGACAGGCAGTTAAGATCAGATTAAAATGCACATGTTTATTAAAGGTTTTTAACTACAAGTCAATAGTACAAGGTGCAATTAAACGTGCAATAGTAGATATTTAAAATGTTCTACTTGTACAAATAATCTGGAAAATATGTAGAATTTGATGTCAAACAATTGTTTTAGCCATGGCCTCAGCAAAAGTGTATCACATGGCTGAGAAAATCCATTTGGAAAGCTTATTTCTGGTGCAAAATGCTTTTCTGTATTTAGATGAGTGTCCTGTAAGTCATTTTATTAACAGGCTAGATCCTGGGGGCAGAGCTTCCTGAACAACTTACAGAGTGACTTACACTCATCTCATTTACACAACAGAGCAGTGAAGGGTTAAGGGCCTTGCTCAAGGGCCCAGCAGTGGCAGCGCTGGGATTTGAACTCTCAACCCATCCGATCACTAGTCCAATGTCCACTGAGCTACCACTTCCCTAATTTAAAAGTAAATAAATAAATAAATAAAATAAATTTACCTACTTAACTGTTAAAGCTAGCATGTACCGGTTACTACTAGACAGACAATTGCTACCAACAACAGACAGTTGATCCAATTGACACACGAATACCACGTCACGTTCATCTCTGAACCGCGAGTCTCTGGTGTACCTAGGCCAGAATTACACACATCGTTCTTTGCGTGAACTACTGTTGCAATTCTCAGCCAAGGGATAAGATAAGAGAAGGAAGAAAGGAGGAAACTTCTCTTAACTCTTGTGCTACTGCTCACAAACTCTTTACTGATGATCATCAAACTGTGTTGGCAATAGACCACAGATCCACTTGAATCATGGCTTGCATGTGCTGAATGAGTCCAGAGAGGTGGCATTTCTATACCCTACTGAATAATGTACAGTAGTTATTGAATAATATGCTTTAATGTAATTAGCCGAATAACAGGCAGAGGCTTTAGGAGTTGAGGAGTTAAAACATACACCGATCAGCCATAACATTAAAACCACCTGCCTAATATTGTGTAGGTCCCCCTTGTGCCGCCAAAACAGCTCTGACCCGTCGAGGCATGGACTCCACAAGACCTCTGAAGGTGTGCTGTGGTATCTGGCACCATGACATTAGCAGCAGATCCTTTAAGTCCTGTAAGTTGTGAGGCGGTACCTCCATGGATCGGACTTGTTTGTCCAGCACATCCCACAGATGCTCGATTGGATTGAGATCTGGGGAATTTAGAGACAAAGTCAACACCTTGGACTCGGTCATGTTGCTCAAGCCATTCCTGAACAGGGCGCATTATCATGCTGAAAGGGAGGTCCATGAAGACATGATTTGTCAAGGTCTGTGTGGAAGAACTCATGTGCACACAGCCCTGACCTCAACTCCACCGAACACCTTTGGGATGAACTGGAATTCCGACTGCACCCCAGACCCTCTCACAGTGCCGGACATCACTACTGTTCTTCTACTTGAATGGGCAAATCCCCACAGACACACTCCAGAATCTAGTGGAAAGCCTTCCCAGGAAGAGTGGAGGTTATTATAACAGCAAAGGGGGACTGAATCTGGAACATTTCAATAAGCACAAATATATATGTGGTCAGGTGTCCACAAACTTTTGTCTACATAGTATATCTGTTTACAAATCAAAAATATATAAAGAGATCTAAGGACACACGCAGGCTTCTATGCCAAAAATCTACATGTTCTTAGTCTTCCATCTCTCTTCAGTATCTTTTCGGTATATTTGCAGGTGTCTACGCCGGCTGATACATTTCAGGATTTGGAGTCAATCACTGAATCACACTAAAGACCAACACTCGCTGCATTTCTGAATTGTTTTTAGACGCAGGTCTGACTTGCATCACATGCCTCAGACAGGTGTTGATTTTAACCAACGTTTCAGCCCTGTGAGATGTGAGACGTGAGCACGTGAGCGCTGAACAGCGGTGGATGCAGAACATGGGCAGCCACTGCGCTGAAGGTCTGCTGTAAATTCTAAATAGGCACTACAATCAGTTGTAGGTCAAATGAAATGGGGAACTGAGTTTGACACGCGAGTTAAGGAAAGCTGAATAAAATAAGGTTTTTAACCAATATCAACGGTAATTTGGATAAACAAGGCACTTGTGATGAACTATTAGTTGCTAACAGCAGACAAATCAAGTTTTATAGATAAGTGCCTTTCAGCACTGCCAGGAAGACATTAGATGAAATGGGCAAGCAGGCTAGATCCTGAAAAACCTTCCCATGTGTACCTCGAAACCAGTACATGGCCACCCATTTCAGAGTTTATGATTTCGACTTCACCGTCACACAGATACATTTATCCCTTCCTAAAAGAATCCATTAAAAGGTGGTCAAACGTTTTTAGTTTCATTCATTCAGATGTTTTCTACTCTTGATATGTGGACAGTAAGTTTAAAATAATGCCACAGTCCTTGTTGGACATGCGCTTGCTATAGCATGGCTGTTACTATGGGTATCACACAAGAAACACAAGCAATTTTCACCTCCAGCTGCTAAGAATGAGAATTCCACACAAGCTCATCACCTGCTTTCCACCCTGATCCAGTTTAGACCCTCAACCTGTTGCCATTTCTTGCATTTTCTCCCCACTCAAGTTGTTCACGAAAGTCAGATCGTATTGTCCCTGGCTGAAACAAACAAACAAACAAACCAGCCTTCATCAATCCCAAATCAGTGTGTCCAGCTGTACTGGAGTGTGGGCGATTATCACCTGCCAAACATCAGTATCGGGTCACGTCAATCATCGAGTAAACACAACAAAAACTGTCTGTTTAATATCTGACAATATAAAATTATACCCGGCAATTTTCGGTCGCTTCAATTCTACTAGCAAGACTTTCATCAGTCACACTCTAAGATAACATTACTATGTAGTCTGCAGTTTAGCGAACAAACTGATGTGGAAACCATTTTCACCCTGCTGTGAATCTGCTTAAAGGCTGCTCACATTTCTCAATGGTGGAACCCATGCAAGTCAGGGAAACAGGAAATGGCAAGTGCAATTACTAAGCATGTGCCTTCTGCCTAATTTTAACAAATGGGTATTCAGTTAACTGCTAGTAGAGCATGATAAAAACATCTTTAGAGTGGAAAATCAGGTTGCCACTGTAATTAAAGTTTTTCTTTTTTTTCCAGTGGGTCATGTCTTACACATAATATAAAGGAAAAACAGAAATATTAAACGCATGGCAAAAGCTTTACTGAATGTCAGCTATATTTCTGTAGCTCTATCCACATATGCAGACTCTACCGTCTTCATATATAATATGCACATAATTCATCGCTTTTTTTTTTTTTTTTTTTTAAAGCCGTCCCCGTCCCGACAATGCTAAAGGGCAGAATATCCCTTACTGTTATCTTTGAGATGATCTGCGATATATCTTTCTGACCTGAATGAATAATACTTCCAAGCTGGGCCGTGAATGTCATTATTGTACCTTGCTTCAGCTTTGTTGATCTGCTGTCTGATCAAGAGTGTTTCCTGGATGCTTTGAGCTTAAAAGAAAAAAGCCAATCCTGAAACATGACATATGTTTATATTATTTAAATAAAAATGCATGCGACTCAGTAATAGATCACACTTGCAGTAAGCTATGGGTGGCGTGGTGGGTGGCTGACAACCAAGTCGGCTAGTTAGTGATCTATGAGATGACACTCGCAATGGCTCTGATCAAGGATGGCAGTACTCGCATGGAAGTTGAAGCGCTGGAACCTTGTGTGTTTGAGCCAGAGTACACAGATGAGACGGCAGCTCCTGCACAAGTCCCTTTCGACAGAGATGAAGCAACAGGTAACGCTGCATAGGTGCTCTTTGAGCACACGTCAACGACAGTGTTGAACTCGATATGGCTCTCCAGCTCACATCACAGCTGCTGATAAACTAGTTGAGAGAGCAGAAGCGCTCGGCTCACTATCAGTGTGTAATGCCTGACTACGTCGCGCCTGACACCAACGACTGATTACGCCCCACCCTTGGACTTCTTCATTCTTCATTATAAACCGTTTTCTTGGAGAGGGTAATAAAAGCGAGTACCGTTTCATGACTACTCACTGTCACTGGTCCTTTTTGCCTGCGTTCTTGATATAACATATAGCTAGTGTTTTGTAAATGCGCTAAAGTTAGTGTGTGGTGCCATGATTAAAGATGAGCTCTTTCTATAAGAAATAAATGGTTTAAAAAATAAATTATGATCTATTATCTTCTATTCTGATAAAAAACTATACTCTATACTATTTTATATTCTAAGTGAAAATATTCCATCATATCATGCACCCTAATTTGTAATTTGATACGCCAGTGATCATGACAGCCAAATGAATATGCAAATGAGGGACTTTTTCAGCATGCTTTAGCAACTCCTCAGGAGAGTTTGCAACACTGCATAAAACAACAGTTACACACATAACTAGCAAACAAAATGACGAGCCTCATTCAATAGCTCGGGGCCCATATCTCTCACAGTTACCCAACAACACTGCTCTTACGACAAGTCAAAAGTACGATTTCGCAAGAGCCAGTGAAAGGCAGGTCTAGGATGAGGATGAGGATGAGCTGAGCTGTCGGAGTCACCGTGGCTGTCCAGGCGAGCATCGATCTGCTGTGTGCATGGCGGTGGCCCAGCCGCTGTGCCTGATCTGACCTCTTATCAGCCCTGCTCACATTCACCAACACCAGTTGAGCATCAGTTGAGTTTAAACCAACACAACTACCTTCCAAGCCATAAAAGGTTCGCATGATATTTCTGGTCGAGAAAAAAAACGCAAATGTATTTCATTTCACCGCACATTTTTTTTATTTTACAGTTTAAAAACTGCTGAAATTAACAACAACAAAAAAAGCTTCTTAGCAAATATGCCAATAATATTGTTAGCACCATCACTTTTAGTACGTTAAAACGTTAACCTTAGGCCTAACTGGATGTTTGTTTGTTTTTTGTTTTTTTGCCCCTTGGCAGGGTTAAGACCTAACTGACAACTAAATGAAATGAGAGGGAAAAAAAACAAACACCACGGCACATTGGGAATGTGAGTCCGGAGGCCATGACTGAGAACCTAGCTTAGCATAACTAGCAGACAGGTTGGACTCGGCTCGTGCAGCCAGGGAACATCTGGCTATACAAGCCGAGATCTCAGGCAATACAATAGTCCATTCATCCATTCACAAGGCAAATGAGAGACACGAAGTCATCTGCAACTGCCATATTAGCCACAATAAATTAGCCCCGTTGTGGCTGGTTAATGCCACTTCTTAGTGCTTCCTATAAATGTACAGTTACATTAGCCGGTTTAGCAAGAAATAACTCCACACCGCGTTATCTTCCCAATCCATCTCTGTGACACTGAAATCCAGCCTGCTTTTGACGCTTAACGTTTAGCACAGTTGGCTAGCGGCGCGGTGCAAAGTCGTACCAGCTCCGCGGATTACTCACCGCATATTCTCGACGTCCCGTCCGCCGCTTTTCAGGACACAAATGGGAATAGTGATCACGGCCAACAGCATCATATAAGCCACGTAGAAACATTTTTTGAAATAGAAAACGAACGTGGTGCTAGTCCAAAACAGGACAGGCACGACGAGCAGCGGCAGGAGCCACAAAACCTCCATACCGCCTCCTCACACACACGCGCGCGCGCGTATACGCGTATATATACACACACACACACACACACAGCGCTGAGCTCGTACTGCGTGTAATAGGCGAAAGCTGAACGACGCCTACATTGGACTTCACTGCGATAAAACACTTGAGCAACCACGACTACGTCAAATCAGGCGAAACGGAAAATGCCAATGGTAAAAAAGGGGAGAGACGAAAACAGTGTTTGCCAAAAGCGCGAGGAAGCCAGAGGCTCTGTAACCGTGAGGAAATGAGGGCTTCTCAAAGCGGGGAGCACGCGGCAGAAGCTCTTCTGTGCATTTCCGGGTTCTCGTTGTTTACCTTCCACGTCATAGCTTTATGTGTGCTTGGAGACCACTAACCGGAAAATAAAGCGGGATTTTATTTTTATTTAGCGTTATTATGTCTGTATATGAGGCGCTGTTCGGGTGACCGTTAAAGGACAAGGTCACAAGCTTGTTTAAAATCTCCAGAACATTCCAGAATCTTTATCTTCAGTCTTTATCTGGATTGTGACACACCGTTGTACAGTTACTGATGGAGCTGTGTTAAACAGCTGTGGAGCCGTGTGCAGGGTTGCGTCACCTCTGCTGGCTGTCCTTTACTGTCTCTACGCATAATAACTATCTGAATAATTAATGTGTTGTTATGTAAATGTCATTATGGGGAAATCTGTTTGACACGTCAGGAGCGAATGGCTCAGGTTTCCTCCCTGTACTAAGGTGAGAAATCTGATCATGAAATTTAGAAAAGAGCTAAATCCCAAACAGAGACCTTAAGATGTGCATACAAATGTACATACATACAAAATCATTAAAAACTGACATTAATATTCTCATTCAAGAGTCTGCATGCACAGATTACACAGGGTAGTGTCTTGTATCTCTGTCTTACTAATTATATATATATATAAATAATTATATACTAGTTATATATAAATATATATATATATATTCAAGATTCAAAGAACTTTATTAATCCCAGGGGGAAATTGCTTTGCCATGTTGCAATCAATTTCCCCTGGGATTAATAAAGTATACACACACACACACACACACACACATATATATATATATATATATATATATATATATATATATATATATATATATATATATATATATATATATATATATATATACTTGTTTGTTTGTTGTGTAATCCAATCCTTGAATCTGGAATTAAACCATTGTGAAAATCAGGCACTTTTTTCTCAGTAAGCGTGAGAAAGCTGGAAAATTTTCAGCTTCGGTCCTTCTAAATAGGTTGTGTATCCTGGGCTGAGAATGATTTGGCAGACATGTTTCTGAAGTTGTTCTAACGTTTTTTTAACTTGATCCTTGGTGACTGACCTGTGCTAGGTAGGGGCTGCATATTCCAGCACAAGTCACACATAGCTTGTGTAAAAGGATAATAACTCCAAATTTCTTAAGGTACCACGGTCAAGGCTGGGAGTGTGTTATATGCAGGACTTTACACGTTGTTGGATTTAATTGAATTTCTTTTTTGCTCTGGTTATTCTGGTTTACCCCACAGGGTACTATTGATTAGTGCTAAAAGATAATAGGACCTATGATTTCTTGGGCTAATCTACAGGGTTATTGGCAGTCAAAGAAACAGCCTAGGTAATGCATCTTCTGATGGAGTGTAGTCATAAAGCTGCAAATCCATGGAATCACGCCTGGCCTTACTCCAAGGTCCAAAAGATAACAGACCACTGCTGTGCGGTAAACGGCATCCAGAGCCTTAAGCAAGTTAGTTATTAAAGTGCATACCAAGCCAGGTATCTAGATCATAGTAACATCTTGTACTCTGATCACAATATACAACAGAGCCTGACACCTGTCTCCTGCTGTGGCTCTGCTGAACCAGTCTATTTCATCCTGATGCTCTACGTATGCTTTGCTTATGACTAATTTCCTGCTGCTGAGGATAATCTCACCTGGATACCATAAAGACTTGCAAAGAGAGAGTTTTCGTTCAACTCACATCCCTGCTGCAGTCATTAATCTAACTAATCTCACAGACTGTCTGTATAAAACCAGTCATGGTGAGGAAAATTTTAAAAGCCACAAAATTGCTATTTGAAAGTAGTGTTTAAATAATAATGCTTTAAGATGATTAACTAAATATTAAGCGTATTATTTTACATGCAAGAATGAACAGAATTAATACTTCATTATCTTGGATGAGGGAAAAACAGTTTAATAAACAATAAATTAAAAACAACTAAACAAGATACTAAATCAAGGTGTCGGATTCTGCCTGGGCCACATCAGCATTTTTGCGAGAAGTCTACAATTTAAAAAAAAAAAAAACTTGTTTAACATGTTCTATCAACTAACACCTATAGCCTAGGCTCTGAAAATTAGAAAAGGATGTTTTTATGAAAAAGAAGAGCTAACAGAAACTATTAAAGTGTATGCATTATTATGTGAAAACATTTATTCTACTGATCATAATTTTATTTTTTTTTATGAATGCATTCCTTTGTTTAATGACATTTTATTGGATACCATCTGCTGTAATGAGAACCAGGATTAACCAACTGGGATGATGATGATTATTTTATTTTTTTTTTTTGCTCCTGTTTGAACGCTACTAGCCAGATAGCTACACTATAAGCACAGAAATATTTACATTACATTTATGGAATTTAGCAGACACCCTTATCCAGCGCAACTTCCGTTTATCTCATTTACACAACTGAGCAGTTGAGGGTTAAGGGCCTTGCTCAAGGGCCCAAAGTGGCAGTCTTGGGGTGCTGGGATTTGGACAAATGACCTTCTAATCTGTGGTCCAACATCTTAACCACTGAGCTACCACAAATATGGAGGTAAGAGCACCTGAAGTAGCTAGAGTTTACTGCAAAAGAAAAGTAGCTCAGGGTTTATAAGTTGTAATTGTCCCCTTGTAATTTTTTTTTAAATGTGTCATCACCACCCCTACTGCTGTCTGACATCCATCTGAAATGCATGAGCATGTCACACTTATCAATTTAATTGTACAGATCAGGTTATGCCACTGCCAGCACAACACACAACTTTTTGACATGAGTGTGACTTACCTCAAGCGCAGCACCCAGCCCGCACTCAGACACAGTAGAACCCGGACTGCACGTATATACAGCGGTTTACAGTTCCCCTTCGGATGGGGGAAAAATGCTGCCGCTTGTTGGTTTGAGATGTGAGCCCTGTGAGATGTGAGCCCACGTACAAACAATGGCAGTCGCTACACTATGGATTTGCTGTGAATTCTGGATAGTGTGAATATGTTGAACAGCAGTGTACTATGGCCTGTTTCAGTATTATTCTTTCCAAGTTCCTTGTGTCTGCTCTAGATACTAGCTAGCTAGTTAGCCAATATTTTTTCTATTTCAATTACATCAACAAGCAAAAGTAAAAAAAAAAAAAAAAAAAGTGGACAAATTGACTAAATCTAATTAATTAGCAATAATGTCCTATCATTGTTTTCGGTCCATTTGTCCTCTTCTGCGTTTTTCTTTTTGAGTTTTTCCGCCCAGATAGATGTAAACACTTCATGATTCTTCTTGAATTTCTGCTGTAAATTACCTATTATTTTCACACCACAAGGGGGGGCCCTATGACTACATGATACATAAACCTCTTCACCAAATGATAGTTTTTTGCATATCTGTTTTAAAAATCGTTGGACCCCCTGGTTGCTCAGGGGCCCTAAGTGACCGCTTCACCACTTATAGCAAGAAACGGTCCAAGTGATATAAAATATTTGAAGGCAGAAAAGATGACTGACAATCACACTTAACTTTTGCTATAGGCTACAATTTAGAGAATTTTTTGAACAACCCTGTAACAGAATCAACAACATACAGTCATTCAGGCTACAGTCAAGCAGCTCCTTTTGAGTGTTTTTAGATGTGCATTTGTTCACCTGTGTTTGATACAGTGTGTTCCCATCACCACTGACTAGGGTTTCCAGGTTCCAGCAAAATTTCCATCCCAACTACTATCAAAACTATACAAAAGACCTGAAACTAACCCAAATTATTCAGGCATTGGAAAAGTGTGACACACTATTCTTCTTTTTCTCAGCCTTTGTGTAGGAAACAAGGTCACCATGGTACACAAGCACTTTAAATGCGTAGACATTATCCAATCCAAAATTTCCCCATTTCCCTGTTCCAATCTTTGCAATATATCTTTCAAAGGAAATGATTCCATACATCATACACACACTGTTTGCACTTACACTTTGCCTTTCCTTGCCGAAATTCATTAAATTAGTTACTAAAAAACAAGATCTTGGCAGCCACAGAGCAGTTTTAAACTAGCCCAATTTGGCAAACCTGTCATTAACTGTCCTGCCCACTGCTCCTCTCCCAAGCATGGGGCAGTATGATTGATGCCCCAATGGGCCTCTATTAGCATTGGCTGTAGTTTCCATTTTTCACCACTAGATGCAATAGTAGCTCTATGGCATTGTATGGGGTAGTGACCTAGAAAGGCAAGCAAATGACTTGAACATTGGCTTATATTTGTCAAACAGCAATATAAAATAAATCAATAAATAAATAAATGGTCACTTAATTTAGGTAATTAGTATTTCAACAGAATTAAAAATGTATGGACTTACAAATGAGCTGTTTTAAGATTAACATTTGTTGAATGGCTGATATACTGTATATGGTGTATATACTACAGTACAGTATACAGAATACACCTGCTCCTGTGGACAAGCCACCACTGCTTTTTGTCATTCTTCCATATAACTTGTTTGGAGTGAAATGGGCCATAGTGTGACACACAATACAGTAGCATGGTACATAGACCCAGGCCCAGATTGGCCATCCTGCAGACATTTTGCTCTATATAGTCAAACATGATTGGTTAATAAATCATAAACTGTCTAGTCTTGCAACACTATTGGTCATCATTCATCTTGTGTCTGTCCAGCTTCTGTAAGCAATGTGAAATAGAAAGCAATACAGATGCACTGAAAAATGGACAAGGGAAAGGGCAGGAAGAAGATAAGCCCTCCAAGAGGATGATGCAAAATGAAGCCAAATAAAAGACATTTTAAAGTAACTTAAAGTGCAGTTCAGTCTGATCACGTAGCTATTGTTATCTCATTAGGCTTGTTGTTATCTCATGCTATATTAACTGTCTAGCAAGTAAAACCACAACTGGCTGCATAATTGACATTATTAGACTGTAAAGCTAACATATTTTTGTAACAATTCATTCTGAAAATCAGTGGATGTTTTTCAAGATGAAGCTATTTCATAAGAAATAATTGCTGACAAACCCTTATATAGCCTAACGCTATATAGCTAGCAGCTATAACCTAATGTAAACTGAAAGGGGTAGCCAATATTGCTAGTCAGTAACTAGTTAGCAGTTAGCTAGCTGTGACAGAAGATAGGCCTACACTTCACAATCAGCCAAGCACACTCATGCTTTTCCTCTGAGATACACTCACCAATGAAATTATTAGTAACCCCACTATAAAATTAGATAAAACTGTGCATTCTGAGATGCTCACCATAGTTCTAAAGAGCTGTTATTTGAGTTACTATAGTCTTCTGGTTAGCTAGAACCATTTTGGCCATTCTCCTTTGACCTCTATCTTTAACAAGGCACAGGTTATCTTCAACTAAGCGGTTGCTTAGTCCCTGGACCACCAGGGAGCCCCACAATTTTTAAAGAGATATGCAAAAAGAACACTTTACTATCATTTGTTGAAGAGGTTTATGCATCAAGCAGGGCCCCTTGTGGCATGTAAAGAATAGGTGAAGAAGAAGAAGAAGAAGAAGAAGCGGGGCTCAAGTGGTGTTCATATCTATCCAAGGTGGAAAAACGCAAAAAGTAAAAGCAGAAGAGGAGAAGTGGACCGAAAACAATGGTAGGAAAATAATGCTAATTAATTAAATTTAGTAAAATTGCCTGCTTTTTTGCTTCTGCTTGTTGATCTAATTGAAATTGGAAAAAAATAGAGGCTAACTAGCCAGTTAGTATTTAGAGAACATGTGTTAAACACAAGGCCAGTGAGCACAATCTGGCCTGTAGTCTTGTTTCATTTGGCCTGTATGAACTTGGAAATATGGAAATGGCCCATGGCACTCTATTGCTCAACATTTTCATACTATCATTTTCATACTAGAATTCACAGCAGATCTGTAGCATAGTGACCACCATTGTACAGAATGCGTGAGCACACATCTCACAGTGCTTAACTAAAGCCTTTTCCCCCAGCATGATAGCATTGTCACTGAGGACATAATATAGTCTATGAGATAATGCACTAATTTTAAATTTCATATGTTCAGGTCATTCTAAGGTGGGTATTGGGAATGGACAAGTTTAGTCCAGGTGGGTTTTCGGGAGCAGCAGTTCGTTGAGTACTCTGCCTCACGGAAGAAGCCATTGCAGTGTATGATGTGGTGGCATAGATGCTCTAGTACCTTCTGCCAGATGCTGGAAGGGTAAAAAAATCCATCAGTTGGCTAGCTGGGAGCTGGCAGTAGTGGGTAGAGAGACCCTGATGATCTTCTCAGTTGTCCTGACAAGCCGCTGTAGGGTCTTGTGCAGCGCCTGCAACAGACAGTGAGACAACTGGTCAGGGCACATTCAATTGTCCCCCCTGTAGAAAGTGGAAAGGATGGAAGAGAGGGAGTTTTGCTCTCCTCATCCTCTGCAGGATGTCAAGAGCTATCTTGCCTAAGCAGGTGGTGTTGAGGGTCCAGGGGACTCACTGATCAGAGAGTGTGTAGGACTCCTGTTGTCATTTATCACACATGAGTAGGCAAAGTTGTACGCAATGGATGTTGATAAATCCTACACATTCTAAATTGCTCTGCTTGTGCATGGTCACACATTTAAATTAAGAAAAGCTCCCAAATCGGTAATATGATCGGTAATCTAATGCCCCAATTACATTTGGAAAACCTGCTACAGGGTGAATATTATTGTTTTCTGCTGCCACATTCGGAATTGCAATGTGTTGTGGCATGAGCAAAATGAATGCATATAAGACACATGTCATTATTTGACTCGTAGTTGGTTGGGAAATGCCAGACCTATTTCAGATTTCTGCCATAACATCCTAACCACTGAGAGGTGAAGTGAATACCATTGATTATCTCGTTACAGTGGCACCTGTCAAGGGTTTGGGGTATGTTAGGCAGCAAGTGAACAGTCAGTTCTCGAAGTTGATGTGTTGGAAGCAGGAAAAATGGGCAAGCTTAAGGATCTGAGCGACTTTGACAAGGGCCAAATTGTGGGTCAGAGCATCTGCAAAACAACAAAGTTCTTGTGGGGGTGTTCCCGGTATATGCAGTTGTTAGTGCTTACCAAAAGTGGTCCAAGGAAGGGCAACCCGTAAACCAGTGACAAGGACATGGGCGCTGAACGTAGAAGTCCGATCCACGGAGGCCCCACCTCGCAACTTACAGGACTTAAAGGATCTGCTGCTAACGTCTTGGTGCCAGATACCACAACACACCTTCAGAGGTTTTGTGGCGTCCATGACTCGAAGGGTCAGAGCTGTTTTGGTGGCACAAGGGGGACCTACACAATATTAGGCAGGTGGTTTTAATGTTATGGCTGATCTGTGATCATCTGTTCCTGGCTAGTGTAAATAATGTTTTATGGCTGATGTTTCATTGCTTAGTGCCTATGATGCTGCCTTCAAATCAGGTAATATGGCAGCACTCAGTAAGGTAAAGACTAACCTGTCTCACATGATCAGAGTGGCAAAGTTTTAATGGGAGACATCAAAAAGCTTCACTCCTCTGTCTGCAACTGCAGCCTGGACTTCCTGTCTGGACAGCCACAGACTGTTCAGATAGGTTGTAACACCTTCAGCGCCATCACACTGGCCAGAAACACCCCAGGTCTGTGTTTTCAGACCATTACTGTTTTGCCCATTTGAGGATGATACCACAGTAGTGGAAATGATGATGAGACAGCAAACAGAATGGAGGAGCTGATGTCAGTTCAATAATCTGGCTCTTAATGTTGACATGATGATAGAGATGATTGAAGACTTCAAGAAAACATGTGTGTATCACTTCCCACTGCTCATCCCTTCCTGTCCCTGATTCCTTTTCCTCCCTCCCATTGGAGCTAGCTACTGACACTTTCCTCTCCTCACTTTCCTCTTCCATGGACCTCCTCTGTCCTCTATCCTCTAAACCCAGGAAGATTTCCAACCTGGCTCCTTGGCTGTCAGATGTGTTACGTAGTAACCGGAGAGAATTAAGAACAGCAGAGAGGAAGT
>CM040989.1:15989591-16006497 GCA_022985145.1 Pangasius djambal | reverse complement strand
AAAAAAAAAAAAAAAAAAAAAAAAAAAAAAAAAAAAAAAAAACCCCAACAGAGTCTTGGGCTGATGGTATTCCTAGTTTGTGACCTAGCAAGCCGGTATCAGGATGTATTTTTGATAGACTTCAAAGCACTATTGTAAGTCGCTCTGGATAAGGGCGTCTGCCAAATGCCGTAAATGTAAATGTAAATCCATGGCTCCCCTATGGAGACAGTGACAAACTGAAACTTTCCAGCAGTGTACGTCTTATGAATTTACCTAGTCTCACAACACCACGTCCCTAGACAAAAAAGCCCAACACCATCTCCACTTCCTGAACAGACTGAGGAGAGCTAGACTCCCCCTCCCCATGCTCACCACTTTCTACAGAGATGTTGTTGAGAGTATAGTATGGGAACAGCAGTGTATCAGATCGCAAGACCCTGCAGCAGGTAGTGAAGACAGAATATCATAGGAGTCCTGTCAGGGCCCTCAATAGCAAACTGTCTAGTCACTCTATCCTGTGGAAATATCATATCATATTCACATCATATCTTATTTATTATCATTCCATATTCATAGATCATGTGTTACTCTGGAATATCATTATGCACTGAGCACCTTTACCAGTATTACCTTACATTCAGGAACAGCACAGCAGACAACTCATAACAGTCACGGAATGTTAAATTTGGACTCAACACACACCATTCCAGTCACTGTGTCGCTGTTTGCTGTATGTACAATATATTCCACACTGTTACTGTTACTGTTGTGTTGTATTTATTGTGTTGTACTTATTGTTCCACGGCTACATGCACAGCATGTATTCATTGTCCTGTATCTTGTATTTATTGTATCTTATCTTGTACTGCACTGTACTGCACATACTGCAGTATATTCTATAATATACTGAACCAAGGCCAAGTGTCAGGTATTTGACTTTACCTGAAATATGATCTGTCTTGAGGTATTGGCTTCTTCCAGAGGTATTATTGATCTGTCAAGATCAAACTTTGCTTTGTCTTTTAAGGCCCTGTTTCATTACCACTGTTTTACCATTGCAAAACATAGTTAGCTTATAGAAACCATTGTGAAACAATAGTTTTAACACCTAGGATTTCTTCCAGCTGAAGAACCTATGCTAAATATGGTTATATATCCATGGTAAATCCATGGTTCTCTTTTTTGTGAAGACCTGATAGTGTTGGATATAATACTTCATACAATAAGTTACTCTTTATTTTATTATATGTCATGCTCAATCTATAATCACATCAATATACAGCTTAGACCATGATAGCTGCTCATTGGCAGGACCACCGTCATTTATGTGGGTTGCCAGGAAGCAACCAGCAAAACCATCATTACCAGCACTAACCAGCACCAAGCAGCTTGGAGCAGAATTCATATTGGTCTAAGCTGTCTCCTTTTCTGGCAAGGCAATAATTTGAATTTTGTATTTGAAAACCAGCTTGCTGTTTGCAGGCCTTTCTCGGTGATAAAACAGACAAATTCTCACAATACATTATAGAATTTACACAGTGTTTCCCTTAACCTAAATGTAGCCAATCAGACAAGACATCTTGACACCCAGGATTTAATTATTTAGGATTTCATTAGTGCTAAGCAGCTACTAAATTGTGTTAAGGAATAAAAGAACTCCAGTTCTCCAAGATGGCTGCCCTAAAACATTACAGTGTTCAGCTTCACACATAAATGTTGATCATGTTTATAGATCACATAAAGTCATTCTGTGTCCTATAACACATCATGAAATCTGGCTGACCCTACTAAAAACTGAATGCAATTTTACTTGTTACTTGTTAAATGATACTTTTACCTCCAGTGCAAAAATAAAGAAGTTAAGGTCAGGTACGCACATGTCTTGGCTAATTGACTATAGTTGTGGTGAAGAAAAAAAATTCATATGTGGATTTTCTCCAAACTGTTACAACAAATTCTATGCATTCTAACATTTGACATTTTGAAGTTCTAGAACAATAAGCATCTTAAGTCAACCAACTAGCAGGAGAAATAGTTGTTTTAATCTCTGTTTATGTTATCTTTTTATGAAAGAAAAAAGAAAGAAGGAAAAGCTGAAAGAAATGATCCACTGAGACCCCTAACCATGATTCTAAAATATATTTGAAATAGATCAGAATACTTTTTTAAAATAATCAGAGAGAAATATTTTTAGATTGTTTCTCCTTAATAAATCTGTCTTTAAAATATTCCAAGAGTTTCCAAAACCAAGTACTTTTATATTTTTACACTGCTGGGTGTTATATGGAATTGAATTTCAGTGATATTGTGATGTACCAAAAACCCTCAAAAACCCTCAAACCATCATACTATACATTTTTCATCCTATTCTACCCCAAGTAGTCTGGACTTCCTAAACTATAATATACACAAATTAACTTATCAGATAATTAGGAACCCATTTAATTTAATTTGTTAGATTAGGAGAAATATGTTACAGTCCAAGACTGTGCCACGACGCTAGAAACCCTTTCAGGTAGTTTGGGCCAGTGTTGTTGACTTATCAGGAACTTTAATTGCCACCTGTTGACTAGAAGACAGACTGCAACATCATTTCTGCAGTTGTAAGCAACAAATCAATTACACACACCTGCCACTTTAATAGAAATAGCACCTGTACACCTACTGATTTATGCAATTATCCAATCATGCAACGCAAAGCATGAAATCATGCAGATACGGGGCAAGAGCTTCAGTTACTGTTCAAACCTGTTCAGTTTACTGTTCGGGATTTCAGAAACAGCTGATCTCACAAATCAGTTCAGTCTCTAGGTGCACAACAGCAGAAGACCACAGAGTTTCACTCCTATCAATAATCAATAATGAGGATAACGAGGCTAGACTGGGCACTGGTTCACAGAAACAGGACAGTTAAAAATGTCACCTGTTTTTTTTCTTTTCTCCCAGTTTAGGGCTGTCTGTGCTCAGTGTAGCCTCAGATTCTTGTTCTTGGCTGACAGGAGTGGAACCTTATGTGGTCTTCTCCTGTTATAGCAAAGTTAAAAAGTTTGATAATGGAATGCCATACCACAACATGTCTGCCAATCTGGCTCAAATCCGTGTAGAGAAATTCTCGAATATGAGCGTCTGCAGGTTTTGCCTGAGAAGGAAAGGACAAGCGGATAACAACCTTCTATAAATGGCGGTGGCCAAGCTCGGTAATTGAGGTAAATTTGTTGAGCTCACAATACCATTGTGTTTAATGTAGCCGAAGTTTGGGAACACTTTTTTTAAATACATTTTTATACTTATTTTATTTGTTTATTTATTTGTTTGTTTGTTTGTTTGTTTAACAATTACACCACTGCATATGCCTCTTAAACACAAAAATATTGTGGACTCAACAAATTTACCTGTCCACTGCCATTTCAAGGGGGTAGTCATCCACTCTTGGACTCCAGTCGTCCATTCTTCTGAGTCAATATTCTAATCTGAAGCATCACATCTAGCTTGTCTGCTAAAATAGAAAAATTCATAGCCAAGGCAATACATAGCTTAATTCAGAAAGTAGTCTTTAATTTTTTTTTTCTTTTTTCATTTCAAACTGGATATGGTTTGACAGATGACACATGAATATGTATCTTTTTGAAATACTTTTTTTGAAATACTTTTTTTGAAATACTTTTTTTGAAATCCGGACCAGGCAGACCTAGCTACATCTGTGACTAAGGGCTCTCAAACAGGTTATATGGATGCATGTGCAAAGATCAGTGAACACACACAGTCCAAAACACAATCCAAAAATGTGGCATGGGTTCAATCTCTAGGTTGATCTACATATTCCATAAGTTTTTATGGTCAGTGAGCATGATAAATGGTCAGGGAAATTCCACAGAAGAAGTGGGTTTAGTATTAAGGGGAAGGTGCCCTCTGGTGGTCCGGAGTGGGAAAGTCCAGGATAGATGTTACAGAGCCTCACTGATATTGAGACTTTTGCAAAAGCCTTGCCAAACCCAAGCGGTGAATTGTAAACCACGATCAGTGGGACAAGGCAGCCGGCCTTGGAGAAGTGGTCGATGATGGTCAGTATGGTGGTATGACCCTGTGAATAAGGCAGATGAGTGATAAAATCAATTTGATGTGTGACCAAGGTTGTTGTGGAATGGGGAGAGGTTGCAGAAGGCCCGTAACTGTCGTAAGTTTTGGCTTTGGGCACAGACACAGCAAACATTAACATACCTTTCAACATCTTGTCATAAGGTTTCCCACCAGAACTTGTTCTCTACTAGTCTCTGAGACCTTGTGATGCCTGGTTGTCTGAATTGCATGAAGTCTCATGAATTCCTGAGAGGCTGTCGACCTTACCATTCTTAGAACCCAGTTGACAGATGAGCTCAAGACAAAACGGGTGAAGAATAGCACCCACCTGGCTTTGTGTGACTGTTTGCTGCCTTAACATATTCAAGGTTCTTGTGATCAGTGATGATAAAGACTGAAACATCATTTCAAGGTATCAAAGGCATGCAGGGCTTCAGGGTTCCATTTGATAATCTTGGGCTTTCCTTTGAGGAGGATTATTAGTGTGGCTGCGACAGTGCTGAAGCCCTGAATGAACCTTCAGTAAAAGTTGGCAAACCCCAGAAATCTTTACATTTCCTTGACAGTTTTGGGTTGGGGCCAGGAGGTTACTGCTTCCACTTTACTCTGATCTATCTCCACTCCTCTTTGGTCCAAAATATAGCCTAAAAACCTAACAAACTTCTAGTGAAATTTGCATTTTCCAGCTCGATATACAGATTATTCTTCAAAAAATTTTGCAACACCATACATACCTGGGAGATGGGTTCTCTTTTGGTTTGGGAATAGATCAGGATGTTGTCCATGTAAGTGATGAAAGGATTGTGTGGTGATTTGGTTATCATGAATGAAAGGGTCTTTCCGTGCATGAGGCCTCTGGAGAGGGATGGTGTGTTTACTTTCTTTCCCTCCTCTTAGTGGGTTGCCGTGCTTTTATACGCAGTGGGCCTATTAGGGGAATGAGAGTGATATTCAGCATATCAGCTGTAGTATTGACAAGGAAGTTTGCCTGAAACGACATGCGCAGGGACTACACGTGGTCAAAAACATTGCAGAAGTCTTGCCTGAAAGCTTGCTAGATTTGATTCAGCAGTGTGGGGTTGCCTTAGAAATAGGGTGAGGAGGTCAGACATTTGGGGGAAGCTCAAAGTAGAGTCACTGGTCCTCTGCAACGAAAGGAGCCAGTTGAGGTGGTTCGGGCATCTGGCTAGGATGTCTCCTGAACGCCTCCCTGGGGAGGTCTTTCGGGTATCTCCAGTGGGCAGAAGACCCCAGGGAGGACCAAAGGCTAGATGGAGAGATTATATCTCTTGTCTGGCCTGGGAGTGCCTGGGTTTCCCCATGGAGGAGCTGGAGGAGGTGGCAAGGGAGAGGGAGGTCTGGATAAGCAGAAGAACATGGGTGGATGGATGTTTTTCAGCTGAAAGCATATGCAGAGTTCCAGAGGATCCCCAACCAGAACTTCTCCAAAAAATTTAGTGCAGAACTGGATCGCCACACACCACATTTGATGACCATGTTCAGATGTAAAGAATCAAAGACAGGACAGATTACAGATGCACTTGGTGACATTTTGAAGATCCACAATGAACAGGGATCGGTTTCCGGAAGCACTTGTAATGCTTTGTTATCTAGTTTGTAAGAACATTTATTTAATTAACAAGTGTTTCCCGAAACCTTTCATAACTAAGGTAGTATGTAAACTCATTCATAAATTAATGAGTAACCTGACCCATTCATTATTCAATAAGTACTCTGTTATTTGGAGCTTGTGTGCAGTTCTACCTCAAAAAGGCAGAGGCCACTAATTTCTATACAAAAAAATCCTCACAGTTATTGCATGAGTGTGATCCATTCTCCTAGTGTTAACCTGATTAATTAGGTTATCTGTGCTGCAGTGGTTCAGTGGGTCACTTGGCTGCCTCATGCATCTAAGGTTCAAAACTTACATATTGTTTTATTGTCTATCAACCACTGATCATCTGTTTCTGCTGTTTCAGTCTCTGATTCATCTATCAAATTTACCTTCGGACTGTCAATTAATCCAGATCCAGGGCTAGGTAGAGTCAACTAAGAACTACTTACAACTCGTTCATCAAATCCCTGATAACGAAGGCTTTCAGGAAATGCTTGCAAAACAGGCTCATACATAATGTACATCCTTCTTTAAGTTGTTCGTCATTCACTAAGCTTCATCATTATCGGGAAGCGCACCCCAGGTTAGAAGAGTTTTGTAATTCTGAGCTAGTTTTGTCTGATATGCAGATAAAAGCAGATGTTTGGTTAAAGGCATTTCTTAACTGGTTTCATGTTTGGATGAACTGTGTTTACCTAACAGGAGTATGTCATGGTTGTTCTTTGTCTGTTAGGAACTACATGACACTACAGTCACACTACAGTCCTTTATGCTCTTCCTATCTTGCTGCATGTGGATGTCTCTTTTTTTTTTTAGGACATGCATGGTAAGTTTTCTTAAATGTATACTATCAGGATCAATCTAGATGAACTGCTTTCTCTAAACTTTCTCTAAACTAAATACAGAATGTTGCTACTTTCACTTAAAATCTGGCAGTGTTTGATGAGACAGCCTTTGGGGATGCTCCAGTAGCTCTACGTTCTGTTGTTAGTGACAACAAAAGATCCTACCACCCACCGAATGATGAAGTGACCAACTTCTGCAGTCTTGCAGATGATTTTCTGGTAATTATTAGCTTGATCTATGCTCTTACTTGGATTGGAAGATGGGAAATCATCACCTAGATTACATACCCTAAAGAATGAATTGATGATATAGGCAATGAGAACTTCCTTTGTCGCAGCATCAATAATGAGGTCTACTCAGACGTCGTGTTTGTTTTAATTTTATCTTAGTAAAGTTGGTTAATGTACTGTTGACTTTCAGTTGGACCACTTTTGGAGGACCTGCCATTTTTCCATGTTAGTGGGCACTACCTTATTTTGTTTCGTGTTTTGTTTTAAGTGAATTCCCCCACTGTGGGATCAATAAAGTTTATCTTATCTTATCTTCTACTTTGTAATGTTGATGCCCATGGATCAAGTTATTCACAGGCTGTGTTTGTGGACACTAAAACAATTTTGTTTAGATTTGAAAAATAGACAGAAAAGTACATTTCACTGTATATGTTTTAAGTTTTTTATGGCTAAGGTGATTGTGTCCTGAAGATAGCGCTTTATGATCACATAATATCATGATATCAAATATCATCATGTCTATCATGATTATGTCACATGTAGACTTCTGAGATATCCTATTGTGACAAGCTCTGTAGGCAGCTGATTTATATTAATTTTTTTACCAAATCTGTAAATTCGTCAAATTCATTATTTACTTTCATTTATTAGAAAGGTATTTGAAAACTTGATCTGTAATAAATAAATTTACATTTGAACCTATTTTCAGTATATGTTCATTCATAGCATGTGTCATGTGTGAGTTACTAAAACTTAATAAGGCTAATCAGTTTCCACAAAATATTTAAGTGGTCATTTGTGTAATGTTGGGTATTGTAAGTCCTCAGTTTTTGAGTTCTAATTACTCTGACTATTTAGTTACATTGAATTTATAGTTAAGTAAGATGAACTTATACGCATACTCAAAGCTGTTTACTTTGCAATTAAGTAATGATTATGAATAACAGTAAACATTTTATAGTAATAGGGTTAGGCTATGGCGCTCTCACCGCCATGGTCAGGGCTCAGGTCCCAGCCAATGGGGTTGCACGAGACAGTGCAGTCCCAAGCCTGGATAAAACTGGGGAGGGTTGTGTCAGGAAGAACATTATTCATTAATAAACTAGTACACACTTAAAATATGTGTGTACCTAATGCTAAAACTGCAAGATGTACAAACCTCTGACATTTGAGTTTATAAACTTTAAAATAAAAAAAATGTAAAAATGAGTTCTGATAACTCAATGTGTAGGAAACTGGCTTATTTCCCTAATTTAACAATGTTTCTAACGTCCAAATTTGGACGAGTTGCCTTTCTTTCTTTGTATTTTTTTCTATTTTACGATTTGAAAAGGAAAATGAACTGACAAAATGTACTCGGACCAGAACTGAGACACAAATGTCTAATTTTAATTGTATCTGAAATCGAATTCAGACTCTTCCCTGCTTTGATATACCAAAAATCAGATTGGACTTGACTGGGTGAATTTAGCCTGAGATTCCAGTCCTATGCGCCCCAAAACTGTTCCTTTAAGACAGTATTTTTCTTTGGGCGGTCTAACCCCCGTCTCTGCATGTATCAGCCACCCCTTTAAAACGCCGGCGAATCACAACGAGGGAGAAAGAGAAAAGCCGTTCGGCCATTCGTTTGTGTGCGTGAGGGCAGGGGACTCGGGCCTCGCCGAGCCTGCTTCTCATGCAGCTGACCAGAAAAATAGGAGCTCGGAGCGCGGCAGGTTCAGGAGACATGAGCGTTGCGAGTCTGCGCTGTGCACCGATGCGGCACTATAATGGACACGTTGTTATCATGTAGGTTAACAAAGGCCATTGTTTCATTCATAAAAGGAAGCTCGCGCCGACAAAGCGCACGTCAGCACCGGACGCCGATTTGAGTGTTTGTTGAACGGACCGAGGTCGTTTTCGAGGTCCCTTTCTTAATCCCCTCCGCGGCCATTGTAGGACCAGTGATTTTAAAGGGGACGCACGCGATGTCGGGGCGCAGCATTCCGTATGGCGGTGAGAGGACGTGAGCGGCTCGCGGAGACCGTCGCGAAGATGCCACGCGCTCTGCGAAGGCTCGCGCATCTCGTGCTGCTGTGCCCGCTTCCCAAGGGCCTGCAGGTAGGCTGCCTGCTTCTACTTCTTCTTCATCCTACTGTGTTCCTCCCCCTAGCCTGCTGTGGACATGGTGAATTTCATTCCTGAACATTTCAGCAAGTTAGGAAATTACGTAATGCTTGTATTTTAATGTATTTTTTAATACATTAATTTTCCCCAGGAAGTTTAAACCACATTTTCCGTGCTGCCAATTAGCATCAGCAACAATAATAACCCAATACTACTACTACTACTAATAATAATAATAATTACTATTGTTATTTTAGTAATAATATTGGTATTACTATTACTATTAACAACAATGACTGCAATCCCAAAACCTCAACTGTGTTGAGCTACTGAAAAATAAAATAAAATCAGAGACTATCACATAATTTGAAGACTTTTTTGCCATATTTAGCATCTACACGTGTTACTAGGTGATACTACAAGTAATTTGTCCTTATTATCATTATCATTTATCGTTATACCGACACTGTCACATCGCATATAACTCTTACACCACTGGATCAGCTCTCACAATATTTAGTTAACAACTGTAGTGTTGTACATATTCAGCATTCAGCTCTAGCTGGTTACTGAAATTGACCTTTTCCCGTCATTTTTCAGTTTTTCATCACTCGAAAGCAAATTCACCTCCTCATAACTGATAACTGAATGCTGAAGTTGTCAAAGCATCAAAATCAAGGTGTGCTGTTGCGCTTTCTCCAGCCAGTAGCTCATACGGAAACAGATATCAGGTTTCTTCTTCTTCTTCTGTTATTATTATTATTATTATTATTAATAACAATTATAATAATAATAAATACAACAGCATCAATAATAATAATGGAAAGCATGCAGCTGACCAAATCACTCCTGTTCAGGAGCAACACAAGAAATAAACCAATGAAGGTTATGGCTCTAGAGGTATGGGGCAGACTAAGTTTGGAACCAGTGAAAGTGGTCACCAGTTTGGGGAAAGTAAACGCATGAATGGCCCGATTACCAGCTGCTGGGTTAGGCAGGGGTTGAACTTCAAGGCAAACAATCCAGTTTGAGGGAAATAACCAATGAAGGGAAACCGATTTATCAGCAAGGTATTATAAAGGTAAGAAATGCAAATGTCGTGTGAAAATGTTCCCACACAGAACATCGCAGGGGATTATTCACCATGATGACTAATGATTAAATGTGAAAATTTCCCTTTTCCACATAACTGGTACCAGTACGGACCTGTCTGGATTTCTGTGGAACAGTTTACAGTTTATGTGCAGCAAACTTCAGGATACCTGTGTAATCTGAGCTGAGCTTACTGGTCTGTATATGTTTTTCTTAAGAAGTGTATTATGCATACAGTGTATTATTTTACATAGGCATGTAACAAAATTGGTAATTTGACTCAGATGAGGGGAACGCTCCGCGACTACACGTGTGATCTTTGTAACACGTTTTGCTATTCAGTTGTTTGCAGCCTAATTTTAGTGCGGCCTCCTTTTAAATTAGCCTCAAAACACATAACTTTATCCTGGTCAGGGTCACAGTGGATCTGGAACGTATCCCGGGAACACGCATGAGGATTACACCGGGGATAGTACATTTCAGGCCACCATGCACACACACATTCACACACTATTTCACACATGGGCAATTTAGCATAGCCAGTACAGCTATTGGCATGCTTTTGGGAGGTGGGAGGAAACTGGGGAATCCATGCAGACACAGGAATATGATTCACACAGGCAGGAACCTTTCTATGCATGCAATTCATGACACCTTGCACTCGTTTTTTAACGGCCAAACTTGCTGGTGCTGCCCTGGCCGCTCAGATTGGCCGCCTTTGCTCTGTTAAACATAGTATTTTAAACATACTACTACTCTATTAAACATACTATTTAAATGCCATAGCCTAGGTTTTAAGAAATTACAAAGATGTGCACGATTGCTTTTATTTCTTCTTCTTCTTCTTCTTCTATGCTTACATAACGTAGGCTACTTAAGGCAATAGGATGCTTTTTGTATAGGCTAGGCAGGATATCTGCCTAACGCAGTGGCACACAGTGCCCTGCCCACTCCTAGCATTTTCATACAGCCCTGTTTCTCAAACAATCTCATCTATACTAGGTACAGTGAATATAGTATTAATGTAGGATATCATCACCAAACATTTAAAAGTTAAATGTACTCATGTGAGAATACTAGTTTCTTGCTATGATATGCATGAAGTAACTTAATGAACTTTTTTTTTTTTTTAAACCAGTGGTATATTTATCACATGCTACAAAGATTATTTAGCTTGTCTGGGAAATATGGTTGTGATATGGTTCATTCACTGTGTGTGTATAAACCTGTGTTTAATAGTGTGGCTTTCTTTACTGGAGAAGATAGCCTGTGAGGAGTTCAAACATTTGTCCGCAGAAATGAAGTCTGTTTGGCTCCCTTTTTTCCTCATTTCTTAATCACTGTCTTTCGCCGTTTCTTTCTTGCTGCTTGTGCTCAGTCCCGTTTGCCTGCAGTGAAGGTGAAGTACCTGATGGTGGCATGGTTGGGTGTACTGGTGGCCAGCTGGGTCGTCTACATACAGTACTCGTCCTACTCTGAGCTGTGCAGGGGCCATGTCTGCACGATGCTCATCGTAAGCTACTGCACTACAGCTCCCAGAATACACATCTGCCATCGCCCGTGCTCACTGTAAATTACTGCATTAATGCTCACTCATAATATAAGCGGTGCGAACCTCAATTTTACTGAAGAGTTTTCTTTAATCATTTATTCCAACCAGACGTAGAGCGAATAGAAGGGCAGAACTAATATAAGCACACTTAATAGTAAAGCAAAACAAAAACCAATGAAATAAAAATATGCATTCAAACACAATATCACTCTGAAACATAAGCATTTCAGCATATATTGCTAGGATCGATATTAGAAATGAATGACTGGTGTTACCAACTCCAAATAAGAGTACATATGCGTGCATGACGAAGCAAAATGGTATACGTCATTAAACATAAACAGTAACATCATACTCTATACATTAATACATTAGATATGTGGATTTTTTCATGCTGCATTTCAGTCAGGTTTTCAGAGGTTCATTAAACTACATTAAATATCATACAGGTTCGCCAACAGACTGAATACGGAGCAAGAAACTCTGAAGCAAATCGCTAATGTCTAGCTGATTTGGACAGAATCGATTAAGTCAGTTCATTCAAAACAAGGCTGCTGCTGCATTGAGAAGATCTCATTACTAAAGAGAGGATTTGTCATGCCTCTGGGTCTCGAACTGCACTTAAACTTGTCACTAAATGCTGGTGCTTAACCTTTCAAAATTTTAACTGCACGAGTACCTAGCTAGCAGACTAGAGATAGGCGACATGGCCAAAAATGTTATTATGAAAAAAATAAATAACATTCTCGATATTTAGCATGATACCGAATTGTTCATGCTGTCATAGTTTTTAAAGAATATCCTCCTAAATAATGCAGACTGAATAAACCAAAGGTTCATTAGTGTTTAAAATACTGAATCATTTATTATCTGCACATAACAGCGTCAGCTTCAGCTAGTAAACGCTCCAGCAATGCTGACCAGACTCATGTTCTGGTTGGCCAGCAAGTGACTAGGCTAAAAAGTGGTAGCTGACATAATATAAAAATGCATGGCAAGCTACTTAGCCGATAAAGTGCATGGAAATGAAAGAGTATATCAGTTCCTGGGAAGAGGACAACTTTATGTGGCCATGGTCCTTATCCCCTCCTAAAAAGTTTCTGATGGAGCACATCGCGTTTGCACCCTCGCGAGTTGTTGGCCAACGTTTCAGCTGTGAGGTGTGTCACATTGCATGTAAGAGATTTGAGTTCGGCTAGCGCCTTTCCTCTTGGTAGCATGCACTGTAGTTACAGCATCAAGCATGAAGCACGTTACATTTAAACCTGCATTCCAAATGACAACCTTTGTATTGTGAAAGTCAGTAGAAAGTGCTTTTTTTCCCCCTCTGGTTGTTGGACAAGAGAAGAAAAAACAATTAGCTACATTAGCAGAGTGGCAACCCTACGTGTCCACTAAAAATAATAAACTAACCTGGGCACTTAATCTGTTTATCATGTGTTCCTGGGCATGTGATTTGTCCACCCCTGCTGCATTTATTCTACAGGGTGGCATTTTCTTTTTTCAAATTATGGAACAAATTAGTGTTGTTTCCAGATTTGGTACTGAATGGCGCCATGTTTTGCATTTTGGGCTTAACTGTGCTTGATCAGCCTTGAGCCGTACAAACCACGTTCATATGTTAGAAGTGGTGCAGCCTTTCTATAGAACGGTATCATCAGAAAACAGAAAAACAGATGACCCACATTCATCATCGTATTCACTCCCAGGCCTGTCTTCACTTGCCTTCCTGACATAGCCTTCTGTTTAAACATACTTCCTCCAAGTGGGTGTGTAATTCAGCAAAGCGAATGGCTATTATACACTGGCTTTACGCAAAACCGCATGTACAATATCCATTTTAATCCACTTTATTGCAATGCAAATCCAAATTGTTTTCATTTGCTCAGCACTAATACTAACTGTAAAAAAAAAATGCACAAAAATAATTTAGTTCCAGCTTTGTAACCTGGAGTGCGCCTCTAATGCATTATATCACATTACTTCTAGGGCTGGAATGATATGACAAACTAGTATTGTTTCATTCAATATGAGGATTCAGTCCATCTCTGTAGTGGACCGAAACGGTGTGCCGAATCTACCGACTGTGTGTGCAATACACCAGTGCTAATACTGTAAACATACATCTATATGACGCACATGCACACATACACACATGCACGCAGTGAACTCTCTGGAGCATTGAGGCAGCTTTTCATCCCTGAGTCAATCACCACGGCGATTGGGAAGTTCATATCTGGTAGTGGAGAATGCAGGATTCAAACTTACATATAGTGCTACACGTATAGAGCTACTCTGAGAGAAAGACACATTGTTGCATGTCTGTTAACAAGATCTCACACACACTCTTATGATCAGGCCAAGTAAGATATCACTCAGCAAGGGGTTTGACACAGCAGTTGCAGGAACTCACATCGATATTGTATGTGTATTGTGCGTGTGTGTTTATTGTACTCACATTAGAATATGAAAATGTTGTCTTGTGTGTGTGTGTGTGTGTGCGTGTCAGTGCGAGCACTACCATAAGGGGATTATCTCTGGCTCTGTGTGTAAGTCTTTGTGTGAGGAGAAAACTCTAACTCTACAGCGTTGCCTCTCCACATCGCCTACACATCAGGTAATTTATCATCACCTAATGACCAGCACCTCATTTTGATTTAGTTCTTACAGTATACTACATACTACCTACTCCTTGTAATATGCATTAGAGTACACAGTGTATGAGAGTTCCCTTAGGACTAAGTTAGACTGCTTCATTTACATTTACGTTCAGTTACTCGGACCCAAAAAGTATTCCTTCTGGTGGATTAAGACAAATGTAATGCAATGACATGAGAGACAAAGGCCTCATAACACATTTTTTTGGTTTGGATAAGGAGTGCAAGGTAAATATATTAGTGGCACAGCTAGCATGATTATGCAGGAAATAGCTTAGCTGAGGTACATTTTCAGTTACTTGCAATCCTTGGAGTATTACTAGCCGTGCACTCAGATGCTTGAGCACAGAAAAACGCCCTTTTAAAATCTTTCTTTGAAATTGTTTGAAGTTGAACCTGCAAAGAGTTAAACTGCTCAGCTGATTGGACAAACAACCAAAGACCAAAGTCACATAATCACATACTACACACACTCACATATGCCCTTCAAATTCTTAAGCTTTTATTTCCAAAACTAAAAGAAACAAAAGGTTTCCTGTTGGTTAGTGAGGTTCAGGATAGCGTTAGATGTATGTGTGACATATCATTAATGAGTGGCATTAATAATTATGTCAATCCTTATAAGGATAGTAAGACAATCGTGTGTGTGTGTGTGTGTGTGTGTGTGTGTGTGTGTGTTGCAGGTATACAGTGCTGTGTGGAAAGAGAAAGCTGTGGTAGTAAAGTGTGGATTACATGATGCCCAGCGCGATGCCAGTCTGTATGATAAACCCACCCGTGGCACGTCCATGGATGAATTCCGAGAGATGCTGCACTCTTTTCTCAAGGTACGTCTGTCCATTGATTTCTTTTTTTCCCCACAAGACAGGGGTTGCCATCCACTTGTTGTCTATATTCATAGCTCAAACACAAATTCAAGCCTTTTCTTTCTGAACATTCCACCCAGTAAATTGCCAAGAAAAGCGATTAGCCTAAAACTGTTAAATGTAAAGTGTTATGGTTGTATGCATAACATTGCAATACTGAATACAACTGAAAAAAATGATTTCCTCTTTCCGTATCTTTCTTTATCTTCCTGTCCTGTCTGTAGAACAGTCTCGGTGAACAGCTGTCTCTTGGCTCACTAGTCTTGCGCACTGTCTCACTGGCCGATGTCAATGGCGACGGAAAAGTGTCTCTAGCTGAAGCAAAGTCAGTGTGGGCTCTGCTGCGCATTAATGAGTTCGTCTTGACTCTGGTGCTGCAGGATAAAGAGCATGCGCCCCGTCTGTTGGGGTTTTGTGGCCAGCTTTACACCACAGAGCATGTGGCCCACAGCACCCTCTTCAGTGTAAACTTACCATCCTGGCTCCACTCCCTGGTGCCCAAAGCTCTAAGCAGCTCCCTGAACCACTGGCTGGCTCCGGCCTGGCCACGCCGTGCCCGCGTTGCGATTGGTCTGCTAGAGATGGTTGAAGAACTCTTCCATGGTGCCTATGGCACTTTCTACATGTGTGATGCCACACCTCAACGAGTGGGCTACAGCACCAACTATGACTGCAAGATGCCTGACCTGGGAACTGTGGTCCCGGAAGCAACCGTACGGGCATTCCTGAGAGGACGAGCTTGCCAAGTCAACACTGACTGCACATTTGGGACCGACTGCACAGCCACTTGTGACCGCCTGGCCAAACAGTGCAACGTGGAGGTGGTGCGACCAAATTTGGCTAAAGTGTGCGCCCTCCTGAGGGATTTCCTGTTTTTCGGGGCACCGTCTGACTTGATGGATGACTTGGACAAGCAACTACGCACCTGCATGACACTGAGTGGCCTGGCCTCGCAAATGGAGGTGCATCACTCACTTGTGTTAAACAACCTCAAAACGCTGCTATGGAAGAAGATCTCAGACACCAAGTATTCTTGATAAAAAGAAGTTGGTTGGAACATGGACCCAGAAATACGGATGGAATTCCTCTGTCAGGACAAAAGAAAACTCCAGTAATATTGACCAGCAATCTTGACACAAAATGTGGCAAATAGTTTTGTAGATTGGACGCTAATGAAGGACATACTTTCTTCCTGGATGTAGATTGGAATGGACTAGCTATGAGCCATACCCTTCAGCAAAGAAGCTTTAGAAAAAGCTCTTTAAAAGTGTGCCTCAGGAAATCTCTTTAATTAACCAGACATATAGAGGTCAAAGGGGCTTATTTTAAAACCATTTCTCAAAATCCCACTTTTAACTCCTTACTCCTACAGAGTAAGATACAAAGGGAAGTGGCGTAGTTTAGATGTTCTCAGAAATCCTCAAAGACCCTCAGACAGCCTACTTTTTCCCCCCCCCCATTCCCAGCTCCCAACACATTTGGGTAAGGTATCTGTGTTTACTTTAATTTCTCTGCAGTACTGCGCAAAAGTCTTTGGCAGATGTAAAGAAATAAAATTTAAAATAAATAAATAAATAAATGAAGCTGTCTAAATATTAAAATGGGCTAAAAATATATCTAGATTCGGTGATCAGGCTTTGCCTTTAAAACTGAGTCAGTAACACTCAGGTTTACTGTGGTTCAGTTTTATAAGAAAAACAGTTGGTTGGTTGTTCCAAGTAGAACTTGCCATGGATCTTCTGCACGCTTTGGCTTTCCATTGCTTCTGTCTCTAAGCTCTGTCTTTTATTCTGAAATGTGGTCTGTTACCTAATGTTATTTTCTTTAAAGGCATACAAAATATTATATGTAAAATGCTTTTTTTTTTTTTTTTTTTTTAAAGT
>CM040989.1:15946179-15969732 GCA_022985145.1 Pangasius djambal | reverse complement strand
ATATATATATATATATATATATATATATATATATATATATATATATATATATATAGTCAGGTCCATAAGTATTTGGACAGTGAAGTGTAGTTTCTCATTCAAGGGGCTTAACAAAAATATTGCATCAACTGTTTAAGAATTACAGCCAATTGCCTCCATTTTCACAGGCTCAAAAGTGAAAATTATTAAAAAATAATAATTATTATTTTATTATATTTGATAATTATGATTATTTTTAATACTTGGATACCTTTGCTGAAGTCTGGATCACATGGACATCACCAAACGCTGAGTTTCCTCTCTTAAGATGCTTTGCCAGGCCTTTTTACTGCAGCTGCCTTCAGTTGCTGCTTGTTTGTGGGTCTTGCTGCCTTCAGTTTTATCTTCAGTAAGTGAAAAGCATGCTCGGTTGAGTTGAGGTCATCAGACATTTAAGAACATTTTACTTCTTGGCTTTAAGAAGACCTTGAAATGCTTTCACGGTATGCTTTGGTTCATTATCCATCTGTACTGGGAAGTGCCGTCCTATCAGTTTTGCAGCATTTGACTGAATCTGAGCAGAAAGTATAGCCCTATACACTTAAGAATTTATCCTACTTTCAGCCATATACATGTCCATTCCATAACATTTGCTCCACATGTTTGACAGATGATGTGGTATGCTTTGGAATATGAGCCCTTCCTTTCCTTCTCCATACTCTTCTCTTCCCATCATTCTGGTACAAGTTAATCTTGCATCAGAACTGGTCAGGCTTTTTTATTTTTAGAGCAAGCAAATCTGGCCTTTCTGTTCTTGTGAGTTCTTGTGTGTCTTGAGATAGACCGTCTGTACTTACATTCATGAAGGTGTCTCTTGATTGTAGACTTTGACAATGATATAACTCCTAATAAATGATCGCATAACTCCTCCAGATTGTTCTTGACTTGGCTAGATGTTGTGAAGGGGTTTTTCTTTAACAAGGAAATAATTCTGCATTCATCCACTTTAGGTGTCTTCTGGTCTTCCAGGCCTTTTGGTATTGCTGAGCTCGCCAGTGCATTCCTTCTTTTTAAGAATGTACCAATTTGGCCATTCCTAAAGTTATCCCTCAGGTAGGCCGATTTTGTATTTTTCAGCTTAATGGTGGCCTCCTTCACTTGCATCAACACCTCTTTGGACCACTTTTTGACAGTGCTCATGAACAGCTACCAAATGCAAATTCAACATCTGTTATGAAATAACAAGGAAACAGGCCAAAACTGGCCATGAAACTGCTCATCAGTCAATTGTCTAATTACTTTTGAGCCTGTGAAAACAGAGGGGCTCTTTAAAAAATGTCTGTAGTTCTTAAAAGGTTAATGCAATACTTTTGTTAAACCCCTTGAATTAAAGCTGAAAGTCTACACTTCAATCGCATCTTCATTGCTTCATTGGACCTACTGTGTGTGTGTGCACGCGTGCATATGTGTATGTGTGTGTGTGTGTGTGTGTGTGTGTATATATATATATATAAAAAAATATATAAAAATATAAAATAGCATATGACTGAATCATAAACGAAATAGTTCCCTGACCCTGTGAATGCCCAAAAAAATTCTCTGAATTTACATGGTGATTTTACATAGCTCAGTGTTGTACACAAACTTTCCAGAGATACAGGACACTTCAACCAAAAGTTGTTGATCACCTGTTGTCACCTCCTAGAGCTTCGGAAGCACCTTGCCTGCACAGCTGATAAAGGACTCTTGGCCAAAACGTACTGTATGGAGAGTGTGTACTTTAATGCTCCATCTAAGCTCATGATATCCCTAGGTTTGAGGAAGCCAAAAATCATGACTAAAATATGAATAAGCCAGACCTATGCACAGATCTACAGGCAGATGTTTGAGCATCACTTTTTATTACATTTTTTAAGACACTTGGTGTATCTGGCCTCTGAATGAAAAAGCTGGACAAAAAAGCTTATTTTAATGCAAAAACAGTGAAAGATGGCACAGCCCAGAATAGTCTCCTTCACATCTACAAAACTAAAATAAATAACATTTTTCTTACATTGTAAAATGCATACACAATATCAGTTGACACACAAAAAGATATTCCCATTTTACACCTTGCATTAACGTATTATCTGCGTCTTTATATTCATACATGGGCAACGAATGTTCTGATCTCAGATTTGGGTTCACCACTCATATTTATGTGTATTCTTGTGACCCAGTTTGTACACATTGTGATATAATTTCTCCCACACGCTGTGCCAAGGAGCTGGGAAGTTAGCCTGATCTGATCCCCAGAGGTTATTTTAGTGAACAGCCTGCTCTTACTTTTCCCCAACTGAGGAAAATGTCATCTTTGACACTGGCTGTTAAGAGACAAACTGTGATTGCAGAAATTGGGATATTACTAAAGTCATCCTTTCTGGGTCCGTTGCTATATGTAGAAGATATTTCATGACATATCCTGCCAGTACACATTTCTGATAGGGTCACACTGTACAGACTGTATTTACACCTACCTGAAATCTGATCACACTGTGTTCCAGATACCTTCTGGATGATCACCTCCCAATTGCAATGCTTGCTTTGTTGCATTAACATCTTTTTTTTAATATGGTCAAATGCTAGGTAATTATGATCCAATCACAGAAATTGTGTATTTACGCAGTGTACATGGGGCCATTAACTAAGGGAACAAGGACAGAGAACAAAAAGAAACACATCTGACAGTATGGGGGGGTTAAATCTGTAAACAGCAGAAGCATGTGAGCTAGAGAAAATGAGTCCCTCTCTGCATTTTGCATGCCAGTAAACATTTTCATGACTTCAACAATGTTAGCATAGATATATACAATCTGAAATACAGGAATAACCAAAAAAAAAAAATAAATCAACTTAACAAAAAGAAGGTAGGGCGGAAAAAGTTTACACAGAGACACATATCCATTCCTCTCCTGTGAGTTCCTGATGAAATGTGACAAAATGTCAGCAATGCTATGAAAATAACAGATAATTAGATAGAAAATAATAGATAATTAGAGTGTGAAGGGAACGTTCATTCATTAAAAACTTTTCAGTCATTCTGGTCAGCAATATGCCAGATCCAGAGCCTATTCCAGGAACGCTGAGCGTGAGGCAGGAACACACCCTGAATGGGATCCCAGTCCACTGAGCAACATGCGTTCGCACACTGATTCACACCTACGGACAATTTAACATAGCCAATTCATCTGCCGCCATGTTTTTTTTTTTTTGGGAGGTGGGAGGGAAACAAGATAACCTGGAGAAAAGCCACATGGGGAGATCAGACAGTAACCTGACCTAAGGATCCAACTGGGGACCCTTGAGCTATAAGGCAGCAATGCAACCCACTGCGTTGTACTTTTTGCTTACAAGGGCCTTCTTAATGTACACGTGACATAACTGAAATAATCATATAATGGGGTATTACTATCCACAGAATTACTGAGGTTTACTTCATGCTGAACTGGTTTCCTTTAAGCCACTGAAATGTATACAAAAATTCAGAATATGGAAACCTTAGGCTGAATTAGAAATAAACTAACTTAGCACTTCTCCATATATGTGAAGTCATATAGTGGTAGGCGGTATACTTAGGTAAGTCATGATGATAAGCAAATGAAAGAAACGGCTGGGTTATAACTGGTACGTAGTGATCTACATCGATCAGCCATAACATTAAAACCACCTGCCTAATATTGTGTAGGTCCCCCTTGTGCTTCCAAAACAGCTCTGACCCGTCGAGGCATGGACTCCACAAGACCTCTGAAGGTGTGCTGTGGTATCTGGCACCAAGGCATTAGCAACAGATCCTTTAAATCCTGTTAGTTGCGAGGTGAAGCCTCAATAAATCAGACTTGTTTGTCCAGCACATCCCACAGATGCTCGATCGGATTGAGAACTGGGGGATTTGGAGGCCAAGTCAACACCTTGATCTCTTTGACATGTTCCTCAAACCATTCCTGAACAATTTTTGAAGTGGCAGCATGCATTATCCTGCTGAAAGAGGCCACTGCCATTAGGGAATACCGTTGCCATGAAGGGGTGAACTTGGCCTGGATCAATGTTTAGAGGTCTTCAAACACCTTCAGAGGTCTTGTGGAATCCATACCTTAACAGGTCAGAGGTGTTTTGGTGGCACAAGGGGGACCTACACAATATTAGGCAGGTTTTAATGTTATGGCTGATCGGCGTATGTGGATGTTTCATGAGACAAATAAGAATATTAACAATCAGGAGATGGCACAGCCTGTAGGCAGTGCGAAAATAGTTAAAATTTCATGGTAAGTTTGTCCTCCAGTTGTGTAAATGTATAAATGCACATGAATGAAACATGACAGCTTACAGTTCAAGTTACAATATAAACAGCAATAAAACCAAGCACGTGTTTGTGTCACTGTGATAGTAGCCCAGTTTCCATTAAGCAGCTTGTGCTAAACGTGTGGCACCATCATGTGGTATGGAGAGACAATGTCTGATTTCAAATTGCATTGAAAAGAGGGAATACAACAAGTAAAACCTTGACCCCAGTATTTTTGATGGATAGTATGTCAATATGAAAATAGTGACACCACCTAAGTCTACTATCATACTAACCTGATTGAGCAAGAAGAGTAAAAGTGCTGAGGTAGAAATCTTTTTTTTTTTGACTTTCTCTGTGTCTACTGCAGTGGTTCTCAGGGAGTTCATTAAAAGGCTTAATAAAAACCACAGGAGATAATGTGCGTTATAGCACTGAACAAACGTACAATGCAGAGGGGGCTTCCAAAAAGGAAGGACTAAGATTGAGTCTTATGGGTCTACTAAACACACTTATATAGGCATGATCAGAGCACAGCCCGATTCAGCTCAAACAGCTCATCATTCTTGCTTGTGCTGAGTCAGGTGTACATCAGAGCTGCAGAAAAAAATGTCAGTGTTTGCAGACTTGGGGGTTCTCCAGGTGAAGGCCAGGGGAACTGATGCACTGTACAGGGATGATGAGATGGTAATGAATCTAAATGAGATAAACTTCAGCCCTGCACACACAGACTTTATAGTAGTTATTCTGGTAAGAATATTTAGCACAAATTGAAATACTATAAAGTCTGTGTGTGCAGGGCTGAAGTGTATCTCATTTAGATTTAGATAGTACAATGCTTCAGCTCCCCTGGCCTTCACCTGGAGAACCCCCAAGTCTGCAAACACTGAGATTTTCTGCATAAAAAAGCAAATGTGTGTTACAGAAAGCACATTCACTTTTTTTTTTTTTCTTCAATTCTTTTGCCACTGTAACCATAAAGTCTTCAAGAAGGACTGCTCTTTATTCTGTTTTTAAAAAAAATCCTTTTATGCTAAGACAAATAAACAAAAAAGATCACTATTGGTTCTGATATTTTATGAATGACATTATGATGAAGTAATTCTAACCAATGCCGCTGGTTTGCTGTTTACAACAAAACAACATGGATATGAAAGGGTTGAAATAAAAGCACACAAAACATTTTCTGGATTAATTTTGAATGATGGCTGAGCAAATGGAATTTCAAGGATGCAAGTGAGAGAACAATTGGGAGTGTATCACAACTGCATTATATCAGCTTATGATGTGACTCACCCTAATACAAACTAGAGAGAGAGAGAGAGAGAGAGAGAGAGAGAGAGAGAGAGAGAGGGAGAGTAACCATGGAAGTGCTGATGGGAATTCTCCATTGTACAGAGCCAACATGGACCCAAAGCTTTTATTCCAAACAGAATTTCAAAATCCTCAATCACCAGGGGTTATAGAGCTGGGTGAAAACTGACATTTTTTATCAATAACAATATTTATCAACTTTATTTCCAAAAACTTTATATTGTCTATATTTGCTCTCTAGAACAAGCTGAGGTCTATCCTGCAGGCAGTTGCCCTAGGAGCTACATCCTTCAAAGGACCCTGTCTCATTAGGCAGAAACCTTGGAAGGCACAATCTTCAGGTCGCCCATCAATGTTAAAACCCACCACAACTTTTAGTGCACTAGTCATGTGATATCTGTTTGTTCGCCATCCTTTGCTACTTAATCTGCTTTCCTGAGGGAGGATCCCCAATCAACTGCAGCCGTCGTTCTGCTGCTGAGTACAACTAGATGACTGTCTGCGAATAACATAGCTAGCCACATTAGCATATTTAAACAACTTCTAGTAATCTATGAAGACAAATATTTTAGCTACATTACAAGATTCACTTACATTTGTAAACGTCTCTTCTGCCTTGTGTGTTAAAATTTTTATTGAACTCCGGTCCAGTGAACAGAAATAATGGATTGCATACACCAAGAAGAACGCACATGATGCTGCCCTCAAACTGGGCCAAAATAAATTAGCTTAGAGGGCAACTTTTATCTGACAAGCACACACATGTAAACAAATGAATCCTACTTATCAGCATAACTGTGCTAAAATATAGCAATAATTTTTCATATGTCCCAACTCTATGGAGTGTGAGAGGCCAAGAGGAGTACTGTTGGTGGAAAGACATGCATAGGGTCTATGCTGGCTCTTTGCAGGTTCTGTCAGACAGAGATTAAAGAAAGAGATAGACAGATAGATAGAGAGGGCCTGTACTCACTGGTTGCATTGCTGCTGTCTCTTATCTGTCCTCTCTTCACCTGATTCTACATCTGTCTCATCTATGCACCTCTCCTGTTCCTCCTCTCTCCCTTCCCTCATTTTTCTGGTATCTTTCTGTGTATTTATAAGCTGCAGGTGATTGGACTTGTGAGCTGACAGAGCTACAACTGAGGCCTGATCTCTGCGCAGGTGCACCAAGCTAGCACCAGCACGTGGCTGGGATAGGGCGAGGGGCAGGGGGACACATGAAAGGTGAGAGGAATATGGAGGCAGGTGCCGGGATAGGTGTGCAGGGTGTGCAGAGGATGTGTGTCTGGTGTTAGAGGTCAGATTAGGTGGTTGGTCCCATTGTCCTTTCCTTTCCCAACTGTACAGGTCGAATGAATCAGACCTGCTCTCAGCAGGACTTTCCTGGCAATCTTCCCTGGCAACCATGAGAGTCTCAGAAGAGGAACTAAGGAATTGTTTCCCTATTGGGGGGGGAGAGGGGCACACAGTGCTGATAACCTCTATAAGAGGAATTCTACTCCTGTTCTGCAAGCTGCTTGACAGGTCTGCTGAAGGTTTTTCCCTAGCTGTACTTATACTGGTGTTATCATGCTTCATCAGAAACAGGTTCTGGTGTTGCACTTCACCCTTGGGCTCCTGTGGGCCAGTTACATTAATTACAAGTGGTTCAGAATCTGTTCTGTCTGGGAACATTCCTGTTACCTTTTGAGCCCAATCCTTGTCTGTGTCTAAGCTGATATTCCTGCACTCATGCAAAGTCCTCTCATGCAATTGATCACCTGTCCTGTCCTCTTCCAAACTGCAAGAGCTGGCAAATGATGAAGCTGGTCCCTTTATGTTCATGGCAATGCCCTGTGTTTGCTCTTCCTGATTTGGGTCAGTGCTCAATGAAGCCCTTGTGAGATCAGAAGACTTTGTCTGAAGCTCCTCTATTTTAACATTTTTCTCTCCAAATGTACTGAAGGCAGCTTCTTCTGCACCTCCAGCATTATCCTGCTTCAGTGTGGTCACTGGTGTAGAAGACCCTTTTGCTTTCTCAGCCAAGAACCTACGGATCTCTTGCTCAATGCTGTCATCGCTGTCCACTGAGCTGCTGTCCTCATCGACATGTGTAGACTGGACGCCATGGACTGCCATCTTGTATCCAGAGCCCTGGTCTTCCTTTGTGGCGACTTTAGGTTTCTTGCTGTTCTTTTGTGACTTCAAACCTTTAGGTTTAGCACCTTTGTCCTGTCTGGGTATGTTCATCAGTCCCTTGCTGCTTTTTATAGCATTGAGTTTCATGGGTTTAGCTGCAAGAACCAATTTTTGATCCTTGACAGATTTCTGTTTTGTTAAGGTGTCGGTACCTGGTAGTTGCAAGGGTTTATGGTTCTTTCGTGCCTTGAGTTTCAGGTCCCTGACTTTCTTTTTCACTTTTTTCTTCGTCTTGAGCAAATCTTTTATTGCTGCATCAAGATCCTCATCACTGTCCAACGAGCTGCTCTTATCACTGCTGTAATTCCTCTCGGAGCCAATAAAAGACTTTGGGGGGTTGGTTCCACAGCTGGAACCCTTGTTCATTGATGTGGATCCTTCTGTAATGCTATGACGGGGAGAGTTCTGTGTAGGGTTGCTGTTCTTTACTGTATTTGGGCTACAGGTACGCCATGTAACAGGAGAGAAATCACACTGGGTTAGGGGCTTGGGTTGAGGCTCCTCTTTCAATGTATTACCAACAATTCCTTGCTTACGACTCTTGCTATCTTCTTCTTTCCGTTTCCTTTTCCGTGAGAAGGACAGTCTAAGTGCTTTGTTCTGATCCTCCTCAACTTTAATATGCTGTGGGTTAGTGACTGTGGATACTCCAGGGTAGTCAGCTGTGGTTGCCTGCTCATGCAGCTTTGCTTTAAGCTCCAGAAATTTACGAATCTCTTGCTCAATTCCATCCTCACTGTCCACAGAGCTCTCATCACTCTTTTCATATTGCTGCAGTGAAATACCAGTGGGAAGAAAAGATGGAGTCTCTGTTGTAGGGGTACAGGCCAGGTCCAAGTTGGGCTCAAATGCTGCAGGCATGACAGTCTTGGAGATGTCCAAGATGGCCTCAGCACACATCAGCTCAGCAGTGGTGTTGACAGTGAGCGTGGAGTGAATCTGCCGCCCTTCCTGTGGCTCTTCAGCTCTAGTGGAGCACAGTGAATTTCCACTGTCCCTCAGGCAACATGTAGGCAACATGCTGAGAGAGAGGCCTACAGCGTTAGGTGAAGCACACTTCATTTCTTTAGGCTCCGCTGCATTTTTCTTTTTGTTCTTCTTCTTAGCTAGTTTTTTAAGAGGCTTAACGTTGATGCGATCAGCCATCAAACAACTTTGCGTCCGGTGAAGTTTGTGGTCCTTTTCCTTCTGCCTTTCCTGTTGGTAGTTCCTGATGGCCTCCTCAATGCCATCGTCACTACTAGAGTCCAGCGCCTCCTTCAGCTGAAAGTACCTCAAGCTCTCATGACGCTCTTTCTCGTCTTGCTGGAACTTCTGTATGGCCTCTTCAATGCCATCATCACTGCTTGAATCCATTAAATCTTCTTCTTCCACTTTTATTCTGAGTGATGGTGGCTTACAATCCACTTGTGGCAAACAGGAAGGTCTTCCAGAGGAAGGTGGAGTTTTTGTAGGCAAGGCTTTTGCTGTTTTTCCAAATGGGGTCTCTTTGATTGTTTTTTTCTTTTTCTTCAAGGCTACCAATGGCTGGATTCCTTTTGAACCTTTCAGGGTATGGTTGCTAGTGGTTAGCGCCTTGGTGGAATGCACGAGCTGTTTAGGTGGGTCTGGCATACAGTTGCCTCCCTGCTGAACTTTAGGCGTCTGTACTGGGCTCTCCATTGGCTCCCTTTTATGCTTGTGGTCCACTTTCTCCTTCAGGTACTCCTGGATGGCCTCCTCAATCCCTCGATCTACTGAATCATCACTGTCTGAACCTTCGGTAGCATCAGAACCAGATGCAGGAAGCTTACTGCTGTCTGTTGCTGCTCGTCGAGACCTTGCTAGTGTGTCCATGTGACAAGGCTTGTGGCCACCACATGACGACTTGGGCAGGTTGAGGGCAGACTGGGCACTAGCGTTGACCTCATTGCTCATGTCTGAGGACTGTGTGCTGCAGAGGCTGTCAATGATCATCTGGACTTTGTGCGGGATGGGGGTTCCGCTGGAAGAGACAAAGTCACTGTCTGAAGCACTATCATTGAAGCAAAGTGGCAGGCTCAAGCTCTTACCGGACCTCCATTCTGAGTGAACTGCCACCACAGGAGGAACCGTTTTCAGAAACATTATAGAATGGCGGATTAGGGGTGAGGTGGGGCTTGGGACCTCTACCTGTGACCTTGTAACATTCTGAAAAAGAGAAAAAGAAAAAATAATCCTATTAGAGACACACATTTATTTTCATGGGTTATAGCATACAACTTGTGGTACACATGCCCTGATGTGCACATATTTATATTGTAAAACATTACTTCTTGAACATTGTCCGGTCACTGCACGCTAAGACTACAGCGTAGGATCATTTAGCCAAGGTCACCAAGCCATAACGATCTTCCAGAGCTACACAATTTGAAAGTGTTAGTTTAGCTGAATAGCACTCCCTGTCTTTTAGTTGTTTTCCATAATAATTAGTGGATAATATTTAAGCTATTGTCATTCCGATGCCCAAATACAACTTGACAGATTCATCAGTCGGATTATAACCAAGCAGCATCAGGATGTGGTTACTCGGGGTCTTTTTGCAACCAGGCTCTTCTCTTTTTCACCATAGGGGTGTATATCATCATGTGTATCACTTCCAGCTTTGAGCTACAATTCTGCCTTCAAACTCCGAGAGGTGCAACCTGTGGGGACTGAATAATAAGAATTGGGCTTTAAAAAAAAAGTGATTCCAGTTGTCCAAGATAACTGGTTCATAACATTACAATGTTCAGCTACATGGTGAAATTTTGTTCATGTTTGCCACATCTACAATTCTGCACAACACTCCTGAAAAACTGGATGCAACCTGAGGCAGATATTTAAGGAAAAGCCTTGGGTCAGACAGCCAATAAGTCCGAGCTGACTAGCTACATTTGGTGTGAGGAAGTTTTTTTCTTTTTTTTTCTTTCCTCAACTACTCCTTTTTTCACATAAATAGCCTACTTGTGAAAGTATTAATGTGCGAGGGGAAAAAAAACGATGTTAATGTCAAGAACTGGTACAAATTCGTTACCAGTGCGACGTTAAACATTAACACGACGGGAAAATATCCGGCACGCGCAATCACGTCTTTTTCCGCTGCAAATGTTTACTTTCTCTGCGCCGCCGAATCAGGCACGTGCAGGGCTACGATCAAATCATAGAAACTGGTTTAAATCCAGCGGTAAGTGAAACGTTTACTATTAAATGACCTATTCTTACTTACTACTGCGGCGACTATTTGCAAGAAAACACCTATTGGTCTAACCATCTGAACCCATTTCACATCGATTACCAGACGCCAGGAGTGAAAGTTGTTTCATCTAAATGAAGAAGAACTCGTTCGTGAAAGACCGCTTGAGGTTACCGTCATAGTGGCTACATTGTGTTCGTGTTCAGCTCTCGGGAGCCTTTAGCATACGCGGCTTCAGCTCCAGGCGCCCGAAAAAAACATGAAATATGCTTATTCGGCCACACAAACTACTTTGATATCTACTAGCTAATTGTTATCGACGTGGACTATCCCACAGAATTGTTTAATAGCATGACTATTCTATAAATCCTCAGCTTTCTTTGTTTAATCTCCCCAATTCGGTAGGCTCTAGAGCCCGAGCCTCGCACCGCGCTGTCGCCGTGTCGCTGGCGGCTCAGGCTGCGCCGCTCGCCGCTCAGCAGAGCTAAGAGACACCGCAGAGGAACCGGCTTCCGTTCCGCTGCCAGTTCGTGCGCTGAAACCTCCATGTTTATTATCGGCTTACCTCCTTTCGAAAAGCTACCCGTCATATAAAGAGTTATAACAGACCCCAGACAATGTGCTACACTTGTAATAAACGACTGAAATATAAACGAAGACAGCAACTTCTTTACGTCCTGGCGAGGGGCGGAAGCCTCAGGACGGAAGGCTCAGCGCGGGCCTCTCTCTCTCTCTCTCTCCGCCCGCAAGCCGGCTCATTTTCTGGACCCCCTTTGTATCGTAAACATTATCAAAAGGAAACCGAATGCACACAAAACAGAACACAACCAATTCGACGTGCTTACCCGAAGACTTATTAAACGCTGGCGTTCATGTGCTGGTATTGTGGTTTCGAAGAGACTTGCGAAATGTATGATTTAAATTATTATTTTTCTGGCTCCACACGGCACTGGCGCGCGCAGAAAAATGCACGTTCTCGAGCAGCCGCGCTTCCTACTTACCATGGAGAGCTCACTTAAAGCTACAGTACACCTTAAAAGCCATCCTCGGAATCAGACACTTCAGAAGGTCAGTGAGAACCAACAGTTTAGCAGTTGATTTAATAACCTCTGTAGTACGCGCTGGGTAAAAAAAAAAATGTTTACACTGTTTTTTCTACTTAAAATGAAATTCAAGTAGAATACTTAAACATAATCAATTTTTATTTTCAAAATATTTTTAATTTTGAGGGAGTTTGGAATTCGATGCCGTGAGGCACCATTGTAACATAGTGGGAAATAGTAAAACAAGGGATGTTTTCATACACAAAAAGTGTATGAAAAATTTTTAAAACATTTTTTTTTCAACTCGCCGGCAACTTGAACAACTAAACGTGAAATGTATTATAAATGCATTGTTTAATGATCCTGTTTTAATCATCCTGTCATGTAGGGCTGCTCATCATCTTCCTCATCACTAAATGCCATGTAAATCTCATCATAAATACAGTATCATCCACTGGGAGTGCTACCTCTGCTGTATGCTTATCTGAAGTTCAGTAGAACAAAGGGAGATTCATCTATATATATTCAAATTCAAATTTTATATATATAAAATCATACCTGCTGAAAGAAGACACAAACTGGCTGGCAGTAGATCATATGACCAATTTTGGCATTTCTACTGGTTAATGTTAGGTCCTCCACTCTTGATTAAGAATGGACTTTGGAAAATTGGATGTTCTATTTTGTTACAGCAAGCCCAAATTGTTCATGTTGCCTGAAAGCAACATGGTACTACTTTAAATATGCAGTGGAAAATAACATCACCGGCATCAGAATGATGCTGTCTTCTGGTGTCGTATATGGCTGATTCCTCAGCCCAAATGTAGAGTGCCTGTCGTTTACGACTTTGTTTGATGTGAAGTGTGTGGGCCAGATCTGGGCCGCACATTGTAAATAGTCAGTACGAGTTATGCATGCCACATTCGGGCTGAGGACCCAGCCGTGTACTGGACCAGAACAAATTACAGTATACGGGCCAGATCAGAGACACTATTATAAGCTAAGTAGTGAAGCAGCCATGTTGACCTGATGTCATATGCTGAACTCAGGGTTGTGGACTCCTTCCTGAGCAGGAATTCAACAAATATTAAACTTCATAACATTTATTTGGGAAGTAGTGATGCTCAGGGTGCTGCAGAACCCCCAACTTTATATAATAATAATAATATACAGATAAATAATAATAATATACAGATAAATAATAAAGAAATATACTCCTTTTAAATCGGAGTATTTTGAGTAGTTTATGAGTTTGTATGCCAGAGATAGTATTCATCATTTATACCACAGTGATTGTCAATAATTACAATTTTTAATTCATTAATGAATGTCACGTTGCATTTTTTTATTTTTTATTTTTTAATGTATAGAACTTTGGAGAGACCCTAGTCTTCAGAACAGAGGAGTTTGCACTTTCCGGTTTCTCAGTACCATGAGAACCTGCAAACTTCAAGAGAGAGGAAAAGGAGATCTTGGTGAGGGTACAACTGTATATAACTACTATAACATAATCAATCTGCCTTGTGGTATTTATCATTGTATATGACTCGAGACTCTCGAAACTCTCAACGCACTAAATGTAGAATGTAAATGTGCAATTACTATCTCTGGTTACTTACTCAACTATGGTCACTTATTCCATTTCAATCTGTACTCTGTGTGTCTGTACTAAACTGTTTACTCCAATGTAGAGGGTAATGTGCAATACTATCACTGGTCACTTTTCAGAAGGTTCTGAATGTTCAATGTGCAATATTATGACTTAGTCACTTGCTGTATATACTTTATACTGTATACTTGCTGTACATACATACATACATATATACTTTTATACTATACGGTATACTCACTTTATAGTCTATTTATTGTCTAATGTTATATGTTTGTTTTTATACCACCAGTCAGAAGCAGTGCTCCTAATTTCGTTGTATACAGAGATACAGAATGACAGTAAAGGCTTTCATTCATTCATTCATTCATTGTAATCACAAGCATGTTGGGTTAAAAGAAAAATGATTTGACTATGATTCAGGTGTGACGTCATGCTGCACTCCCACTGCAAAACGCCTTCTAGCATCCCTGCTCCATAAAGTCCTCATTTTTCACAGCTCCATACATTTTAAATTTTGTCGAAATACAAAATACCTCATTTGAGTGACCAACGATTTTAAAAAATGTTGTTATTTGGCAGATATAAGCCATCAATTTCCTTGCCTTTCTAGAGCAATTGTGGGGCAGAGTACTCACTTCGCCACTTAGCTCCATAGAGTTATGCTGCATTTGACTTACATTGTACATGGTAATTCACAAGTTGACCTCTGTGCATTCGATACACAAAGTGGGAAATAAAAACATGGACGCCTCCATGTTCATCTTTTGATAGCAACAAGCTAGCTAGCTAACTGTGATGAGTGATGTATATTTTCCTCCTCAAACAGTGATCTATATAGTCAATGTTATAAATTTAACAAGTGAATATGTCTGTATGTTGATTGAGCTAAAGCAAATACTTGTATATACAGCAGAACTCATTTAAAGGTAAGAAGTGCTACTTAGTTTAATTCTGATGCTGTGTGTAGCCATGTGGATTGTAGTTGAGAAGACTACCCCATGTTAACGAGTAGGAATTTCAAGTTGAGGGAGTATTTTTTTTCGGCTTTTCTTGGTTGGAGTTTGGAAATCACAGGTTGTGACTTCAAGAAGAAATATAGCTGCAAGCAGCGATGACGGGCCCAAGCACTACGGTGCCACCGCCACCCGGTGGGTGTATGGCAACAATGAATAGTGAAGCGAGTGTTGTAAAGTAACTTGTTTTGCGCTGATGTCTTAGGTTAAACCCAGGTCTAAGGCTTCACAACAGCTTCCATGTCCAAACCTACAGCTAATATTTGGTGAGATAATGCATGAAGAAGATAAGAGATATATGTTGTTATCCACATGCATGTAAGGGGGTGCAACATAGCTCTGTTTATGTGCCTTTCTCCTAGTTTGCGATTTGATTTTATTTGAATTACAATGTAAACAGCTATGCAAAGATTAAGTGTAATTATAGCTATATAGTAGATGTCTTTTCAAAAAATCCACATTAAATTCAAAATGAACTACTTCCTGTTGAGCGGAGCTACTGTCATTTTGAAAGTTGTCCGGGTTGATGAGAACAATATATGTACCAAGTTTGGTGACTGTAGGAAAAACTGATCCCACCACTTTAGTCAAAATCCACACTTATATCTTAGCTTTTGTCTACGCCTAACAGCTGACAACTCTGACGTGTGTGCTGAGTTTCATGAAATTTTAAGCATGTTAAAAGCCTCAAAAACACCCAAAAAGATTTTTGATTTGTTACCATTGGCAACACTATTTAAGCTATCAAAAATTTTACATCAGCCATGTCTTGACATTATTCTGACCAAGTTTGAGGCGATTTTGGCAAAAATAAGAGGATTATTGCTAAGTCTGTTGTAAGTCACACACTTCCTGCCGCCAGTTGGTGGCGCTATGACTGTGACTCACAATAGCCATGTCCATGTGATCAGCCCCCAGTGCCAAACATACAGCTCAAGTTTCATCTAAATCACTCAATGCACTCAGAAGTTATGAGACATTTCCTGTTTCCCTTTTTTCGCCATAAATTTATCGCCTCCCCATGGCGAAACTGTTCAAGAGATCTAAAATCTCTTTGGAATTTAGCACCCTCAATGTCAGTGTTGACCAAGTTTGGTGACAATCACATGAATCCCCCAGGAGGAGTAATTAAAAGTTCATGGCATGCACTTTTCACAAAATCCAAAGTGGCCAACTTCGTGTTGGGCGAAGCTAAGGACTGTCAGTGCGAAAGTTGTTCAGGTCGATGAGAACAATATGTGTACTGAGTTTTTTACATATACGTACATGTATGTACGATATATGCACCAAGTTTATGTACCATATGAAAGGGGGCGCTGCAGAGCCCCCCACCACGCCCATGTGCTGCCCTTTTAACCAGGCCTAATGTCTGATGACTCTGATGTGGGTGCCAAATTTCATGAGCTTTTGTGCATGTTAAGGGCCCCAAAAGCCCCTGAAACCTTAAAAAAAAAAAAAAAAACAGAAACAAAACATGCAAACAGTCCTAGAATTATCCCTAGTGAGCAAGCCTGAGGCGACTGTGGCAAGGAAAAACTCCCTTAGGTGATATGAGGAAGAAAACTTGAGAGGAACCAGACTCAAAAGGGAACCCATCCTCATTTGGGTGACACTGGAGAGTGTGTTAGAACAATGTCCTTTCTGCATTTATGTATAGTCATGTAGATTTTTATGTGTATATTGATTTGGAAGTTGTTATCTTCCTCAAAGTCCACATAGGATTGGCAGCGTTGCTTTAAATGCCCAAATCCTCAGGAGGCAGAAACTAGCTGGAGCTGGTCCATCTCTGGATGCCTCAGGATCCTCGTAGGGTTGGCCTCTGTCTACTGGAGCTGGCACAATCTCTATGTGCCTCGGGATGGGTAGAAGAAGGGGAACAAGTGGAAAGGAATTAGCGTAGCTGCTGTTCATAATATTAGCAAGCACTAAATCATAATGTGCAATTAATCAGATGTGCTGAAGTACAAGGTTATGGTATGTATTAAGTGTGTGCCTGGCTAAAGATATATGTCTTTAATCTACGCTTGAACTGGGAGACTGTGTCTGAGCCCCGAACTCTGTCAGGAAGGCTATTGCAATGTTTAGGAGCTAAATACGAAAACGCTCTACCCCCTTTTGTAGACTTTGATATTCTGGGAACTACCAGAAGTCCAGAGTTTTGAGATCTTAATCAACATACAATGCTTAAAGGATTGCAAAATCTTTGAGATGCTGTTTTGTAATGAGCACCTCAGTCTCCAGATTTGAACTCTACTGAAGATCTGTGGTCTGAAGTGAAGCGTGATGTCCACATGCACAATATATAAGAATTTATAAGAATATAAAGGAGCTTAAAATGTCCTCCACAACAACAATGTCTCCAAACTTATTAGATATTACAAGAATTCTATGTAGATAGATATATAGATATATAGATAGATAGATAGAAATAATCGAAATGGCATACATGAAATTGCATGTTACTATGATCACTATAGTCTCCCTTACATAAAAAAGCTGCAATAATTTGCATACTGTAAAATACTGTATATTTACAACATATTTATTAATATATTGAAGGCCATATGCTTTTGAGTTCTGGCACGTTTTTGAAGGGGGTTGGGTCTTGGAAGAAGACGTTCACCTTAAATCTCTATTGGTCAACTGATTTTGAGTGGGAGGTGCTCTGAAAGTTACCACGCCCACTCCATTAATGGTGGAGCTGCCCCTGACATGCGGAGCTGAGTGCTCCACAGCTCAGAAACATTCAAGTTGCATTAAAAAGCTGACAAAAGTAATGTAAGTAGCTACGTAATAGTTTGTAGGTGCATTTGAACATATTTCCTTATCACAGAAGTGTCTTCATTCCATCCATTTGAGTAGCAGATTAGGTGACGAGGCTGAAGTTGGCTTCTCATTCCGATTTTCTCTTCCACCATAAAAAGGGCCAGGTCTTATGAGTCCGCGCCTGTGAAAGATGCCATGAAGAGAACTATACTATCATATACAGTTTCCTATAACATTATCTCCACAAAACATCCCAAATATCTGACAATTTCATATGAATTTCAAATGAATATAAGAAATACTCAGTATGAAGGAATTGAACTCTACGATTATTTAACAACAGGCCTGTGAACATGACATTTGAGACTAGCAGATGCAGGCAAATTGCAATTTCTGCCTAATTCTTACACCATTACCTCATTATTATACTAATACATTACACTTATTTTCATGTGAAATGGTCTCAAATGCTAAGTTGACAGGGTCATTAAAAAAAAAAACAATTCTACAGTGAATTTCTTCATATTGAGCATTTTGAAAGTATATTATATTTATTTTTCATTTGGTATTGTCAGATTTTTGTGAGATGTTTTCATAATGAGATAATGATATCAGAATTAGGCAGAAAGTGGGGGGAAAACATTACAATAAGAAGCTGGTGAATAAGAAGCCAGGTTCAGCCTCGTCGCCTGGTTATCTTTTTAAACTGCTACTTAACAGGATAGAATGAAGACACTTGCATGATAAAGAGATACGTGCGAATGCATCTACAAACAATTCAGTTGCTACTCATTTTATTTTAGTGGAACTATAATACAGTTTCCCTGCTGCTGAGCACTTGGCTCCGTTGGTTCCGCCATGTCGATGGCAGCTCCACCTTTAATTGGGTGGCTGTGACTAACCTTCAGAGCACCTCCCACTCCAAAATCAGTTGACCAACAGAGGTTTAAGGTGAACAACCTTCTTCTAAAATCCACCCTCCATTAAAAATGTGCCAGCAAAAGGAAGACTGCAGAAGCAAAAGAAAAATTCCAGATTATTTGAAACTTTCTTCACACAATGAACTCCATAGCAGTTGTCCTACAGCGGTTGGTGGAAATCAATCTTGCATCACTTGTACCATTACCGGCTCTTTCAAAAGCATGATGCTTGGATTGTAATTCTAATTTATATGTCTCTTTGGAGAATATATGTAGAATATGTAGAATATATGTCTCCTTGGATAAGAACATTTGCCAGATTAATAACTGTAATTGTAAGGATGGTTTACTCCTTAAACACAGTGCAGGAAATAGTGTAAGACCACTAGTACTCTCCAGAGAAAGCATTATGAAGGAACTGCTAGGGTGGCATGGTGTACAGTGGGTAGCACTGCCACCTCACAGGTCCTCACAGGTCCACAGGTTTAATCCTACGTTCCATTTACTACTTGTGTGAAGTTTCGCACGTCCCCCCACTGTCCATGTGGGCTTCATTTGGTCTCCTCCTACTGTACAAAAACATGTAGGTGGATTAACAACGCTAACTTGCCTTCACTGTGTGTGTGTGTGTTGCCCTGTGAGGGACTAGCATCCAGGGTGTATCTCTTCCTAGTGTGGTGGATAGGCTCTGGAGCCACCACACCCCTGAAAAGGATAAAGAAGTGGCTACTGAATATGATTGACTGAAAGAACTGCCAACTAACAGTTGACAAAAATGCAATCATTTAGAATTTGATTACAAGTAAGAATTTTGTGAATAGTATATTATTACTGTTTTTTCTTATTTATTATTTTTAAGTATTTATGAACATATGATATTGACTGAGTCTTATCACTATGGAGCAGGCAAATCTCATACAAAAAGCCTGTTCATGGTACCTCTATATATTTTACTTGCAGTACAGAATGTCCATACTACTAAATTTATTCCAACCCTCACTCTATTTTAGACCTCACTCTTTCCTGCAAATTGTTTCCTGTGTACTTTAACAGTGTATTTTTTACCCAGCCCTCTGAGGGAACAGAGCTCTCAGTGAGGTATACAGTTCCAGTGGCTTGGCTGAGTTAAATCACAAGGTGGTGCTGTTTACTAGCACTATGATGAATCCTGGTGGTACCAGCGTCATACTGAGAATGAGCTGATGGTCGCAAATGCTAGGCTGTTACTGCATAGGACAGATGAATTGGTATTGTTCCTGCTGAAGGAGTGAGCAGGGGTGCAAATTTGACTTGACAAGTGGCGGAGACCAAGGCTGGAACTGTTTACAACTATGTAAACACAATACTTGCAGTTACCACATTGTTCTGATACTACTAGCCTGTATGAACAATATTATCATCAACAGGAATTTACACCATACACATATTAAGTGTAGAGTATCATTGTGTTGCCCAAGGAATTTTCTGATCTGCACAGATACAGAACACAACTGCATTCTGGATGCAGAACAGCTGTTTGGATTTGTGCGTATGAACATGTATGTACTTTTCATTGGAATTCTGCTGAAATACCTCAACACAGCTGTACCATACTCAGGTAACCCATAGAGTTCAAATATATAGAGAGCACTCAAGGCCCGATAGCCCCAGATCGCAATATTCGACACGTATTATACGTTATACGGTTACACAACCATGTTATAACAGTTAAAAACAGCTCTTCAGTAGCTTGATTTATTTAGTTTTATACAGACGAAAACACACAAGCCATGTTGTTTTGCATTGTTTATGATTCAGAAATAAAAAAAAAACGGAGTCTCTTCAGTCATATTTTTTCCGCATTCAAATTTTGTTAAAAATACTCTGAGAATTGAATCGAATCGGACTGTGAAGCCAGTATCACGAATTGAATCAAATCGTGACTGGAGTGTACTGGTACACCCCTACTGGGTTTTTACAATTCAGTCTCTTCAAGGATTCAAAAGAGACTTGCAAATTACGCTGCCTTTTTAGATCTTTGTAATATGCTTCCATGTGTCACATTCCATAAAAATCGTCTTCTGTGTAATCCATGTCTCCATTATTGCTGGTTTGGCGAATGTATTTTGTATGTTTGTATAGTAATTATGTATATGAATATAGACCCCTTTGGTGTTTGTAAATAAAAAGAGATGCGCAGCCTAGCTTCGAAAAGACCTGATCAGCCTAGCAACCTGAAGCTACGTGGTTATAGTCTGACTGATGAAACTATCAAGAATCAGACTCACATTAGCTAAAATGGGAGCAGCTGGAAGAGGAACAACTCACATTAGCTAAAACGTTATCCACTTATTATTATGGATCACCACTAAAGGAGAGGTGCTATTCTCCTTCAGCACTTTGGCTTGACACCCTGTCAGTGGCTAAATGATCCTAAGTGGTGGTCTAGCCTGCAATGACTGGACATTACATAACTCATTTGTAAGCTCAACAAGGTTAGCTAGCTAAATGTGTCCATTATAGACAACTTCTCAGTCAAAATGTGTAGTGTTAGATAGCTAGTTCCTTGATGTAGGTGGAGATCCTCGGACCAATTGTCCATCCTAATTGGTTGCGACCGCAAACATCTACTGTTGGCTTGAAATGGTGTCCGAATTGATAATATGCAGTAAAATTTAGTGTGTTTATGAATACATTTCTGATTCTGACACCACTGCACAACACAACGTTTTAGAAAACAAATTCTGGCTTGCTGTTACTAATCACTATATTCTTCTCCACTATGTTTTTGCAGCCAGGAGTTGCAGCTGATGTCAGTGCGGTTGTGCAAACGGTAACAGTAACGGAGACAACACACAAAACAACAACATATAGAAACAGTTGCACATACACTCTATATGGCCAAAAGTATGTGGACACCTGACCATCACACCCATATGTGAATCTTCCCCAAACTGTTGCCACAAAGTTTGAAGCACACGATTGTATAGGATGTCTTTGTATACTCTAGCATTACAATTTCCCTTCACTGGAACTAAGGGGCCCAAACCTGTTCCAGCATGTCCAGCATGCACTTGTGAACAAAGCAAGGTCCAGGAAGGCATGATTTGCCAAGGCTGGCGTTGAAGAAGTTGAGTGCGTAGTGAAATTGACCTCAACGCCACTGAACACATTTGGGATGAACTGGAATGCTGACTATTCCCCACGGTCTCCTCGCAACATCAGTACCTGACCTCACTGGTGCTCTTGTGGCTGAATGAGCAAATCCCCACAGCCATGCTCCTGAATCTAGTGGAAAGCCTTCCCAGAAGAGTGGAGGTTATTATAACAGCAAAGACGGGACTAAATCTGGAATGAGAAGTTCCGTCTATATCATGGCCACATCATGTAGGTGAGGAAAGGTATTGCACAAGTTTGAGATTGCACGCAATATGAAGAGTGTAAATTATGTAGCATAATTATGTAGAAATAAAATAGCGCACAACTATACTGCAGGACCTGGTGTGTGTGAAGGTGGGTTGGAAAGAGGACTCGGGAGGCAGGTGAACTTTGACAGAGCTTTTGACGGGGCTCGCTTGATTTCTCCAACAGGCACGTTTCGGCCTGAGGGAAGAAGCTCTCACTGAGCCAGCAGGTGTGTGCAGTGATGCTTTGGAGGTGTTTACCTGAGGCAGGAGGGAGAACAGGGCATGTGCTGGGTGAGTCCATGATTATAGACTGGGCTCTCATCCTGCATAATCAACTATCCTCACATTTCCACCTCCATATTTAGACCCACTCTCAGAAGTTCTATGTTGATCTGTGCAATTGTTTTTCAGTGTTGGCTTTTAGTACAAAGATTATACAGAAACTATGAGCTTTAAACTGTATATCTACATGACACATGATGAATTACAGTATCTGCAGTTGTTATAAAACCCCTGGTAAGGTGGTTGACTATGCTGGCTGAAATATTAGCTGTTATTACTAATGGTAGGTTTCTAAAATTCTTCAGTTTATGGACAGAAGGAGGATGGAGAGAGTAGAAGAAACAGAAGATACAATACCATTTTACCTATACTTTTGCTGAAATGGGCAATTAATTACTAATACTATGATGCATTAAGATCATTGAGTTAGTAGATGGGTGAAACAGCTTATGTTAGAAATGGGACAGGACTTTAAAGGTGTCACTTGAAGTTAGTTTTGGCCTTTGTTTTGGTCTCAATATGGAGTAACACTGCAATTTGGAACTAGAGTGGCTCGGAAAATCCAGCTGCAAAGACAAATCCTAAATGTCACACTTCAGCACACGATTGGCTTACACCCAACGAGATTAGCAACATGCTGTCATTATACCACAAAAGTTACACTTACACCCGCATGAACAATGCCCTTAATCTCTTAATGACACACTATTGGTAGAGGGGATTTTCAGATTCAGTATTTCATAACTGTTGCGAGCATAGAGCATGACACAGCTCAAAAGCTATTAAGAGTTACACTGTGATGCAAATGAAATATTGATGCTTCGTTTTATGGTGGCATCTGCAGTATGGGGTCATGAAATATTAAAACATGGCAGGAGGAGGCACAGTCTATATTTCAGATGTGTGTGTTTGAGAGAAATGAAATAAAGCATAGCTATTCAGAGAGACAGAGAAAGAGACAGAGCAAGGAGGAAAGCTTGCTTTAAAACCTGTACACTTGAATAAAGACTAGGAAAGATGCAATACTGTAGTGGTGTGTTGAGAGCATTTTGTGTTTTTTGGGGAATGTTTTTTAATGCTTGATGGCAGTACTATCTGTTTGATTCAAACTGGGAATGATTGAATGTTTTCAAGTATATGCAGGGAGCGTAATGACAAGTCAGTTATAAAAATATATATATATAATATTCAGACTCCCGTTTCTACCCCTTTCTTCCATAAATAGGCAACATTAATTCCACAGTATTTTGTAGTAGAAGGTGGTGCTACCCTCAAGGGCGTTATGAACCCTAAGGATCACCGTTCCTTATCAGGTCAGAAAAACGGTGTGATTATCAAGTGTATGGTTCTAACAGATAACAAAAGATAACCATATACACTGCCCTCCAAAAGTTTGGAAACGCCTGAACAAAATAGGGTTTTTGGGCAATATCAGCATAAATCCTCTTTAGTTAGTGACCATTTTGCATTGATAATAAGGGACAACACAAACTATGAAAACATATTTTATTAAATAAAAAGTTTATGAACATAAACATGAACATAA
>CM040989.1:15914430-15936832 GCA_022985145.1 Pangasius djambal | reverse complement strand
TATATATATATATATATATATATATATATATATATATATATATATATATATATATATATATATATATATCTCATGTGCATGTGTGTGTGTTCATTGTTGTATTTATGTGAGAATTATATGGGAATGCTTGGCTGTATGTAATTATGTATTATTTGTATTATGTAAGCCTCACTGTTCTCTTGAGCTAAATAGGTTTAATGTTTATACATAAAAATATATACATTCATGCATACAGTTGTATACAAAATTTTGGGCCAAATTACATCATTTATTGATTTTTGATATGGAAAATCTCAACAAAGATGGGCTCCTCTAAGCAGTTGACTGAGGATCTAAAAGTAAATCTAACTGAGGCTTAGTTAAGAAGGTCCTAAGATATCAAAGCACTTTCAGCTCAAAATTTCCACTGTCTGAAATGTCATTAAGATATGGCACTTAAGGAAGACGAAGAACACTTTCAGATAAAATTGCACGTATGCTGAGAAAAAAAAGCAACCCAAAATCCCCAAATGACACTAAGGACCTGTAGGAAGGTTTAGCTGACACAAACATGATCTGCACTGAAGAGTCATCAGAAGTCATCAACCTTACCTGTGACCTCATCACAAAAGTGAACATCTGATGTATGCAAAGCAATATATTGATAAGCCAGAAGCTTTGTGGAAGCAAATGCTGTGGACTGATGAAGGAATAATGGAACTCTTTTTCCATAATCAACAAAGGCATGCTTAGAGAAAAAAAACTGAACAGCATTTGATGAAAAGAATGCCTGGATCTATTATGTTTGGGGCAGCCAGTGGCATGGGGCCTGTGATTTTTTTTTAGTTAGTCACGGTAGAAATCAAAACCCACTTTTATTAAAGTTATTATAATTATTGTTGAATTATTAGTCTGTTTGACTGGTCACTTGAATTGTACAGGTTTAATCCAAACCTCAAAAACTAATATACATAATTTACGTAATGATCATGCAACAAATTTATTGAGGGGGCCAAAGGAATTTATTTTACTAATGAAATTTATTTTGCAATTAAAGGGGTCCCTGGCTACAAAAAACATTTCAGAACCCCTGATGTAGACTGATTTCTCTGTTTACATTGGTGGTGTTGGTTAAATCTGTCAAGGAATATGGCTGTTGTACTTGACTATACACTTTCACTTGAGCCTCACATTACATCTCTCACGAAATCTAGCATTGCCACAAAGTTGGAGGCACATGATTGTCTAGAATGTCTTTGTATGCTGTAGTATTACAGGTTCCCTCCAATGGAACTAAAAGGGCCTAGCCCAAACCTGTTCCAGCATGACAATGCCCCTGCGCACAAAGCGAGGTCCATAAAGACATGATTTGCCAAGGTTGAAATAGAAGAACTTGAGTGGCCTGCACAATGGATTTGAAATAAAACAATCAAGATGTAATTGAAGTGTAGACTTTCAGCTTTATTTTAAGAGGTTCCACAAAAATATGGCATTTACCATTTAGCAATTACAGCCATTTTAAGCAAAGTACTTTCATTTTCAGGGGCTCAAAGATATTTGGACAATTGACTGACAAGAAGTTAATTGACCAGGTGCGGTCCATTCCCTCATTACTTCAAGACAAATGAAGCAGATAAAAGGTCTGGAGTTGATATCTGGTATTGAGTTGGCATTTGGCAGCTGTTCAACTGGAGCTACCAATATGAAGTCCAAGAAGATCAGTGCAAGTGCAAGTGCAAGTGAAGGAGGCCACCATTAGGCTGAAAAAACAACATAAATCTATAAGAGAGATGGCAAAAACCTTAGGTGTGGCCAAATCAACAGTTGGGTACATTCTTGAAAAGAAAGAAAGCACTGGTGAGCTCAACAACATCGAAAGGCCTGGAAGACCACGGAAGACAACTAAAGTGGATGATCACAGAATCCTTTCCTTGGTGAAGAAAAACCCCTTCACAACATCAACAGAAGTCAAGAATACTCTGGAGAAGGTAGGCGTATCATTGTCAAAATCTACAATCAAGAGACAGCTTCATGAATGTAAATACAGAGGGTTTACAACAAGGTGCAAACCACCGGTAACATTCAAGAACAGGAAAGCCAGATTAGACTTTGCCAGAAAACATCTAAAAAAGCCTCCCATGTTCTGGAATAAGATTCTTTGGACCGATGAAACCAAGATTAACTTGTACCAGAATGATGGGAAGAGAAAAGTATGGCGAAAGAAAGGAACAGGTCATGATCCAAAGTATACCACATCATGTGTCAAACATGGTGGAGGCAATGTTATAGCATGGGCATGTACGGCTGCCAATGGAACAGGCTTACTGGTGTTTATTGATGATGTGACTGCTGACAGAAGTAGAAAGATGAATTCTGAGGTGTATACGGCTATACTCTCTGCTCACATTCAGCCAAATACTACAAAACTGATAGGATGCCACTTCACAGTGCAGGTGGATAATGACCCTAAACATACTGCAAAAGATGGAAATAAGAAATGGAATATTCTTCAATGGCCAAGTCAGTCGCCTGATCTCAACCCAATAGAGCATACTTTTCACTTACTGAAGACAAGACTGAAGGCAGAAAGACCCACAAACAAGCAGCAACTGAAGGTGGCTGCAGTGAAGGCATGGCAAAGCATCACCAGGGAGGAAACTCAGAATTTGAGTTTTGAGAACAATGGCTCCAGACTTCAGGCAGTCATTGACTGCAAAGGATTTTCATCCAAGTATTAAAATTAAGGTTATATTTACAATTATGTCACTTTGTCCAAATACCTTTGAGCCCCTGAAAATGGAGGTACTTTGCTGGAAATGGCTGTAATTCCTAAATGGTAAATGCCATATTTTTGTGGAACCTCTTAAAATAAAGCTGAAAGTCTACACTTCGATCACATCTTGATTGTTTTATTTCAAATCCATTGTGGTGCTGTATAAAGGCAAAATCACAAAAACGCTGTCATTGACCAAATACTTCCGGACCTAATTTATTTAATTTATACTGTTTGTGCATATATGTCATTTTCACACTGATGTCAGAATGATAATGATATAAAACATATGCTTGAGAACTCATGTGCACTCATTGGTTATTTTTGGGTGGTTAAATTTTTTCAGTGCCTAACTAACTTAGGGAATATCTTTTGGAAGAATGGTGTTCATCCTTCCAGTACAGTTCCAGAGACTGGTAGAATCTATATCAAGGAGCATCAGAGCTTTTGTGGTGGCTTTTGGTGGCCTTGTATCACCTTGTATCAGAGCTCAGTGCAAATCCGACTTAGAAAGCTGCAGGCTCTAGTTGACTGTTTGTGCATTTGTTTGACAATGTACTCATGTAATTTATCTGGAAACATATGGCATGCTTGGTATTTTAACAACCCTTACTTAGACCACAGAAGAATAAACCCTGCCATGTTTTTGTTTGCCCAAAAGCACAAGAAAAAATTAATTTGTATGTGTCAAATTGTGTGTATGTACATACCAAGTTTCTGCATACATGCATGCAGTCTTTCCTCCAAGCTGGTGATGTGCAAGTGCAATTCATCATAATCGTAAGCTCCCATCTCCTGCTGAAGCAATGCCAGATTGGCAGTCACATTCTGCACTTCCTGCTTAAACTGCAGAACAAGCTGCGCATCCGCCTTGTACTCTTCCAACACGGGAATCAGTGGCCTCAGTTCTGCCATTTTCTCCTTCATGGCCTAAAAAAATCCCACAAATCGCACTCAGACTTGAAACAAAGGTTTTGGTGCCCAGTCCTGTTTTCCAAAATAGTTTTTAAAGCAATCACTTTGACCTAAACACCATTTCACTGCTTTGTCAGATCAGCAAGAGTTTATTGTATGAGTTTTTGGAGAATATAAATTACTGAAGTCAACAGAACTGTAGATTTTAGGAGATGGTTGCACCAACATGGCTTATGCCTGGCTGTAAACTAACTCGGTCATAATTTTCTGGGCACAGGTTTAAATTATTCGTAGTAATATTTGGAAAATGAATTTTCCGAACAAAGAAAGTCTGGATGCAAACCCAGCAAAGTATTTCAATGTACCAAACCGAATACTGCGGACCCAATAAATGATGAAACTGCTTGTGGTTCAGCGACTCTGTCTTTTTAGGCATCTCTTTTGTAGGGAGACTAGGCTAGCTACTAGAGACAATGAGTCCGAAAGGGTGAGAGCTGTCAGATTTTTTTGAAGGTATTTCATTTTACTGACCCTCTCTGGTCTGATTAGTGAATTGGTAAAAAGGCTTGTTTAAAAAAAAAAAGTCAATGCTGAAAACATAATGTTTCACAAATGGACAGAGGAGTATTTGTTTATTCTCTCTGCATCACATTTAAAATAGATGTAGCTCTTTGTTCAGAGTCCACGACACTAGTCAAAAGTGGTAATATGAAGCACCACTATGAAACAAAACATAACCACTTTGAATTGTCTTATTTCTAACCAAAAATGAATCACTAATGGTTAAGCACTAAAAGGTAACCGTTGTCACCATTCAATAATGTTAGTTGCTTATCCAGACTTTTGTAATCAAGGAATCCTGTGTAACGAGACCTTTGTAAATATTAGTTGCATACCTCTGTTCAAGACCATTTCTGTCACAATGACTTTACATTTTTGAATCAGTTGATAGTTGTATGGAGAATGATTGTGGAACTGTGAAAGGGGAAATCTGAGCGTTTGGGCTGGTGTTCTGCTCAGTTTCTGCTGTTGAAGAGCAAAGAAGTTGGTGGGAGGGAAAATATCATCTGAGGGAATGAAAGGAATATAATGACAACAGGTTAGCTAGAAGTCATGTGGAGTCTGAGGTGGTCTTTCTTCCAAAACGCAATTTTTTTTTTTTACATAACCCCATTTTGTGAACAAAATGACCAAACCTTCAAATGAAAGTGGTTTGAGGCGTGATTACGAAGTTTTCTCAGTGGGACAACACTTCAGGTGCTGTAGTATGTTTGGAAAATCACCAACTGAGCAGTTGGCCGATATGATCTGTAAGACCTTTCTGGAGGCATGACGTGTTCCTGTGATGAGCTCTATGAGGAGATGAATGCTGGCCAGACTTGTAAAGGAAGAAGCGTGAAAATCAAGACTTTGGCTTGGCAAAAAGTGAGAAAGACGGCCATAATTGTGGGTTTATCTGAAAAGAATGGAATAGGATGCGATGCGTGGAGTTAATGGAAGCGTTTCCAGTCTGTCTATGTGTGAAGAAAAAAAAACAGAATCCTAAAAACAGAACCCTGCATGTGTCAGGCTAGACGGACCGAAAGAGAAAGAAGGCTTAGAAGTAACCGGAGCTCAGCACAGGAAGCCCATTCTCCTCTGGTTGAAACAGTGAAACATCACATTGACTAGGATTCTGTTTTTTCTTCACACATACACTGTCCTTCTGATTCTGTACAAGTATTTATTACTGTTTTTAAAATAATGCCTTTTTATCTTTGATGCTGTGTTTTTTTTGTGTGTGTTATTTTGTCATTATTGTTGTGTCAATTGTCTGCAGACTGTATAATTCAATAGGTTTTTAAATGTAGTAGTTACCTTGGTCCCTTTGCTGGTATCAGAAAGCAAGCCAGTAATAGTGTAGGCATGCACATAGCAACTAATAGTTTGATCTAGTAACACGGACTGCTTAGCAACTGTTATCTTGTGTTGTCATATGAGCAAGCTCAGCTAAGACTAGTGCAATAGGCATCACTTTTGGCTGTTGCAATGCACATAAAGTCCTTTCTAAAAAATCAGTCATTAAAGAAGATGCCCAGCACTGTGATATCATGCAATTTCTTTCTTTCAAAACAGCAAAATAGGTAGATGAAGTTGTTTATAAATAAGTTTAATTACTCCATTTGTATAGCCGACATAACCTGATTAGTTTGCTCTGCTAGATAGTTGGCAAGCTGGAGATATTTGAAAAGAAATAGACATTATAAATCACTGAAAGCTGGCAAAGGCGCGTTTAAACAGTACTGGAATCTCTACACACAGTGGGGTTAAATGAGCACACAACAAAAGTGCACTTAAACAGCATCATGCGTCATCCAATAAATAAATAAATAAATAAATGAATAAATGAATGAATTCTAACCCTACTGCTTAACTCCCTTCTGTGTGTATGTTTCAGGCATCTATCTGAGTCTTGGTGTGATGTTGTGTAAGACAATGTGTATACATATTTATGTATACAGTGTAGAAGAGCAGTTATGAGGCCAGAAACCGACTCGTGTAAAATCTGAGCAAAAATCAAGTGCTCAAAACACAGTGAACAATTTTAGAAAGCACTTTATTGATTTTCATGTATTCCAACAGCAAAAGCTCGACATGCTCAATCTGACATGTTACACAGACAATTGGTTTGCAGCCATCTTCCATTAACTCTGAATATTATTGCAATAAACATATTGCATAAAAGCAAATGAAATCAAGGTGAGCAACTAGAATTGTAATTATGATCATATATATAATAGCAATTTCACTACAAATAAACCAGAATATTGATTATGATTTATGTAAACTACACAAATGAAACCTAATAAAAGATTTAGAGGTGCATGCAAAGAGGAATCTGATTAGTTGCTCGGTAATGATGGGGAGGGGCTTATCTTAGAGTTGTTAGTGTGTAATGGAATACAAGAACTGTGACAAACGGTGTGATTCGTGCCCAATCGTGGGTTAGACCTGCCTCTTCTGGCCTCAGGCTCTCCTATAATGTCTTTATAGTTAGCCCTGCAAGCAAGAAACAACAAACTGAGCACAGGACACTAACTCTCTAACCTAACGAACACACACTCATGCACACAAAGGTACACATGCATTCGCTTGTGCATGCAATACATGCATATCACACTTAGGTTAAGTGCTCACAATGTTGGTTATAGCAATCTGTGCAATTAAGTATGCATGCAGTGCTCTGTGAGTTGTTTAAGATTTCTGCCTGTTCCCCATGATGACAGTGATGCGAGTTTAAACCATGTGTGCAACCAACATCTCACGCTTTTACAGAACAAAAATGTGAATGAAATTCTATACTGGTATGTTAAGTTCCTCGGAATTTGTTACTTTTAACTTTATGTGAGATAACGTGAATAATTAATAGTTGATTGTTTGATGTGTTCAAGATCAATGAATACGATAATAATAGACAGAATAACTGTGTGTAGACCATGGCCTGTCTGAATACTCGAATCTGATTGGCTGGCAGGTGTGCATTCAAGCCGCTGAATGCACAGGTAGTTCCAGTCACTTTATCACTTTAATCACCGTTTTAAATTAATGCGCTGCCTATAAATCTCTCTCCCAATCTCTCTCTCTCTCTCTGTAAAAACTATTTATTAGAATTCATTCAAATAAATGTAATCGTATCACTCTACTTTATCTCTGTGTATGATTTCTAGATCTAATCACCCGTATTTAAAATAACTAACGAAAATTAACCGTTATTTTTATGGGATTAATAGAGTAACCTCGCCAGGCCAATTCAGACCAATTTCTAAAGTGTTATTTCGAGGAATATAAGCTACCATTTTAACTAGTCCTTCAATCCACATTGCTTTATTTTAAACCATCGTCTACAAAGCTGTGATGGTTGAGCAACCTGTAACTGCGTAACAAACTGTGTACTGTAATATTACTTCTGCATATACAAACTGCATGCAGTTCATTCACTGTCCCACTGCCTCATGACAAGTTTTACTGAGCCCGAATTCTGCTGCCCAGTCATACACGTTTCAAATGTCATGACTGTACATTTGTGCATAATTTACATTAGAAAGAAACAGAGATGTAACAAATGGTCACTACACGCCGCTCCTACACTGTAGCCATGATACAAGGCATAGGGTCGTTTGTGAATACAGAAATTAGCTTCTCTAAAATGTGTTGTGCTCTATTGTGTTCTTCCATGTGCGGCTTCTGTCTGTACATTATCAGGAATATACAGTATGCTAATGCATTTGGACTTTTTGTTTCTTTGAATGTGTGTGTGTTTTGTGGCATACCTTGTATTGCTTGGCGAGGTTTTGTTTGTGAGTCTCCTCCACTTGTCGGAATTTTGTTTCCAAGCCTCTGAGCTGGTCCTCCATTCTGACCACGTACTGTAAATCCTTCTGTGTCCGTTGGTCCAGCACCTGGATTGACTTGGTCATGTTCTGTACCTACACACCCAAGCACACACACACACACAGAGAGAGAGAGAGAGAGAGAGAGAGAGAGAGAGAGAGAGAGAAGGAAAACTGTCAGGGAATAATATATTCTATATTATATTAGGACCATATGATTTCTGAGGACAGATCTATGGATTTGAGGCACAAAAAGAGATTTCAAACATGAACATGGACATGCACAGAGATTTGGACGGACATTATCAGCTTTCTAAACAAACGAAACAATTGACTAATTTGCAGAAACTTTTTAGGGCCAAGCAGGAACAGTTCATTTCAGCTTACAATGTTTACTTTTTTTTCTCGGAACAGCACTAAGCACATGATTAATGTGAAACAGTTAAAATGGAGATATGATGTGTGTGAATTATGATTGGAATAAAAAGTAATGTAATACTTTTGTAGTTTATATCAACACTGCCATGCTATCCATCAAACATATTAAAAATCATCAAACCTTACTATACATATATTCAGCTTTTATTGAAATGGAAAGATGCTCTCTCTTCGTCTGTGGCTGCATTACATCTTGTTTTTATGAGTGAGGGATGATGCAATTCTAAGGGATCCCATTAGATCATGAATCCACATGTGTGTGTGTGTGTGTGTGTGTGTGTGTGTGTGTGTGTTGTTGGGCATTAGTGTTATGATCTCACACACCACTGGGTGCCATAAAAGTGTCTTGTTTCTCCCAAGGCCATAGTTATCTAGGAAATGTTTCCAACATGCTAATTATGCCTCACTAACATCACTACAATAGGTCAAGGCCATTGGTTGAGACAGTTGCTGCAGTGCAGAGGAAGCTGTGACAGTTACCTTCTCCAGGAGCTGTCGGAGTTGCTTGGTACGAGCATCTCTGGAGCACATGGTATGCTGGGGAGCAACAATGGTACACACACATCTTCCCTCAGTGTCCTGAGCTGAGCTATACACCTGCCATGTTTCATCCAGGTTAGAAGGCAAAACCTGAGAGAGTGGGTTAAGGGGGTGGGGAAGGGTGGGGATGGGGGGGGGTTGGGAGACAGAGAGAGTTACCATATAATATTTCTGAAATGTCTAACAAGATTGGAGAATCATGAACCATTCCCCCATGCAGAACCTTTCAAGCTCCTTTCTAATTTTTGAGGTCGAAACACATGTGGACTGCCCTCTTCACTTTTGACTTTAAGTTCGAAAATCTGGAAAACGGGCATGGTGCTGCCACAATTTATGACCTAAAGGTTGAGATTGATCAAGACATGGTGGTGTCATTTTCTCCACCCATTTTGTAAATAAGTACTGCCTCATGCCAGTGTTTCTTACTCATCAGCAGTCTGTTGATGTTAAATCATTCGCATCACCATAGCAACTACAGCAAAACTGTGCACCCTTTTTTTGGCCCACTTCTATTAAAACGGTTCTTTTTACTGGTTATTGTTGCTCTATTCTATCCTATTTAAATGTATGCCTTGTGTATTTATGCCATCAGGAATGTTTTGTGACAGTGGCTCTCTCTGAAATGCATACCACCTCATATTAAACTCTGCTCAAAAGAAGAACGGAGTACGCATGGGCCAATATTAAGTGTTGAGTTACGTGTGCAGAGTGAGAAGTTAATCTAGACACTGTACATATCAGTATTCAGACCTCAGACATATCTATGGACACGTGCAACTCGGACAGGCGGACAGGCAGGTGGAGTGTGAGTCTGAAACAGTGTGCCGAAAACATGTCTAAGTAACACTCAGTTCTAACCTTCAACTTGAGTAAATTTTTTTTATGCAATATTGGCACAAGAAAGGAACAGTATTAAGCTCAGTGCCACTGTCTGGCAATTTGCTGTACCCACAATATACACAATACAATACTTTAAACTACCGAATGTTTTCATCTTCATGTTGGCATTAACAGAAAGATATACTTAGCTTATTTATTGGCTATGTCTACAGGTTTCTCCCAGCCTAAAAGACTGTCTCCAATATAGCTCAGTGCATCAGTGCTGGGTTTAATCACCAAAATTTCACAGTCAGACTAATCAAGCATCCCTAGCACAACAATTAAATAAAGAAATGCTGAGTAGGTCATTTTGAACACTTCCCTGGAGTGGCAAAATAACTGGGGGGCTTCCCCCCCCCATCACCACTGTTGGATTTTGTTGCTGCAGCTGCAGCTCTCAGTTTGGAGTATTAACCTGTTTCTCATTATGATGCAGCTGATCAAATTTTAATGCACATAACTACATCACTATTGTTTGAATGGTTAATGGTTATTGTTTGTCAGAATGCTTCTAGTTCTAATCTTGCCTGCAGAGCATGTTTAAGATCTACCTCTTTTCAGCTTCAGTTTCAGAATTTGATGATATTTATTGGAATCCATTCTTGCATCTACATGTGCAATGTCTCCTGTGCCACTGGCTGCCACACAACCCCAAAGCATAATAAAAAATATTAAACAAACAAACAAGCAAACAAACAAATAAATTCTTTTAAAAGAGTTCTTTTCATGAAATGCTTCTTTCTTTCTTTTTTTTTCCAGAAGTTAAGGATTCTTTCTGATGACTCTTCCCTGCAGATCACGTTTGTGCAAGCAGATGTGGTCCTTGCTGTCATTTGGGGATTTTGTTTTGCCTTTCTGGCCAGCATACAGCAGTTCTAGCTGAGCGTGTTCTTGGTTTTCCAAATCTTTCAAATTGACTTGCACAGTTCCCCTTAACTGCCATTTCTTCATGACATTTTGGACAGTGGAGACTGCAGGCTGGAAGCGATTTGACATCTTTTTTTATAGCCTTCCTCTGTTTTGTAGGCAACATTAGATTAATTTTTAGATCCTTATTCAGCTGCTTAAAGGAGTCCATGGTTGTTGAGTGTTAGCACAAGGTTTGAAGAGTCAGGGAATCTATAACGCTTTGAATTGTTTTTGCTAATGATAATTCTTGACCTATCTAACAAATCCCAATTAGTCAATTAAGGTCTAATGAGTTAATTAAGTTCTTAACTTTGCAACTGGAACAGTGGCCAAACTTTTCCACTTGCAACATTTAATATTTTATTTTTTTCTATTTCCAATTTCATCAAACATAAAGTAACTGTGCATTAACATTTGTGGGGAATTTTTTTTTATACAGGTAGCTGCAGTGGTTGTGTTTACTACTTTTCACTTAAAAAAATCTATTTGGCCAAGGGTGCCCAAACTTTTGCATGCAACTACATATAAATCTCTGTGAAATGTTTCAATTTAATTTCAAGAGAAATGTGTTTTCAATGAAACAACTCACACATCTTGACCTATTGAGCAATGTAAAACAATTAAATAAAATCCTACCTCTATGTCCACTGGACTGACAGAAAACACACTTTTCCTTTCTCAAAAAAAAAAAAAAAAGCATTTTTCAACACTCCGATTTTCTGTTGGGTTGATTTTTTTTTAAAACTACATCCAAAAATCACTTCACCTACATATACTGGCATGTGTACACTCTCTCGCTCACGCACACGCACACACAACCACACTCACACGCGCACAAACAGAAGCTTACGCAAAGTCCCATCTGCTCGCATTACGTCAAACGACATTTCCCTGCCATGTAGCATCACGTTCACCATCAAACCCTGTGTCCCTCAGAGACCCACAGATTCATTCAGGGGAATAGTTATAACATTAAGAATGATATGTAAAAGCAGTGTCTAATGTCGTTTGTACTTATTTCTTTGTCCAGTCTGAACGGTTTTCATCAATAGAATTAAGGCAAATAAATGACCTGAACACCATTCGACTACCTGAAAGCAGCACCCGTTGCTGTGTATAATGCACTCAAACCAAACAGATGATCTATCAGGTAGTATTCACTTCATTTCTCACATCATCCACACAAAGGAAAAAAACACGACTTAAGCAAGGTTTAAAACTCTGTAGCCATACTGTAGATGTTTTGTTACTAACACCCATCCTTTCTAATTGAATAATCCACGTTAACATGCTAGAAATAAAAAGGGCTGTTTCTTTGTTGCGTATTAACTATAAATTAAAATGAGGTCTCCTTCTTGCTTAGCTGCCTTAAACTGCTGATGTTAAGTAGACCTAATTTTACAGCTTTTTAATCAGCATCATTTTCTAAATATGAAGTTCAGGGGGATTTGTTTTGTTAAATTGATAGCGTATGTTTAAGTGGGGAAAAAATAACTGATACCAGACACTTGCATGGTAACCATGTTTAAAGATTTTATACGTAATCAAAACGAAAAGTGTTAAAAAAAAACAAAAAAAAAAACAGCCAAAATAGCCTCAGACTCCAAAGGGTTAAATTAAATATGTGCACCAGCGGTGAAATGAATAACTGATGGGCCTTGTTGGAAAATCAAAGTCACCACCATGTATACATATTTAACTTAACACCAAAATGCAACCACAATGTTGTTTTTCAAGTCAGATATACGTACGCAGCCACTAAAACGGCATCTGGCGTTCCTTCCCAGCAAATGGCCATTCTGGAGGCTTTCAGGCAAGCGGCTAAATATCTAACATGCCAGTACCAGATGGCTCACATTAACAGACACTGTGATTCAATTTATAGCCAAAGAAATGCTCCTGCTTAATTATTCGGCTTATATTATAAACCCAATAAAAAGGACATCAGATTTAATTGTTAATCGTAATGATTTCTCATAGCAATCAGAGTATACTTACTGTGACAAGTGCATTCTTATCTTATCATTTCTCACATCACACACACAAAGGAAGAAAACACGACTTAAGCAAGGTTTAAAACTCTGTAGCCATACTGTAGATGTTTTGTTACTAACACCCATCCTTTCTAATTGAATAATCCACGTTAACATACTAGGTGAAAAAAAGGACTGTTTCTTTGTTGCGTATTAACTATAAATTAAAATGAGGTCTCCTTCTTCCTTAGCTGCCTATATACGCACACAAACACACACGAACACCTGTAGAAAAAAAAGCATTCCAGTAAACTACAAGTGTACCTGTTTACCTAAATGTACATGGAGACAATTACACATGTATACTCAGAGTTTAATTTTGGATTGCTATCATTTTCAGGTATAATTAGATGTTCAGTAGGTGCTAAGGTAAATACAGCAAATATTTCTGAGTCTATTAAATAGTAGCTTTTGTATGACATGGACGGAACTAGCTATGGCTTCTTTTCCGATCTTACGATCAGCATAAAGTTCCAATGAAATGGCTTCTTAACTGTGATTTGATTACGTTCCATATCTTCTTATGAAACAGGAAGTCAGAGTGACATCGTGTCGACTGACTTACACAGCAGCCACACCGCAGAATCTGAACAAACCTGTTAGTAGCTTCGTGAGCTAGCTAAACATGGAGAACAGCACCGAAGAGCACCGGGTTGACAAAAACTCAGAAAGGGGCTGCCACATGACAGCAACTTTGTACAAACTCCTCCCTCTTCAAAACCAAAAAACTGCAACCATATTTTTCCCTCAACCAAGTATTGGTTGGAAAAGTGAATCGTATGCAGTGAAGAAAATGCACTGACAAGCTATGTTTGCTGCTAACAAGCTCAGACGTTATTAGATTAGGGCGCATTCTAGAGAGCATTTAATTGGATGATCATGAAGTTGTGAATCATCGAATCTTTTTAACCGTATTCCTCGAAGTATAAAATTACACTGAGAAAACGGTCCAATTTTTAGATATACTATCATATTTGTGTCCATGACTCTAAAGGACAGGGACAAAAACTCAAAGAGTCAAAGAGCTTCATAAATCCCAAATATGCAATAAGTACTTACAAGTTTAGAACTAGTTCATGCATAGTATATGAAGTAACAAATTCTATATATGCTTTCACTATACTATATACATATACATACACTATACAATATACTATATACAGAACAGAGAATTCTTTGGCAAGAACAAGAGAATGTGGTAGTAACTAAGGTGCTGGGCAACCAGAAAAGCTTCAGTGCACCTTGGCATAGATTCTGCAAGTCACAATTAGTGATTTGATGATGTTGGTGGAGATCGCTGTCTAACGAGTTGCTCAGAAATGTCCCATACGAGCTCAGGTGGGTTGAAATCTGTCAGAACAACTTTGTATTGATTTGTAGTGGCCCTTTCCTCTAAGGGGACAAATGGACCCAAACCACGCCAGCAAAATGCCCTCACACCATAACAGCGTTACAGGTTTTCCATTTAATTTGTTACCTGTCTGTATGTACTGTATGTAATCTTTCCAGTGGGTTATCGGATTACGAGTATATAGCTATCTAAGCTGAGCAAGGTCAAAGGTCTTAGCATAAAATGAGAGTATGCAAATTCCACTCACAGTTTCCTTATTCGTCCTGCAATTTCATTTTTCATCACCGATTTCATCTGCGTTGTGTCTGTACGGGCAAACTTACATCTGGGTGGAAAGTGTGTGTATTTGAGCATGATATTTTAACAACCTCATAAATGCTTGATTTGTTGTTAATCAAAATGAATATCGATATCATCAATAAGTATAGCAAGTATAGGAAGTAAAGTAGTATAAGCAATTAAAAAAAAAATAAATAAATAACATTGATAATCGCACCTGCGCACATGTGAACCTCCTCCTAAGATACAGGCAATTTAGTTGGGTCAACATGTAAATGTGTTTAGTTGTGTTTTGTAAATGTGAATTTGACATGGATGTCCGATTCCCGTTTGGTGGTGGAGGTATGAAAAGCGCCATCGCATGTGTCACATGACAGCAGAATAACCAAAACAGGAGAAACGCACCAAACATCACCGGTCACTTAAAGAACCAAGGAAGGTTTGTTAGGCTAATACAAGTTAGCACTCAGATATAGGTTACTACAACAGTGGAGAGAAAGTGGCTAAATCTAGACTGCAAGTTAATGACTATAAATCATTAGCACCATAAAATAGTAGATTTTGTCTTGTCAGCTTATCTGTTATTCTTCAATATAACAGTAGTAATACATAGTAGTAGTAGTAGGTGTGGGAGCAGGGGCGGACTTAACCATTAGGCAAAGGTCGGCAATTGCCTTGGGCCCCCAGCTACCTAGGGGCCCCCAAAACCCATATTAACTTATAGTTAAGGTTATTTTTTTTAATTTTACGCAAATTATATATATTTAAAACTCTATCTGGCATCAGAATGCTGCATTTTTAGTGTTGCACAGGAGGGTCCACCCCTATTCCATTGGACTATTCCATTATCTCACGTTACTGCGCATCTGCGGAAGTGACAGACAAGACAGTGTTCAAAGTAGATGGGGCGAAGTTCTGTGGAGACGAAGCGAAACTATCCTAGCGGCGCTGAGAAAACGAGGAAGCGGGAGGAAAGCAAAAGGATTATAGCAAAGTTGCCAAAGCTTTTTTGTGACGCGTACTGACGACGTTTTATTGTACACAGAATATAGTACGGAAATAAGATTTGACGATGGATGTCTTTGTTAGACAGAACATTGCGCTCTGTTTTTATGCAGATTAAACATTCGAAACATGTCTAGACATCTTCATGTGAGGAGTGCTGAGAAGAAATTACAAGTAGGTCTTAGATAAATAAGTAGTGACCAAAGGGTGGAACAAGAGATGTGGAGGGCCTCATGTCTGTGTTTGCCTTGGACCCCAAAATGACTGAATCCGCCCCCTGCGTGGGAGGTATTATGGCAGAGCCAGTATGCCTGTGGTAATTGTTTATGAAGTGTAGCTTTTATTCATACCATTATACTGGTATAGAACGCACACACAAAAAACAGCGTATGACGCATAATCCACTCACAATGTGATGCGCCAGAATGAAAGTGAATTCTGACGGAACGGCCAATTATTGTTTGCCTTAAAGAAAAACATTTTATCTGTCAGTCAATAGGGTTCTTGAAGGACATCCAGTTATACTGTGATATATGATACTGTGAGAATTCTGAACTGTAGGCTAGCATGATGTAAACTTTTGGACATTCTGCACACTACCTAATATTTATACCTTAATATTTTATCTAACATCACAAGTACATGTTGCTTTCATTTTGCAGTCAGGTCCATGGATTATTTGGACGTCGACAAAGTTATTGTTATTTTAGCTATCTACCATGATATATTGGAGTTATAATTAAATTATGAATAGACTTTCAGCTTTAATGGAAGAATATTTACGTCCAAATCGGGTGAACACTGTAAGAATTAGAGCACATTCGATATTAGCAGATGATATAGCACTATACACGTCATAATTCGTCCTGCTGTGTTTGATGAGCAGTCACGTCATCAATAAATGTAAGGGAACCAGTTCCATTAGCAGCCATAAATGCCCACTCCATAAGATGAAGTGGCACCCTTCAGATCATAAGACAGACAGTTCCTGCCTTTCTTCATACACTTCTCTTCCCATCATTCTGGTGCAAGCTGTTCCAGAGCTGTACAGGCTTTTTTTATTTGATTATTTAATATAAATCTGATCTTCCTGTTCAGTGGTTTACATCATGCGGTAAACCCTCTGTACTTCTCTTGATTGTAGACACAGATTCTCCTACCTCCTGGAGGGTGTTGTTGATCTAGACTACTATTGGGAAAGGGGTTTTTCATCAGCAGGGAAAGAATTCTTCTGTCATCCACCACATCTGTTTTCCGTCATCTTCCGGTCCTTGTGGCGTTCCTGAGCTCATCAGTTCTGCATTCTTTCTTTAAAGATGTACCAAACAGTTGATTTGGCAACACACAATGTTTCTGCTATGTCTCTGATAGGTTTGTGATAGGATTGTTTTGATTTTTCAGGATAATGATGGCTTGCTTCACTAGCAGTGACAGCTGTTTGTGGACTTACTGAGATATTCAGAGTTAACAGCAACAAATGGCACACTTGAAATCAACTGTAGACCTTTTATCTGCTTACATGCAAGTGAAATTATTATTTAATTTCGACTCCAATATACACTTATAAACGAATACTGTCGTTGTTTGTACTCTTACACTGTTAAACATCTGCACGCAAAGCTTCCGTGACATCTGTTACGCTCTGCACACATCTGTGCTGCTACCATAGTGGCTGTGTGAGAAGTAACATCAGATAGCCTACTGGTCACAGATGTGTGTAACACACTACATGTTACTTTTAACATATAGCTAACATTTGTGCTGTTTTATACTTTAAATACGTTCGTTGTTGGTAAAGTCGAACTCTGCTCTTCTCTAGAGAAACCTTGTGGAAGTCTCCAGCCTTGAGAACACTCAGACTTTCTATGCGTGATGAAGAGATACTATATGCCGTATGAACCGCAGCGCACATCCAGAGACCAGCCTCTGCTCATAACACACAGCCACTTTGAAAGGAATAAGAAGGAGAAAGAAAGAGAAAGAGACCAAAGAAAAAAGGCACATGGACACAAAAGGCAGCAACCCCGGGACGCACGATTACGTTTGCTAGATAGATGGATAGATAGATGGATGGACAGATAGATGAATAGACGGAAGGAGATAGATGGATAGGTAGATAGATGGATGGATAGAGAGATAGAGGGATGAATGGATAGATGGAAGGACAGATAGATAGATGGATAGATAGATAGGTGGATGGATGGATAGATATGTAGATGTTTCCCTCATGGAGAAGGGGGACAGGCTCGCGCACTTACTCCTATGCTTCGGTGTGGGTAGGCGCTCCGCGCCGCGCTCAGCGCCGTGCCGTTGAGGCCCACGAGTGATGGGAGCGTCTGCGACATCCAGTTGGTGATCATGGCCATCGTGCTGAGCACCACGCCGATCTTCAGCAGAGGCACCGACATCTTTGCGCTCCGCAGCTCTCATTCATTCACTCATTCATTCATGCATTCATTCATGCCACCGCGCGCGCTACCGGAGGACCGTCTGGGAGAGCCTCGCGCTTTAGGGTCGCCGTCTTCTGCTCATCTGTGTCCAAACCGCCCGGTGCCATGGTGCGATTTTTTTTTTTTTTGCCTTTAAGTCTCGGGAGCCGCTGCGTGACAGTAAAACAGTACACGTGAAGTGTGCAGGCTTCTATTTTTCTCACCGTCGTGTCAATCCCTCAGCTGTTAACGCTGAACCCCTTGGCGCGCGCGACCGAGGTCCTTCCTCCGCGCTGATTGAGGAGAAGAATGCGCCGTCGCGCGCCCCTTTATTAATAACTGATGTGCAATGACGTCAGGACTACTACTGCGCCACGCCCTCGCCAGCCGCGCGAGACCTCGTACTCCAGCGCCGACGCAGCGTGCATAGCCAAGGTCACGTTTCATTTCCTTTAGTGCTAGCAGGGTGGTTTACTGGGCTCCAGCCAAACACGTGTTAGCATGCTACTCTATTTTACATTCTGTACGCAGACCTGTGGGTGTGGCTATGCACTGCTATTAATTGAGAACGACGGTACACAGTAATTCAGTTACAGTTCATGTTAGAATGAATGGTTTATTTCCGGAAGACCCAGCCCCAGTACACAGGTGGCAGTGATCCCGCGAATGACACAGATGATGTTAGTTTTAACGGAAATCCTGACATAACTAAGAGGAGATAACGTTTAAAAACATTCATGCAATTTGGACGTCGCGTGAAGAAAAACAGAAACAGTTGCGCTGGAGTGCAAGTGCATCAGAATGACTCGATCGCCCTCTAGTCGCCGTTAGCAGCACTGCGCAGTACTGAACCTGACGGATTCAGTACATCATGCTGCCGAACTAAAAAAAAACCTTTCAGTAATTAATTTGCCTGGATTAGTGTTACATCACTTGTCACGTATATCAGTGCAGCAGCCTTTTACAGTGTAGCACGATCAATAGAGCATGCGCACTGTACTCTAAATAGCATGTGAGGATACAGTCCATCAGAAAGTCAAGCGTTGTCCCAAACCACCAACTGCATCGCTTAGTCAGTGCAAAGTAACTACAAGCCATAGTATAGTCATCTCCAGGATTACTGACATCCTAAGTAAAGATGGGATTTAAAAAAATAAATAAATAAACAGTTATGAAAAAAACGTCTTTAAGGTTCATTAATCTCGCACTTCATATACGACAGAAATCTAACCTTTAATTGAAGTAAATGTGTTCTATGAAAATAAAACTCCCTTATCAAAAATTATAAGTCGCCCCTGCAAGCTCTCTTTGCCAGTATTAGAGCACTGACGCTTCTCCTATCATGTTTGTGGTGGATACAGAGCAAAGAATCTGAGACCACACCTCTATACAGAATCTCTTGTGGACTCTCCTCTTCGGTTCATCCCACAGGTTTTCAGTAGGGTTCATGTCAGGAGCCTGGGTGGCTGTGTGAAAAAACTTGATTCTGTGGTCCTTGAACCTCTTTTGTGTGGAACTATGTGTATGTTTTTTAACCATTGTCCTGCTGGAAGATCCATCCACAACCCATCTTGCAGCCAGATTTTCATTTAAAATCTCCTGTTAATTCCGTGTCCATGATGCCATGTCCTAACATGGTTCCTAGGGCCTTTGGCAGAAAAACAACCCCACAGCATCATACATCTTCCACCATAATGAACATCATTTTTATTTATTTATAATTATACACCAAGCCCACCTTGTTGCTAAAAAACTCGATTTTCTCTCATCTGACAACAGGATTCAGGTTCCAGTCAAAATTTCCAGAGCATCTTGCAGACTCCACGTGCTTCTGAACTCTTCTGAACAAGCTCCAAGCCCCAGAACAACATGACGTCATACCATGTTACCGTACCAAATTACTCGTGAGCTATAAAGACTGAAAATTGAAATATGTAAAGAATAAATATACCAGATGGAATAGCTGTGCCAGTGAAGCAATCTAGAATGGAAACAGAGAGACCAAAAGATAACATAAGAACAGAAGGATATCAGGAACAATAAGATCAAGAGAAACTGGGGGAAAAGGAGTAAGTATCACTATTTATCAGTGACAATGACTTGCAGAGGAGACTTTTGAAATAATTGTATAAAAAGTTGGTTTTGGACAGGTGACTAGAAACCAGCCATAAAAATGTTTTTATGATACCCGCGTCTTCTGCAAACTCTTTAACAATGATATTACTGTAAATAGACACTTTAGGAGAGGCACCGCTGTCTGGTTGCCTTTGGATGTCTTTTTCAAGTCGGCCCATCCTTTATCACCTCAATTAAAAAATATTTCTTTTTTTCCAGTACAGTCATGTCCATAAATATTTGGAAATTGACAAAGTTATAATTTCCTCAGCTCTCTACCACATTATATTGGAGTTGTAATTAAACAATGTATATGACGAAGTGCAGACTTTTTGGCTTTAATTTGAAGGTATTTACATCGAAACTGGGTGAACAGTGTAGGAATTACAGCACTTTTTATATGTGGTCACCCCCTTTTTTTTAAGGGACCAAAAGTAATTGGACAACCTAACATAACTGTAAGTTAAATTGGCATTTTTATTACTTGGTTACAAATCTTTTGCCGTCAATGACCTTTACTGCAGCTGTCTTCAGTTCAGGCTTGTCCTTGGAGAGTTGTGCCTTCAGTATACATGCCAGAATTCATGCTGCTGCTTTTGTCAGCAGTTACATCATCAATAAATACAAGGGAACCAGTTCCAACTGCATACGTGCCCACAGCACAAAACGAGGTGGTATGTTTTTGGATCATGAGCAGTTACTTCCCTTCTCCATACTCAACTGTTCCAATTATTCTGGAACAGGTTGATCTTTGTATCTGTGCATAGGATGCTGTTCCAGAACTGTACTGGTATATTTAGAGGTTTGTGGCAAATTCTAATCTGGACTAAGTTTTCGAGAAGTGGTTTCCAACTTGTAGTAAACCCTCTGTATTTACTCTGATGATGTCTCCTCTTGATTGTTGACTTTGACACAGATACGCCTGTGAAATAATGAGGGAATAACACACACCTGGCCATGGAACAGCTGAGCAGCCTACTGTCCAATTACTTTTGGTCCCTTAAAAAGGGGGACAGCATATAAAAAGTGCATTTACAGTATTTGGATGTACATAAAATTAAATCAAATTAAAGCTGAAAGTCTGCATTTGAGCTTATATTTATTATTTAATGGCAACTTCAATATACTATTTATAATAACTATTTACTGAGCTGACTTTGTATGTGTGTGTGTGTGTGTGTGTGTGTGATGTAGCCTTCATCCACTACTAGCATCCCCTACAGCAAAATCTGTTGATGTATTGTTTTTTTTAATGAAAGTCCACATTGTGATAATAAATGTGGTATAAATATTCATCACACATTCATCATCATTAACAGCTTTTACAGTTTATCACCAATGCATCATCTTGTCTAAAGCTGTCATCAGCCTTTTTTCTGCTGTAAAAGAAAACTGAAATGGAAGCTCTTTGAATTGCCTCATCCTTTAATTTAAATCAGAGGCTAGTCTTTATTTATTCATGTGGAATCTGCTAAATGGTGTGCGGAGTGCTGTGAAGTGCTGTGAAAGAAAAAAAAAAAACAAATAAAAAAAGAAACTCCTCCTGCAGTCTTATAAATTAATTTGTCCATTTTTATTGAATTTAATTATTCATGTAATGGCTCCATTTTCGTCACAGGCTCGTAATTATGTCAGGACGCTGCGGGTTTTATGATGGCAAGGGAGGGAAAAATGCATTTTAATGTTCAGATTAGGCTGGGATGGTATAACAAATCTGCGGTGTGAAAACCGTAAAAAAAAAAACCCCAGCAGAATAGTTTCAAGTATGTCATAACCCCATCCAGTAATTCAGTCAGGCCATCCACCCATCTATCTATTTATTCACCGAGCCTAAATATATACTGCATGTACCTACAGCCCACTCAGTTGTCACTCAAATGGAGTAACGGAACGATTCCCATCTTCTACACATGCTGTGTTCGAAATGGTCCCCTACTCCCTATGCTGCAAAATTGTGAAACATAATTAGTGAGAAAGAAATAATTGCACTAGTTTGCTCATCGCTGTGCAATATTAGTCATGTTCCCTCACATGAACATGGCCAACATTAGCTAACTTTCTATCCACCCACTTATTTGACCTGCATCAAATCAAAGCCAAAGCCCCAACCCATCCTCCAGCACATTTTCCAGTAACTTTAAAATTACATGGAAACTTAACAAGGTAAAGCACTGAAATATGTTACAACATATACACTGCCCTCCAAAAGTTTGGAAACGGCTGAACAAAATAGGGTTTTTGGGCAATATCAGCATAAATCCTCTTTAGTTAGTGACCATTTTGCATTGATAATAAGGGACAACACTAGGCATCCGAGCAGTCAGTTTATTCAAACATTGACTTGATATATTACTCCAAGCCTCCTGGAGGATTGCCCAAAGATGATT
>CM040989.1:15884351-15907488 GCA_022985145.1 Pangasius djambal | reverse complement strand
CAGGTGGCATCCTATGACAGTTCCACGCTGGAATTCACTGAGCTCCTGAGAGCGGCCCATTCTTTCACAAATGTTTGTAAAAACAGTCTGCATGCCTAAGTGCTTGATTTTATACACCTGTGACCAGGCCAAGTGATTAGGACACCTGATTCTGATCATTTGGATGGGTGACCGAATACTTTTGGTAATATAGTGTATAATGTACTACTGAAGCAATAGTATATTTATAAACATAAAGTCAGCTCAAATCATGTTTATAATTTAAAAAAAACAATAAAAAATGTGCCAAATTACCAAACATTGTAATTGTTCACATGAATAAAATGTTTTACGCCAAAGGGATGGTAACAAAAAGTGTGTGTGTGTGTGTGTGTGTGTGTGTGTGTAATGTGTTCAGGTGTATAAAAAAACAACTAGGTCACTTTCTCACAGTTAGACATATTATCTGAACAGAACCGTTTAAGCCAATTAAATAACAATATAACAATAATTATAACAATATTACAAATATAACAATAATTCTTTTTTTTAAAGTTGGGTTTTCACATTCAGATTCTCCTTGGACAGATCTGGACCATATTCATAGTTGAGTTAAACATGTATAATAAGGATTTAATACTAAAATTGAGCACATTGGTCTTCAGACCACAGAATACTATAGTGCTCAGGCCTGTGGACTATTTCTAATCAGATTTTACATGAGAGTTACATATGAAGGGTGGAGTTTTCCTAAAACCTGTTATGCACAATTCTGACCTTGGACTTAAACCCATTTTTGTTGCACAAGGAGAAGTATTAAGTGCAGAGCCACTTCATACTAAAACACCAATATTAAAATACATGAATATGTCATTATTAGCTATTTAATAGTATCATCCAAGAAAAGTCTTTTTTTTTCACCACATGAAGGGCATCAAAGGAGACAGAATCTTAAATGGAGGCACTGCTTATCTCAAGGACCAAATTTTTTATGAATAAAATCATGAACAACAATTACTTAAAGAGCTGTATGCCTAGTGGATGAGTTCTTGGTTAGCTTATCCTTGACACCACGGACATGTTTCTTTATAGTCAAGTGTGGAAATATTTTTTATTTTGAAAACTAAAAATAGCAAACTAATAGCACACTAAAAGAGTTTTGAATTTCATGACCTCAATTTAGTCCTGAGGCTTCATTAATTTGTGCACACACATACAGTAAGTGTCAGTGCATGATAAAAAAAAATGCAAATAGCATGTACTGGATCAAGTGCTATTTTTTAACCCTCAGAGGTCTACGCCTACTTTTGCCCTTTTGATACCTAAGTTTAACATTCCATAAAATGCTCCTATTACAAATATGTATGTGGTGTTTTAAAACATTTTTCAGAATAGTTAGGAACTGTAGTCTTAAGTGTGTTGAATAAATAAGATAAATCAATAAAAATGCAAAAGTAGAAATCCTGCTATTTATAAAACAGCTAACTTCTGTCTAAAAAAATCTACAAAAATCTGGATTTGCAGTTGTCTCTTTGCAAGACGACGAGTAAGTTTAAAGTAAGTTTATACCAGATTATTGAAGAATATGTAGGATGTAAGGCATCGCAGATCTCAGCAGGTTAAGCTGACAAATAATGAGGGTGGAAGCCATATTGTTAAACCTAACCAAATCTGCAGTGATTAATGTGATTACAACTAGGATCATTTGCAATATTGATAATACACTAGATGTTTCTTTAAATGCTTTTCATCTTCTCATACGTATTTCATCATATTAGTCTTTTTTATTACAATTTTTAATTTTTAAATTGTCTCTTTGGCTTTTATGTTACATTGTATCACCCAAGAAAAGTCAGGCAACCTCGAGGGTGCATACTACATACAGATAATTTTAATAATCTGAATGGACTGGGCAGAAAATCAATTTAAATACATGCGTAACCATCTCTGAATGGAAGAAACTTTTCCCATATGTGTTACCAACTCTGAATTCAGTCCATCACCCAGAGGTACATGAATAATCATTAAAATTGTTTTTCTTATATATGTTGAAGCTTTAAGATGGCTTTGTCGTGGTGTATTGTTTGAGTTTTATAGTGTGTCGTCAGACTGCTGGTACCGAAGAGCGCTAATTAGCTGGAATACTAATTTTATCTGATTCAAAAATGTGTCTTGGTTTGATGGGGCAGATGGCATTATTAGAAATGACCTACTTAGTCAGGAACTAGGGTTAGTGAGTAGTACCCAAAAGCTGCATTGCATTGGGAGACAGGGATAGATGAAAGGTTGAAATAAAAGGAAGGTTAGTAAAAGAGCAGTCTAGAAACAAAGGTAGACACAATGGAAAAATCTAATATAGTGAGAGAAAAAGAAGGAAGGATGTGTAAGAGAGATTTAAAATATGTGGGAGAGAGTCATTGTGTTGGATGGTTGGGCATGTCTTTGAGTGAGACAGATGGACATGAATTGTGTGAGACAGATGGCTGTGTCTTTGAGTATCACAGATTAGACTGTCTTTGAGTAAAACAGATTGTTGTGTCCTTATGTATGGGGAGTATAGGTGTGTCTTTAATTGGAGGTGAATTTGTGCGAGACGGATGATCATGTAAGGGCATGTTTTCACGTCAGAAGTATTGGTGTGACTGTGTGACACAGATGAGTGTGTCTTTGACTGGGAGAGATGGGTGTGTCTTTGAGTGGGACAGATAGGTGTGTCTGAGAGGGACAGATGAGTGTGTCTTTGACTGGGAGAGATGAATGTGTCTTAGACTGGGACAGATGAATGTGTCTTTGAATGGGACAGATGGATGTTTCTTTGAGAGGGACAGATGGGTGTGTCTTTGAGTAAGTGATGGGTGTGTCTGAGTGGGACAGGTGGGTGTGTCATTGAGTGGGACAGACAGGTGTGTCTGAGAGGGACAGATGGTTGTGTCTTTGAGAGGGACAGATGGGTGTGTCTTTGAGTGAGTGATGGGTGTGTCTAAGTGGGACAGGTGGGTGTGTCTTTGAGTGGGACAGATAGGTGTGTCTGAGAGGAACAGATGGTTGTGTCTTTGAGAGGGACAGATGAGTGTGTCTAAGTGGGACAGGTGGGTGTGTCTTTGAGTGGGACAGATAGGTGTGTCTGAGAGGAACAGATGGTTGTGTCTTTGACTGGGACAGATGGATGTGCCTTTGAGAGGGACAGATGGGTGTGTCTTTGAGTGAGTGATGGGTGTGTCTGAGTGGGACAGGTGGGTGTGTCTTTGACTGGGACAGATGAGTGTGTCTTTGAGTAAGTGATGGGTATGTCTTTGAGAGGGACAGATGGGTGTGTCTTTGAGTGAGTGATGAGTGTGTCTGAGTGGGACAGGTGGGTGTGTCTTTAAGTGGGAGAGATGAGTGTGTCTTTGACTGGGACAAGATGGGTGTGTTTGAGTGTAATGGGATGAGTGGGTCTGAGTGGGACAGATGGGCATTGGACAAATGGGGGTGTCTTTGAGGCCAACTAGCATGCATTGTCATATGACTGCTGTCAAAAAGGTTTTCTGAGAAATCCTTTTATGTTAGCGACTTATCTAGCATTAACAGTGAATATTATAATCCTTTATGAATGTGACTTCTCAGAATTATCTTAGAACATCGTATCATGTTAGTGAGCTGACTAAGAAAATCTGTGAAAAACCATCCTCAAATATAAATGCCAGTGACCTTCTTCCTACACAAGAACTTATTTAGTTAACGTGATGCAATGTGTGTAGGACGAATAAATCTGCCTCTGTTTATTTAGTTGAAAAGAAAGAAAGAGTGAGAGCGAGATGCAGAATCCTGAAGCCTTGTTTATTCTTCATGTTACAGTAGTGTGTTCTGAGAGTATGATTAGAAGCTTGGTGTGTGGGTATGTGTCAACCCATTCCCCTGAACAATGAAAGAGATTCATTCTAGAGTTCTGCATTTATCTATATCTCTATCTATCTTGTTTAATTAAGCTAATGATCTACATTTTTCCTCCATTGTTCAGAGAACAGGAGAACAGTCCTTGGGCCTGGTCAGGAGGACAGACCCTTTCCCATTGCCTGCACATATTCCTCTGTCTCACTACAATGAAACAGTTTTACATTTAAAATGTAATTATAAATCAGTGGCTTAATCAACAGATCAGTATCTTCAATTAGCAGATTGATTAGCAGGATCGCATAAATAGTGTTAAGTTTCCATATTATATGTGTATATAGGTTATGTGAGTTAACCTCCTTTTCACTCCATTATACTTGTAATAACTAATGGTCAGTGTAGATAGACAATAAGGAAATGAATTACACTATCAGTTAACAAACACATATATTAACTATGGATATTCACCTTATTATAATGTGCTCCCAAAATAAATATACAAAGAAAGACAGAAATCAAGAAATTGGGGGGAGAGAAAAAAAAGTACTGGCATGCATGTGTACTACCCTTAATAGCACATTTCCTTTGCTGTTGCCATGGCAACCTCTTGTCCTAGTTGGGACCTGTAGAAAATAAAAATCTTGTCTTTTCTATTGCCCAACATATGTGCAATCAACATATACACACACCACACACACACACAGAGTGAAATTTAATCCAAATAATATGGCCTCATTAGCATATCCATCACACACACACACAGATTGAATTATGGCAGTATAATCCAATATACTCAAATTTGAATGCTAATTACAGTGTACACCATGTACACCATGTGGCCAAAGGTTTGTGGACTATTTTGCAGTCAAAGCCCAGACTTCAACCCCATTGAGATGTTGTGGTGGGATCTTAAGAGAGCTGTGCATAAGCAAATGCCCTCAAATATCAATGAACTGAAGCAATGTTATAAAAAAAATTCTCCAAAACTATGTGAGAGACTGATAAACTCCAACAGAAAGCATTTCAACTTATTGTTGCTAAAGGTGGTTCTACAATTTACTGAATGATACTTGGTGTACTTATTCTTCCTACCTGTTTTCTGAAGGTTGGTGTAGTTTTTGGAGAAAATGACTACATATGGAAATCTGTTGTGTTTTTTTGTTTTTTTTTTGTTTTTTTGTCACCTGAGGTTATTTCTTTGTTTATAGAAGTTGTTGTGGACCAATTGTTATTTAGGCCCTGATAAATAGAAACATAGAATTGAAGGAGGGTGTATTGCCTTTTTCCCATGACTGCATTATATAACAACTACTCAGCCATTCTCATGCATTAATTGTACCTGATAAAAATGATTCTGTTTCTCTACTAGTATCAATTATTAATGATTATTTAAAAATCCATTACATGTTCATTACAAATATGAGTTTAAATATGCCCAACTATTGGTTGTTGTAGAAGGCACTTTTTGTATACAACTAGTTTTGGAGCTACTGTTCTAATAATATGTTGTAATTATTTCCAGACAAAAAAAATCAGCTAAGTTTGCCTGTGGGCATTAATTGATTGGACTGGCTCCTATCATAGCTCCTATACAGCAAGATTCTACTGAAGTCAAGCAGTTGTTAATGTCAAACTTTTCACACTTTTCTTGTTTGCTGCACTCTTGCGATGGTCCCTAAAGATTCAGCGACGCAGACACTCGGAGAGAGAAAATCTTTCTTGACTTGACTAAATGGTTTAGTTGGTTCTCATTTTGCTGTCCAGAGATGGGTCCAGAGATACGAACCAACCACTGGGGTGAACATGTCAGGATGGTGTTATAAGTAGATCATAGGTGATGTTGCAGACCTTCCACACTGTTCAGAGATGGTTATGGTCCAGTTTGAATAAGATGGAGTCCTTCCAAGAATGTATTCATTATCTCCCTCAGAGGCGTGTCCCATGTCTAGGTTCTAGGTAGACCGCTGGGTCCTGATCTGCTAATGTTTGTATTGTCATACTCATCAGAAGAGTCTTAGCAGCGTGTGTCCATTTAGTTTCCATTTGGTTGTCCATTTAGCAAACTTGAATTAAATTACCTTTGCCTTTGTATTTAGATGCATACAGCTAACTTTGGTGATGACAGACTATCTAAAGTCTGATGCTAGCTAGCTAACATTAGATACCGAATTTGAGTAGATTCAAGTAATGTTGCAAGCTAACAATAAGACACACACCAGGCTGTAGCTAGTTTAAATAATTCAAGCTATTCAATGCTATATCAGAAAGCAAGGAGACTAGTTAAATAGTCTGATTAGAAACAAGCAGACTAATGTTAGCTAAGCTTATCTTATGCCTTAACCTGCCCTATTTTTATTTCACATAATGTTTGCTATGCATATACAATATATTTATTGGGACCACTTTATTTGACACATTTAATATGACTTACTATAAAGTAATAAATAAGATAATTGCAGATATTGTCTCAGCAGTCTTCATTTTGTCTGGCAGCTGAGACTTCTGAACAGCTTTGTGTTCTATCCAGTGATGTGTTCTATCCCACATGCTGGTTTGTCATCATGTTCCAGTGGAAAAATGTAACCAAAATCTGGATTCTAATGTCAACCCAGCCATTATGTTTTATTAACGACCCAAAGGGATTAACGTAATATGAAATAACCCAGCAAAATGACCCAACCTGCTGAACCTAGCGACTGAGTAATGTAAATAACCCAGCATTCTTGGAGTGTAAGAAGAACAGAGAGTTGTCTCTGACTCAGTGTGTGTCTGGGTGGGAATAAAAATAAGACTGTCAGCAGTGTCTCCTCCCTTGAGCCTTCTCTCCCACTCTTAACATAAGAAACCCAGAGAGAGCCTTCAAAAAAACAGTAATGAGATTTGCAGTATTTGGCCATGCCTGTACTCTGTTAAGCTCAGCTCTTCCAATGACAAAGATAAGCAGATAGACCAAGAGAGAGATTGATTAGTAGATATACAAACAAGAAATGATAGAATGATAGACCACATTGATGATAGACAGACACACAGAAGACAGAGAGGGGAAAGGGGAATGTGAATGAGAAAAGACAGTGGGACAAGCTAGAGACACAGTGACTACAGATAAAGAAAAGGAGGTTGTTATATGCAAAAAGCTCTTTTCAATCCTTTTTATAGGGAAGATTCATAGGAAATAAAACGAATGAAATCATTAAATCGAGTTCCAAGAATAGAAATTATAAAAAGAGAAAAAAAGAGAAGAGAGGATGGAGAGAAGAAGAGGAGATGTGTAGGATTGTGGTCGCTCTGTGGGAGGACATGTGCTTGTTAAAGTGTGTGTGTGTGTGTGTGTGTTATAACTGGGCTACCTTTGCCTTTGTAAAAAAAAGATAGACTGACAGACTGTGCTGGGATAAAGAGCAGGAGAAAGAGGAAGAAGGTTCTAATGATTCCAGAAAAAGAAACAGGGAGAAACTGTCAGTCACGCTGAGGGAATAGCAAAAATAACAGCGAGACAGATATTCAAGTACATGGATGGAAGTTTCGTGAGGAATTGCATGCAAGAGATATAATATAGAGAGTAATTCAAAGAACATACATAGTGAATTTTAAAAATTCATTTGATTTAAATTTATATACAATTACATTGAAATAAACTGTCTGCACCCCTGTTAAAATGGCAGTTTTTTATGTATAAAAAAAAAAAAAAGTTTCAGGGGAAAAAAAGGAAAAGAAAAAACTTACATTAACCTGGTTGCATAAGTGTGCACATCCCTTAAATAATATTTTATTAAAACACCCTTTGCTTATAATACAGCATGTAGTCTTTTTTGGGTAAGAGTCTACCAACTTAGCACATCTTGATCTGGCAATTTTATTCCACTCTTTCTTGAAGAAATGTTTCAGATCTATCAGATTACAAGGGGATCTCTTGCACACAGCCTTCTTCAAGTCATTCCACAGTTTTTCTCTAAGATTTATATCTGGAGTCTGGCTGCACCATGCCAAAATGTTGATCTTCCACTTCTGAAGCCATTCGTTTGTTGGTTTGGATTTGTGCTTTGGGTCATTATCATGCTGAAAGGTGAAATCTTTCTTCATCTTCTGCTGTGTAACAAAGGGATGCAGGTATGGTACCAAAATAGATCGGTATTTGGAACTATCCATGATTCCCTGTTGACTAGAGCCCCAGTCCCAGCTGAAGAGAAGCAGCTCCATAGCATGATGCTGCCACCACCATGCTTCACCATAGGTATGGAGTTCGTTGGATGATTTTAGAAATGTGCCCAAAGATTTTGACCTTGCTCTCAATTTCTTTCTTGGAATTTTTGTTTGTGTGAAAGGGCGTCCAACTAGCCACCCTACCCCACAGCTGAGGCATGTGCAGAATATGAGAGATTGCTGCCACATTCAGGGAGTGACCAGTATTTGCCAGATATTCCGCAGCTGTAGGTCTCTTGGCAACCTCCCTTATAAGATTTCTTCTTGTCCTTTCATCAAATTTGGAGTGACTTCCCGTTCTTGGTAATGGCACTGTGGTGACCCATTTTTTCCACTTGTTGATTATGGCCCTTACGGTGTTCCATGGTACATCTAATATTTTGGAAATTCTTTTGTACCCCTCTCCTGATCAACACCTTTCAGCAAAGGGATCCTGTACAGGCTTTGTAAGCTCTTTGCAGACCATGGCATCAGCTGTCAGATGAAACCAAGTAGATGTCAAGAAAATCCTACAGAAACAGTTGGTCTTTATTTGGGGTTAATCAAAATCACTTCATTGATGACAGGTGTATATACTAAATACTTTTAAACATGAGTTTGAATGTGATTGATTAACCCTGAGCACAGTCACATGCCCAATTATAAAAGGGTTTGCACACTTGTGTAACTGAAGTTTTTTTCTTTTTTCTCCTTGTTTTTCACATTAATTTTTTGGTTGCTGAATCACATGAAAGGTAAAATCTGACATGATTTATCTTGTCTGCACACCCAAAGACCTGCCATTTCACTATACTTACATCCACTATATCCACTGTACTTACATCAGGCACTCAACAATCCTGCCTCACCACTCCTCTGGGTGTAGTCCTCCAGTACATCTCCAGAGACTTGTGGAATCTATGCCAAGGTGCACTGAAACTATTCTTGTGGCTTTTAGTAGCCCAACATCTTACTAAGACATTTTATATTGGCATGTGTATATACTAGTATATTTTATGTCTATTAGAATACAGAAATGGTATTTGAGGTTATACAATTTTTGGCCCACCTGAATATGGCATATAGATTCCACATGGGTCCCATTTGAGCTTGATACTGGGGCCCAACTTTTTTCCATGGCACCCACATGTGGGTTAATGAAGGGGCCCATACAGGCCACATGTAGAGCCACTGCAGGCAAACAAGGTGGCCTCCACATGGGCTTCATGTGAGTTATTATGGAACAGAAGAATGGGAACATATGGGTTGCTTAGGCTACTTTATTTTACAGTACCTACTTTTAACTAGGAAAACATTATGCAGAATAAACGACACATAATACAGTTAACCTTTTTATTTAAAAATTAACAGCAAAGAATAAGCAGCAGTTTATCAACAGTGAGATAATTATCAATAATAGTATACCAGTATCTATACACCAACACCAATATCTATACTGCAACTACTGTAAAAGTCTTATATTTAACACTGTTATTAAAGTATTTTAATAGTTTTAGCCTAAAAAATTAAACATTATTATATAAATGTCTCTCTCTATTCATACTGCTTGAATGTTCATAAGTCCAACAAAGATGATATTTTTTAACAATAAATGTAACAATAACAATAATAATAACAACAATAATGTAATTTTTAAATAATATGTCTTAAATACAACAGTAATATTAAAAAAGTTATAGTTTTATAACGCTCAAATTTTTTAACTGCGTGCCAAAAATCCTATCAGAATGTGTGAGGGAGGCATAAATATTCAACTATCCCAAAGCACATCAGGAAAAAGGGAAAAATACAGTATATTCATATATTATTTACATGGTTACCTGATGTTCACATAACAGGGATACAGTTTGGTGTCAAAATCCATGAACACAGATTTTTCACCATGTTTGTGATTAATGCTTTTTGCACTCGTATTCTTCAAGCACCTTCAAGAGGGAACAAAGTCAGGCATTGAGATTAGTAACATGCAGTCTCATCATGTATGCCAACAGCCTACATGTAATTCTTATAATAAAATGATGACAGCAAAACCTCGTCAGTATTCTACATGTATGTGAAATTGGTGCTTTCTGTTTGCCACCACCTCTCATTATTTAAGAAATCAAAACTGCTGCCCAAGATGGAAGCGGATACAAGATCCAAATGTACTTCAAGCCATACATCATTCAAACCTCAGTATATGTATGAACATATTCACCAAAGACAAGTAAAACAGGTTCTTTTCCAACATTTAAAAATTTTACACACTTTGGGCTTAGGCTTTCTGGAAAAGGAAGTGGTGGTACCTCAGAACCAGTCTTGTCTGAATAGATTAGCTAGCTTCAATTTGGTATAATTACTAATGACACTCAAATTACACTGTCTTTACTATGAAAAACATGGAATAAGTGAATAAATAAGTAAACATTAAATAATACAGATAAAAAAATAGTATAGCCTGTAATGCTTCTCTATAGTTAATAAACATACTGTTAATAATCCTCAAATTAAATGTAGGAATACAGCTACAGTACAAGAGAAGTCCAGTAAAATGCTAGTGATAGTACAGAAGTTAAAAGATTTTAATCAGCTTTAATCAAGTGCTACAAAATGTAAATTTTTTTTTTAAAGTTTACACAAATAATGCTAAAGCTTTTTAAGAAGTCTCATAACAAAAGCCCTTCTGGAGCGGTTGTAGTGACGCGCGCGCTCCTACACCTGAAGTGAGACAGCGCCATCTTGTGTAACTAAGCGACTGAGTTTCAGCTAGCAGCGAGCTAGTGTTAATATGTTCACTCAGAAATCACCCCAAAACATATTAAATGTTCAGCTATCTACAACTTCCGACAAGAAGTTATGATTTAAACCAACAAACTGTCATGAAAACTGCTTAAAATAGACGAAATGTCCATTTTAAGCTCACATTAGCTGAAATTTGGACTACAGCTGAACTAACCAGTTCAGTAACATTCTAGCTAAAAAGCTAACATTTTAGTGGGAATGGGTGTAAAAAAAAATGCCAAGAGGAATACCTTAAGCTGTATGTTATATTTTACTCAAAAAGGGGTAAATTCATTAATTCATTAATTCTATCTCAGATTTGCTTCAGACTTTCTGGAAATAATGTCACTATTCCCAAAAAGGGGTGTAAAATTTGTACTAAAGCAGAAGATTCACAGTTACATATTTGCCAATTTATGGCATGCTGAAAATGGTTTTAAAAATTTTGTTCTGGCTCGCTATATCTCCACACTAAAGCAAATCTTTCAAAATTTCATATCTATTGCTCATGTTATATAAACATACAGTTTCCAAAGATAAGCAATCAGTTGGACATGTAAAGAAGAAGATGTGTGCAGACTTTTCACCAGTTATCATTATTGATTTGTAGAACTTTTGGAACTGTTTTTTTTTTTTTTTTTTTTTTTAGTAATTTCAGATAACTTAATGAAATCTTATATGCCCTAAAAGAGCATTTCCGTTTGTAGTAAATCATGGCATACTTGATATCTTCATTAATAGTTTGGTTCAAGGTACCAGCTTCGTATTTTGTGCATTTGCTAATTAAAACCTACTCTTTCAAGTCGTATAATTCTTTTTATGGTAGACCTTTTAATTTTAATTCCTCATAAATCAGTATGTTTGAGTTCATTCAGACCCTACACCAAGTTACTAAAAAAGAACTATAACATGAGTAATAGATATGAAAAATATAAGTTTGGCATATATGCATTCGTGGACCTTCTATTTTAGAAGACATCTTATACAAGACAAAATTGACAAAAAAAATTAATTCCATGAATAGTTCAATTGTAATGACCTCTAGAACTTTGTAATGTTTTCAGTAGCACTTGTTTTTACAGGGCCACACTGCCTTTTTTAAAGCTAATATATAATATATATATATATATTTCTGGGCAGCTGGGCTCCAGTAAAAGCTCATGCTGGCCATGTTCAATCCACACTTCATCCAAAAAAATATATATATTTTGTGACAGCAAAAAAAGTCAAGTCAGGAAGTTTAAACCAAAAAAGTCAACTCTGATCTACATTGCGAAGAAAAAGTTTTATGTGTCATATATTATTTACAATTCATTAATGAAGGTGGATTTTGTCTTTTAGCAGGGTGACTTTGGCATTTTTGCTAACTGCCCTGAAGAGGGCGCTAATGCAAAGCGCCTAAATCCCACATAGAAGAAGAGACGTAGAAGAAGTCTGCAGGTGACGTTTCCTCGACTTTTGTACCACAGAAGAAGAGCAACGATGCAGCGAGAGAAGACCGGAAGCTCGGCGGTGTCTGGTGATAAGTACGAATAAATTAATTATCCCTTTGTTTTTTTTGAACACGTTTCCCTCCTAAAGTCTTCGTTATTAGTGTGATTCATCAGCTTTCGGCTAAACTTGTCAATAACCACATACTTCCCTTGTTTATTGTTTGTGTTGTTCCAGACCGGACCGGGAGACCGCCATCATGTCCAAATATTACGATGGCGTCGAGTTTCCTTTTTGCGACGAGTTTTCTAAGTACGAAAAGCTCGCCAAGATCGGCCAAGGCACCTTCGGGTAAAAGACTTGGTTTTTTTTAAACACTTGGTTGCGTTTGAGGTCATTTGAAGCCCTGTTAAAGCTGAACTGTGTCTAATTCGGTGACCTGGGGCCCGTTTCAGAAAGGAGGTTATGTGAAAACTGAGTATGTTAACCCTGAAATGTGGGAAACTCTGGGCTTTCCGTTTCAGAAAGGAGGTTATGTGAAAACTGAGTATGTTAACCCTGAAATGTGGGGAAACTCTGGGCTTTCCGTTTCAGAAACGGAGGTATCTCAAACCTGAGAAAGCAGGGTAAGTCAAGCCAGTTTCTGAAAGAGAGGTAACCTGTACTCTGAGTCATTTACCGTGGCAACTTACTCTGTGAGCCTAACCTGGTCGGGAGCAGGTTTTCTTCGGTAAACCCCGAGTCTCTTTCGGGCTCCTCCCCTTTTTTAAAGTGGAAGCGGTATTTAAATACCTCATTCATTCTTTTGGTCCATTCGTTCATTGCGCATATTTCCGTCTTGAAAATGGCATGACCTTTTGTAGAGGATCCTGTAGATGAGGAGGCTGCATTAATTCGCAGGGAGACACAAAACTGCACTTTTAATTCGTAAATAAAATTCTGTATTTAATGTAATTGCATCACAAGTTACTTCCATTAAATTACAGAACCATTAAGAGTAATCCCTTACTTTTTCAGGTGAAAATTAAATTGCAGTAATTACATAACTTAAACTTACGCATTGACTCGAGCAGCTATTTTCTCTCTCTTTCACCGCTGTAGCTGTGTTGTTTTTTCCCCCCGAAATATGTGTTCGTACTCGCCATACGCTTGCAGAAATATGGGGAGAAATATGGAGACCTCTTTTTTCCCTGGGTGCTGTTGCCATGGTGACTCATAATATCTGCACTCTATTGATCATGGCTTTTTATAGTCGTGGTGCACGCGCTTAACTCAGAGTCAACCTACTTAGAGTTGACTGAACTAACTCATTTCAGCTGTTCTGTAACCGAAAACTCAGAGTTTCCCATCTCAGAGTAAGTCAACTCAGGGTTCAAGTTTAAACTCAGAGTTGGTTGAACCTCCTTATTGAAACGGGCCCCTGCTGTGGTGATGAAACTCGCTAGCACAGTGGGTTATTTATTTCTTTACTTGTTCTTCAGTCATATTGGGGTTTTGGTTGCATTAAATATTGAGACTTATCGATGGAATATGCCATTTGGAAACCCCTGAACAAGTATATTATGGTATTTTTTGCATAATAAGCTCATGAAGGCTCACCGAGCTCTAAAATGCCTACATTGTTTATCAAACCATTTGATTTGCTGTTTGTGTCACTGAGCAACTCAGCCAGTATTTTTACTTAAACCTTCTAACAAAAACATTGTCTTTTTGATCCTAAAGGAAACCTCTACACTGAGACACATTAAATATGTTTATATTGAGATATTTTATGATGCACTTCAGTGCTAATTCTTTGGCTGGTGCTGTATTTTTGTTATTTCTATGAGAATTGGGCACTTTGCAATGGCTTTTCGTTGGAGAAAAAGGATACCAGTCAGGTTTTGCTGTTAGCTCCGAAAAACAAACGATTCTTTTGTCAACAGCTTCTTTTCTCACTCGCTATTTCCCAGTGAGTGACATTAATGAGAAATCCAACATAGAATTAGTGGAGAGAGCAAACGTTGGACTCGGCAGTGATCTGCGAGATGATAAACGTGGTGGTATTACCGTGAACGTAGGAGCTTTAGAAGCCGATCTGTTTGAGCAGCGTGTACAGATCATACGGGAGGTGAGATAGCTGGACAGACTAAAGAACTAAAACCTTTGCTGCATCACTTGCTTTAGGTAGAGATGAAACCAGGGCTAACAGCCTCTGGCACCACTGTCAGCACGTAGTCAGATTGTATTGTGGGTAGTATAGGAAATGCACTGTATGGTCAAAAGTTTGTGGACGCCTAACCATCACTCCCATATCTGGGTCTTCTCCAAACGGTTTCCACAAAGTCAGAAGCACACAATTACATAGAATGTAGCATTATAATTCTACCTTCACTGGAACTAAGAGGCCCAAACCTGTTCCAGCATGACAATGCCCCTGTGCACAAACTGAGCTCCATGAAGACATGGCTTGCTGAGGTTGGTGTGGAGGAACTCGAGTGGTCTTTACAGAGCCCTGACCTCAACCCCACGAACACCTTTGGGATGAACTGGAACACCGATTGTGCATTAGGCCTCCTCACCCGACATCAGTGTCTGATCTCAGTAATGCTCTTGTGGCTGAATGAGCACAAATCCCCACAGCCACATTCCAAAATCTAGTGGAAAGCCTTCCCAGAAGAGTGGAGGTTATTATAACTGCTAAATCGGGACTAAATCTGAAATGGATTGTTCAGAAAGCAAATATGAATGTGATGGTCAGGTGTCTGCAAACTTTTGGCCATATAATGTAGTTAATCAAAGTGAAAATAGACCAACATGTCTATGAAAGAAGTTTAATCTTTACAAAAAAAAAAAAAGTCAACCACTATTTCATTATTAAATAACTAAATCTTGGACATTGTTGAAGTTAATTGTAAAGATTAATATGTAAATCTTTCAGGGTAGAGTTTTTCCTCACAAAAGATTTCTATATCACACGGCATTCATAACTGTTCATCTCATCGTTCATCTCCTTTCTATAGGGAGGTGTTCAAGGCCAAACATAGGCAGACAGGCAAGAAAGTAGCGCTGAAGAAGGTGCTTATGGAAAATGAGAAAGAAGGGGTAAGTCTCAGAGGTGGAGCTTTGGCTTCATCCTGAATTGCTTGTTTTCTCAGACTTTGTCTTTGCCTTCCAGTGCTGTCTTTAACACAGCCTTGTTGGCTTCCATTCACAAGATGTATCACTTCTTGTTTTATCTGTTTTGTTTTTTTTTTGGTGTGAAAAAGAAACTGCAGCAGACAGTGATGACCATGAGCAGAACTCAAAAAACATTATATAGTGGCTTGTCTTGCAAGGGAGATTATTATTTTTTTTTTTTTTTTTTTTTAATTTATTTTGGATTTTGGATTTAGTAGTGGCCATTTCCCACCCATCAGGCATCTGTCACGACACGACACCTACCAGCCAGGGAGGGTGAAGGCTATCACATGCTTCCTCCAAGACACATGAAGCCAGCTGGCATCTTTTCAAACTGTTGCTCATGCAACATCAGGGGGCAACATAACATTCTCAGAGGAAAGCTCTGCTCTCTCCCTTCTGCATGCATAAGCTCACGGAAGTCCATGATTGGTTAGTGTGTTTGTGGGCCTCCCTCCCTTCTGAGAGCATGACCAGTTTTGCTCCCTTGGGCTCCTGGCCGTGGATGGCTGTGGCATCATCAAGATTCAAACTTGTGATCTCCAGATGATAGGACAATAGGCTTTTCTGTTGTGCCACTCAGGAGCTCTACAAGCCAGACTTTTAGTCACTAAACATGGTCAAGAACCATCTTCTTTCACAAGAGGAGGCATTTTGACCGACATGGCAGATGACCTATTTCCTGTAGCAAACGTGAGATTATCACGTTTGCTCACTGGTATCTGCTCTTTTTTTTTTTTTTTTTTTGCTCTGAAAAGCCAGTGGAAACCAGTTTAAAAGAGTGCAATTGGATAGAAAGTCAGATTATAGCCTACAGGCTTCTGAAGCTTGTGGCCAGAAAAGTGTACAAAAGCTTTTTGGCCCATAGGAGTGTCTGGGAGACTAGCTCCTGTATGAGGTGGTGTTTTGTCTTTAAAAACATTAAATATATTTCTGAATGATAAGGATAACAAACTCTTTATAAACTGCTGCTGCATGTTGAGTCCCGATTTGGGATTGTTTTTTTTTTTTTTTTTCTTTTTCAAGTTATGCAATCTTGCTTAAGAGCATTGTGAAAATATTAATTTGCAATTGTGTGAATTATTTGCAAGTAATTTTACTCTTTTTGCATTGTTCCATCATGTTGTGTGTAAAGATTAGTTGAATCTGTAAGTTAAGTGTTGATGCGTTTCTTTTTAGTTTCCCATCACAGCACTGAGGGAGATCAAGATCCTGCAGCTGCTGAAGCACGAGAACGTCGTAAATCTGATTGAGATCTGTCGAACAAAAGGCAAGGCTCTTCATTGGCTTTGTTTCATTCCAATGCATTAGGAGCTAAAAATCCTTTTCAGATATGTACAAACAAAGGAAAGTTTGTGTGACTTTTACAGAGCAGTAACCCTTGCATCTATTTTGAATGAGTTGCTGGTTTGAGTTACACTTTCACAAGTTTCAAGCAATGTCAAAAACATTTAATAAAGATGATAAATTACCTTGTAAGTATGGATTCTGCATTTAGGTTAGAGCAATTCGTGCATCTTTTTCTAAAGAGGATTAAGTGTGTGTTTGTGTGTGTTGTGCAGCCACCCAGTTTAACCGTTACAAGGGCAGCATATACCTGGTGTTTGATTTCTGCGAGCACGATCTGGCCGGCCTTCTAAGCAACGCCAACGTGAAGTTCACGCTGTCGGAGATTAAGAAGGTCATGCAAATGCTGCTGAATGGACTCTACTACATCCACAGAAACAAGGTTGGCATTTCCCATCATCCCCTTCTTCCTTGACATGTTCATGCTTTTGTAAGAGAGTCTTCATGTCAGATTATTTTACTCACAAAAGCGGGCAATTCAGAAAGACGTCATGATTTTTTATTTTGGGGTATTTGTACATGTAAAAGAGTGCACTGTTTCCTTTTGCTAATATATGTGCTGGGTCTTTTTTTTTTTAATCACCAAAACACCAGCTGTGGGAATATCATGTGGTGGTCATCTGTACAAGACTGTTCCAGAGCCTTGTAGAATCTTTGTCAACATGCATTGAAGCTGTTCTGGTGGCTTGTGGTAATTTGTCACCCATATGTATGCTTTTTTTTGCCCCCCCTTTCCTGTTTTTAGATCCTGCACAGAGACATGAAGGCAGCAAACGTGCTCATCACAAGGGATGGTGTGCTGAAACTCGCTGATTTTGGCCTGGCAAGAGCCTTCAGCCTGGCAAAGAACAGCCAGGGCAATCGCTACACCAACCGAGTAGTGACCCTGTGGTACCGACCTCCAGAGCTCCTGCTGGGTGAGACTGAGTACAGCATGTTAGACAATCAATAGAGGCTCTAATAAAACGAATTAAATTCGAGACCGTATATTTACTGCCATCATCAGGACATGGAATTGAAATGTTGTATCCTGCAGCTCAGGCATGTTAGAAGACAGAAAACACAATTTTTTGTCATTTCCGTCAGACAGACAGTTATTTCTACTGCTGAAATACTAACACGAAAGTTACGAGGAAAGTGTGTATATATTATAAATCACTAGGAAAATATGAGTGCAGACTTCAAAGATGCATTTTTATCAACATGTGGGAATTTGAACCCATGATGTCTGGATGGGATGAGGACACCGTCTGAGCTGCATAGCGATCCATTAGAGAAGTGCACTCTGAAAGAATTAATTCCCCTGTGGCAGCCAGATGGCTTGCATATATCCATATATATATATATATATACCTCTTATAATCTGACGCTAATTTTCACCAGTTGTCAGGGTTTTGCATATTATGCAAGTGCAGACTTTGCAAGAATGAAGTATGAACTTATATATATAAATATATAAAACATATATAAACAAAGAGTTTTGCCCAAGGACATATTTGTTTTTTAATTTCGAACACAAGAATAACGCCCCTAATGCCCAATTCCTGTGAGGTTGCATGGCCTTTTAGAGAATCTCTAAATGGACACACCTTTCATTTTTTGTTAACCTGTAGGGCAATGTCAAATGCCTGCTGAAAACGTACCGACTACGTTTTTCCAGTTGGGAGAAATGGAAAGCCTATTGCAGACTAGTGTGTTGTATCTGGGCACATTTGCGTGTTCCTCGCTCATGTCTTTTTCATGCGTGTCTGTTTAGGAGAGCGTGATTACGGGCCACCCATCGATCTGTGGGGTGCAGGGTGCATCATGGCTGAAATGTGGACCAGGAGCCCCATCATGCAGGGAAACACAGAACAGCACCAGCTCACTCTGATCAGCCAGCTGTGTGGATCCATTACTGCTGAAGTAACGAAGCTATGCGTGTTTATTTTAAACTTAGTTATTTGTTGTTAGCTTGCTTTCCAGCACTAACTGTTAGTTCACTAGCTTTAAAGGTTGTATACAGCAAACATTTGCTATTAAAGCTGTAATTTGTTAACAATGCACAGGAATGGACTGATATAATAGATTAATTATCGTATTATCTATGTGTAGGGAAAGAACCCCATCCCAGAATCAGTTGTCCACCTTTTTCCTCTTTCTCAGGTGTGGCCTGGCGTGGATAAAAAATACGAGTTGTACCAGAAGATGGAGTTACCGAAAGGACAGAAGCGGAAGGTAAAAGAGCGTCTGAAGGCGTATGTTAAAGACCCATATGCTCTGGATCTGATCGATAAGCTGCTGGTGCTGGACCCAGCGCAGCGTGTGGACAGTGACGATGCTCTCAACCACGACTTCTTCTGGTCTGACCCCATGCCCTCCGACCTCAAACATATGCTCTCAACACACAACACGTCCATGTTCGAATACCTGGCTCCCCCGCGGCGCCGCGGTCACATGCCCCAACAGCCGGCCAATCAGAACCGCAACCCAGCTACAGCCAGCCAGTCTGAGTTCGACCGTGTTTTCTGATTTCTCTGATGTCAAACGCTAGTTCTCATTCGTAATTTAGAAAGGGGTACAAGATTTATGAGATCAATGTGAGATGAGTGAAGTGAGTTTAATTCAGCTATCAGATGTCAAGTGAGTTACTAATCAAAGACCAGCTGCATCTGTTTCACTTCTAATCTAGAGTCTGGTTGTCTCGATGTAATTTTTTTGAATGATATGTTTGATCATACAGATGCACTCTGTGGCGTTGGGGTCAGAAACCAGCTGCTAGATCTCTGGACACCCCTAGTTTAGCCACATGTTCGTTTTGCATCGTTTTGGACTGTTGTGGATCGAAACACTGCTCAGAGGTCGGCTTTGCTGTGTCTGTCTTAGCTGAAGTGGGACCAGCAGTTCATTGGGAATGAGTTGCATGTTAAGTTAGCAAAGATGAAAATAAGCAGTCGTTATGATTATACAGTCTCTGTTTGAGACTGTATGTCTTGCACCCTTCTGTTTAAATTTCAGTTTTACCTTGTATTACTTTAGCTCAATATTATGTTTAGAGTTTATGTAGCTATTTATCGTATGGTTTGCACCCTCCGTTATGTTCATGTTTAAACTCGATTGCTTTTTACAAGAATAATAATAATAATAATGTGTTTGGTTTTTGAGGTACTTGACTTGAAGCACCAATAAACCTCCAACTTTTTACTGCGGGTGTTTGTGATATTCACTTGTAGCCACTAAGTGGTGCAGCAGCACATCTTTTGGATGCTGAATGAAGCTATTTACTGCACTACAGTTTCCTGGGCATTGGGATAAGTGGTGTTAAAAGCATCCAAATGCCTAACGAACAGCAGCCATTTTCCAACTAATACCTGGTTTCCTGATTTCTATAAATAAAATGGTAGCGGTTATTACAGAGTGAAAAGAACCTGTATTATTACCTAGTGGTTTGAATAGGCGTGTGTACACGTGTGATCAGGACTCCACAGTGTAAATAATCACATGCTTATTTTTATTTTAAACACCACTGCTCCATGCAGCGGTCTCCTCGGAGTCGAGCGTGTGTTGCTGAGATTCTGTCCGTGTCCCCAAAAGCTTCCAGTTTAACATCTGTTGCATAGGCTGCATACCCTAAAGACCCGGAGTTTGTTTTTTTGCACTCGTGGCTTACAGTTTCCCCTTAAGTTGTAAAATATACAGACCCTCTCAACACAGATTTATTTTATAGTCCAACTATTCAAATTTTCAGCTCATTAATCAAATGTGTACAATAATATTCTGGATATATTGGAACATTAGAGTTTTTTATTCCCAAACTCGTACACATTTATAGGCTGACCAGTCAAACAGGCTAATAACTATAATAACACGATAATAAATAGGTCTATTATAGTTTCCGTAGTGGTTGGTTATGATTTGCACCACTGTAAAATAATAATAATAATAATAATAATCAGTGACCCCAGTTTGAGAACCATTACTATATCCTATATTTGTAGAGTTAACAATATCACAAGTGGCTCTTTGTAGGACATGCTGTTGTATTCAAATGTATGCGTACTCTTAGGGTATATATATATCGCATTGAAATAATGAGAGTTTTACAGACACACTTATATGGCCAAAGGTTTGTGGACATCTGACCATCACTCCCATATGTGCCAATCGTTGAACATGCCAATCCAGAGTTAGTCCCCCTTTGCTGTTATGATAACCTCTATTCTTCTGGGAAGGCTTTCCACTAGATTCCACACCAACCTTGTCAAACCATGTCTTGACGGACTCTGAAATTGTAATGCTACAGCATACAAACACATGCAGTTGTGTGCTTCCAATTTTGTGGCAGCAGTTTGGGCAAGGCTCACATATGAGTGTGATGGTCAGGTGTCCATGTACTTTTAGTAATATAGTATACATTATCGCAAGTGGTCAAAAAGAGTATGTTGAGATATTAACAGTAGAAGTTATTTATACATGATAGAAACGTGGATTATTATTCCACTTGTCTTTAAGCCTATTCATTTAGACTTAGACTACACATTTAAACTTAAGTGATGTAATATTCATGGCCTGATGGTTGCTGGCTTTCCACAGGAACGTGTTCTGTTTTATAGCAGATCATTTTTTACAGGGAGAGAATTAAAATGAAAGCAAGGTAGATAAAAGCAAACTTTTGCTCCCTGCTGCACTGTGGCCTACATAGTGTACGGCCAGATTATTTTCTTCCATTAAGCAGTGCACGTATATAGGGTGTAGGGGGCCATTTGGGATTCGGCCTGTGGCTATGAGGCTCCAGTTCCTTCTGAGGTAGGTAGATGAAGTTAGTGCTTTTACACGCACACACACACAGACAGAGAGAGAGAGAGAGAGAGAGAGAGAGAGAGAGAGAGAGACAGGCGGGGGGAGGGGGCGCTAAAAGTCAAAGAAAGAGCGAGAGAGAGAGAGAGAGAGCGAGCGCGCGCGCGCGCGATAGAGAGCGCACCCACCCACATACACACACGCAGTAGCGCGCGCTCTAGAACACCCAGAACCAGTTTCCTTGCTCGCGTGCTGCAGAAGCTGAAAGCGCTCCGTGTCAGAACCCCGGATTACTGAAACCATGAGCTGGGGCACTGAATTATGGGTAAGTCGGCCTGTTTGTTTAAACGTCGCATGACTGCTGGAAGGCGATAGCGGTTTCACGAGCATCGTTGCTCGCTCGCGCTGTGGCGGTGCCGCTGTATGGGAGGATCTACGACACACGCGATTCGCTGTGCTGCGCTGTGCTGTGTTGTTTGTGCTGTTTCATTGAGCCTCTAAGGGCCGAACGGCTGTCGTCTGTTTTCGAAAGCGATCACTCGGGGTTTGCTTTGTGAAAGGCCTGGTTTGTGAAAGGCGCTCGCGCGTGATCTGGTACCGCTTGCAGCTCTGCCGGGATTGTCGGAGGAGGAGGAGGAGGATGAGGATGATGAGAAGGAGGAGGATGAGGATGACTCTCCTCCCCTGGGGTACTGCAGTATCCCGCTAGTTCACATGATGAAAGTGGTGGTTGTACAGCATGCTGTTTGTGAGTGGTTATGACATGATGAGCAGAGCAGCTATGTTGTATCTGCTGGAGCTGAGCAGATCGCAGTTCACATGCACGTTCACATCCTCATCACACACATGCAGCAAGGGAATAGTTATTCTGGCAACTAATCACTGACATTATGGAGCAAGTCAGGATGCTAGTTTTGTGAAGTCTAATGATGTGCTTAGTAAAGCTAATATACTAAACTCTTATTTTTCTCTACAGCTTGGAAGTCATGAGCTAAAATTGTGGTCTATCATGTTTAATTGAAAGATGCACTTTTCTTAAACTCATGATCAATTTCAAAAAGGAACATTTCACTTCGGTTCTTATCCAGTAGCCTAGTATACATTTTAACAGATGAATCACTTCCTGGCATGAGGACAGTTGTAACATGACAGTTATAAAGGAATATAAAGTGCGTCCATACAGTTATGATTCTGATTTCTTTGGTTGATAACAGAAACAGTTAAAAAGGTGGTACGGTACCTGCTCTAGCCTGTTGCTGAATGGCTGTGAAAAGCAAAAAAAAGTCCATCCATCCATTTCCTGTACCGCTTATCCTGTGCAGGGGACTCGGTGCACAAGGCGGGGGACACCCTGGACAGGGTGCCAACCCATTGCAGGGCACAATCAAACACACACACACACCCATTCACACACTACGGACAATTTAGAGATGCCAGTCAGCCTACAGCGCATGTCCTTGGAGGAAACCGGAGTACCTGCAGGAATCCCCTGAAGCATGGGGAGAACACGTAGGCTCTGTGCACACAGGGCTGAGGCGGGAATCAAGCCCTTAACCCTGGGGGTGCTAGGCAAGTGTGCTAATCACTAAGCCACTGTGACCCCCCCCCCCCC
>CM040989.1:15837330-15884251 GCA_022985145.1 Pangasius djambal | reverse complement strand
ATCTTTGCACCTCTACCTCCGATAAGCTACTACATTTGTGAACTCAAAGAAATGACATGCAGAAGTTAGAGACATCTACATTCTACTCCTCTTAAAATATTAGGCAGCTTATGGCAGTTTAAGGCTGTCAAGGCCATCAGGACAGACATGCTCATAGGATACGCAGGGCTCGAGATAGACTTTGTAGTGCACCAGTCACTTCAGTGTCTAGTTGGTTTCTACATTTAGTAGCTAGTCAGTATTTTTACTTACCAAAACAATGTCACCAACGTATGCATCTTGATTTATAAAATGCAAATTACATGTTAACTACTAACTAATTTTGTACTGTTGGAAGCCAGTTTAATTACTGCAAGTACACTGTGTGTGCTTGTGCGTGAGTGCTAAAACAGATACAAACCACAAGCATGTTAAATTCATTCATAGTCTTGTTAACTGGGTCATCACTTGTGACACTTCATAGAAACAGCTGGGTATTTTTATTCTCGTTTTTCTTTCATTTCTCACTTCACCATCTTTTTGAGTCTTATGTGCTGTGCTGTTCTGTCCTGTCATTTTTAGACCCGTTTTTAAGCACAACGCATTTGACTGATGGAGCACATCCACGAGCAGACTTAAGCAGGTGCCATTTTTGAGTAGTCGTCTGGACCTGATATAATGACAGACTCATTTGAGCAGCAAAACTGTTCGTATGTCTTCTAAGGTACCTTATTCTGATTGTGAAGCGAATATAACATGTCATTGCAAAGGCAATGCCATAATTGTTTTCACCAGACAAAGTTTTAAAAGATGGTAGGCAGCAGTTGTCCAAATACCTATAACTGAGAAATCAGTTTAATAGCTCTTAAGCTCTTTCATATAATTAACATATATTTTCCTTCACCGTTTTAACTAATAGTCATATTAGTGTAGATTCCCAGAAGACCTGTAATGGTAGTGTTAGTTAACTTTCTTGTTAGCAAACCGCAGAAGAATGTATAGAAGGATAAATGTAGTTTTAGTGGTTGCATCGGGATAACGAATCATTCAGTCTTCTTCAGTAACTGCTTTATCCTGATCAGGGTCACAGTGGACCTGCAGCCTGTGCTAGGAACACACCCCAGAGGGGACACTAGTCTACGACAGGCCACACACACGTTTTAAACCTGAACATGCATAATAGCCAACCAATTACACGTTACCATACACGTTTATTTTGATTGTACCTCACTAATTGCTGTTTACTGGATACAATAGCCTTTTTTAATGAAACAGTCATACAGAACTCCTGATAATACTCAAAAAAAACCTAATTTATCATGATAACCATAGAGTGTCATCATATCACCCACTCAGTAAATCCAGGCCTGTTATCGACTGCCAGTACCTAATTGGCTGCTGATCGAAATATACTCAGAGCCTTTAGCAGGTCTACAGAGATTGTACAGATGACATATGATCAAATCAGAGTCAGATACTGGAGCACTGGAGCCTCTTCTTGTATGCCAGAGCTGTAGCGCTGTCCAATATTTAATCACATTTAACCGCAAGACACTAGACACAGTACAGAAGGTGTGCTGCCAGCAGGATTTAGAGAGCAATACCAGTGTACTTGGCACAAACACGACATTGCAAGATCACCCCCCTTCCCAAAGAAATCAAGTTCTCACCTCCTCACTTTCAGAAATCAAGTTTCCCTGCCAAAATCTATGACCAAAATCTCTGAGAGACACTTTGTACTGTGTGATTTGATACCTGGAAATCATATGGTGGAGTCTAATATGGCTTCCATTTTAACATCTTCCGCCATGTTTCTCAGAGTTTCACAGAAAGTTGATCCAGTAAACACAGTTATGGGATTGTCTTTAAAAGAGTAACACCTGCAATGCTGCTTTTGGGTTTGGCTAAAATAAGGAACTTTAGGAAACAGCTGTCTTTACGCTTGGAGCACAAGCACATCTTTGGTAGCCTCCACCCAAAAGGAACACAGTGCCCAGTTAAATATCACGTATCATGTTATACTGTATAACTGATTAGTGATCTGTGCCTAGCATGACTGTCATAAATGCAGCAAAGAAACCTACATTAAGATTATTATTTTGAGTATTATTAGAAATGGGTTTAAAGTATTCTTAGAACCATTTGTCCTTGAACTTATATCCACATGTAGGAAATTCTTTGGCTCTGCTGAATGAGCCCTGAACACACACACACACACACACCCACACACACACACACACACACACACACACACACACACACACTTGCTCAGAGAAAGCCAGGATCATGCGTCATGAACATAAGCCACAGTCTGCCAAGCTGTGGATGCCCACTGGCACTGACCCAACACACACACACACACACACACGCACACTTATGTAGAGTACACTGAAACTTAATCTTATTTAAATATATAAACTCTAGACCTAATCTAGAGTCTAACACTGTGTCTGACCCTCATATCAGTCAAATTGCTCAAGTTGGTTGCTAGTTAGTGTTCCTGACTGCTGTTATTGGAAGGATAACTTCAGCAACAACTTGTGTAGCAGCATTCGCAGTTTGACTTTAAACTATCTAGCTCAACTTTACACTCCATTACAGAGTATTACTGCACCAATCACTAATCACACTCAATTCTTACAGTCCCACAGCTGCACAGATGCTAGCAACTTTTGAAGATCTCGATAAGGAATGAGTATCTGAAAAACCTACTTTACAGTGGGGACAGTAAATTGTTCTGAGCTGCACAGTCCTTCACTCCCAGTGGTTATTGCTTTGCGTCTCCTTTGCATAAAGTTAAACTCTGCTCGGTCTTATCATGGTGTCTGGCCCCCTCATTACAGCGGAGTTGTGGTGCTGTGAATCACAACTCACACATAAAAAGCACCACTTCCTGCTGCTTTGTTGTATTGCATTGCTGCAAGCATGGACACAGTCAGCCTAAAGTCCAGTCCGCATCGAAAGCATTTCTGAAAGGTTTTTAGTGGCACTAATTAATTTATGTAAGATGTGTGACCCTGGACTATGGGCGGCACCTGTCTCCTAAAGCACACACATTCCGAGTGTTTTTATTATCCATAGGTAATTCAACTTCTCACCCAAGTATTCTCCTACCAACAAACACACACCACACTCTCTCTCTCACACACACACACAGGCTCATTTCCATCATGTCTCCCTCCCCCTCTTCCTCCCTCCCTCTCCCAGGTCAACTCATATAAAAAAAAAAACACAAAAAAACCCCACAATGTCTAACCCTACTGCCAAACTCAAGTTGAGTTGTGTGACTTTTTATGCATTTCTATTTGTCAGACCCTGTTAGTGAAGTAGTCACTCACTGCTGAAAGTGATCGTGTAAGCTTTATTTATTTTTTTTCTTCTCTAGGAAATATTTGACCTGATTTTGACTCACGGCTGATTCAAAGTAAAGACAAATTGTTAGATTCTGTTAGATTTTTGATGGCACTTTTTTTTTTTTACTGACTATAGCCCATCCACTGTACGGTGTATTGCCCCCATCATAGTATGATGGCTGATGGCTAAGGAAATATTATTGCGCTGAGTTATGTAAAAGTCCACCAACCAAAAATATTGAGCCAACAGTTGTCCTGTAGTCAGAAATTAACACTGACAAAGGGCTAAAGGAAGATTAACACACTGAGCATGGGGAAAACTATCTTTAGTCTCTAACTATATACCTACTAGGTGAACCAACAAGGGAGGATTGCTTTATGGTGTGTATAAGTATGTACATGTCTAAGAGAGTAATTCATAAGGATGCAGGCAAAGGCGAACAGAGAAGTGGAATAGAGAAGTGGAGAGCGAAGGAAAGAGACGTAGAAAAATAGACGTGGATGTGTGTTTGCCAGGTCTTAAACTGCTTGGCATGTTCTGTCATGTTGTATACAGAGCAACTTTTTTTATGGCAGTGTTTTGATAGTGCAATGGTTGAATTACCATCAAGACCAGGAGCTCAAACAGTTAAATGACACACACCCTACTCACTCGCAATGACAGTTGATTTCCTGTTGAATCATTTGAAAAATCAGTTCCTACTGGCTGTTTGTTGTACTAAGAAATTGAACTCGGTACTAATTAACTGGGCACTTTCCTGACTCAAATTTCCTGAGTTAAATTCAAATCAAATTCAAAAAAAACTTTGCTTTACTCTGGACCAGCTGGAGATTAATTCCCCATCAACTCACTGAAACTAGCAATCCAATCAGTAGTCTTGAGTCACTGATTCATTTATCAGGTTCAGTGAACATGAATGTCTCATGAGGAGCAAATAACTGTAACTGAATGTGCTGGAATGAGTCAGCGGGACTGAAGCCCCACATGACTTTGTTTGTCTTTGGTGCAAGATCGCCAAAAGCTTACAATAGTATAATGTAGTCATTAGTCTATAGCCCCAAACCTAGCTAGTGGATAAAATTGTCATTCTTGGATGTGAATAATCTGAATAATTAGCTCTCTGGGATGCAGTATTTTGGCATTTAATTGTAAAATATTAGTTAGTTAGTGCCCTTCGATGGACTGGGATCCCATCCAGGGGTGTGTTCCTGCCTCACACCGAGTGTTCCCGGGATTGGCTCCGGATCCACCATGGCCCTGACCAAGACAAAGCGATTATGGAAAATGAGTGTGTGAATATTAGCCAATTGTTCATTTTAACCACAGGCCCAAGAGCCAATTTTAGTTCTTATTATATTGTGTCAGGATATCATTAAATATTCATGATATATTTACATGATATTGTCCAAACACTCTGTCAGTACCATCTGTTACCATACAAAGCACATGCCACTCATCAGTGGAAGCAATTAGTCCTACAGGATGAGAGGATAGGGAGATGGGCCAGGCTTGACTGAACACAATGCTTCCCACACAGTACAAATTTAAAGTAAACACATGAAAGTAGCCACTATTAAATATTTATATTCATTTTGATGTTACAATAATTGTCTAACCTTTTCTCATGGTTGAGAAAACACTGAAACAAAAATGTTCAATGGCAAATGATCCAGTGGTCAGTGGCCTGTCTTATTGGTGGTTCTGTTCTGGAAGGCCATGATACCTTGATGCTTTTTTGTCTAACAGGTAAGCTCTCTTATATGGCAGCATTTGGATAGCTAGGATGTTACCTAACGATCACTAACCTTTAAGTCCGTTGGAGAAAATGGAGCAAATATTTTTTGACTATTTCTTGCTTAAAAATAATGTCTTATGTTAAAGATAATTAACCCTTTCTCCCCAGTGTTTTCTGTACTGACACACAGGATTATTGGATATGTAGGACAGTGAACGATCCATGTATGCTGCCATTAAAAACTGTCCAGATGGAGGCACCTCAGAAGGCACCATTTTATGCAAACATTCGACTCAGACATGACTCTTACTGAATACAGTGAGTCAAAAGATTCAGGTTAAGGTTTAGGAGAGAGTTTCTTAAGCTGTCTGTTAGCTATGTTAATACACAAGTCAATGGAAAACCCCACGAATATAGAATTTCAATTGTGTGTATCTGTGTGTGTGTGTGTGTGTGTGTGTGTGTGAGTGTGTGTGTGTGTGTTCAGGTTGGAAGGTGAACTCCAGCCCCCTCATGATTCAGTGCTTACGTAATTTTTCTCCTTTCGACAGAGGCAGAGGAAAATTTGGTCCTTCTGTAGGGAGATTACCGTTGAGTCTTCATGTGCATTTCTGATGTATTTTAATAAACTAATCTGGTTTCCCTCCTATCAGGAGTTCATGGGGAATTCTGCAGTTAGCAGTAGTTTGTAAAATACGATAGGTTTAATATAGACTGAAAAAGTTGTATATTAATTCGCTGACTAAAGCCTGGAGCCTTCTTTCTCTCTCTCTTCACCATCCTTTTTAACACAATCACTCACTCACTCACTCTCTCTCTCTCTTTCTCTCTCTCTCTCTGAGTAATGCTGAGTTACAGGAAGGAAGTGCTGTGACAGGATGTGTCATCATATCCGGGTCAAACCACCTTTGGTGTCTTTTTCACCCTGCATAGTTGTTTCTCCTTTATTTAAGTAACTAAAGCCTGAGTGAATTTTTGTTCATTTCATTTATCTGGTTTGCATAAGAAAGTCACTATAGAAATAAATGGCTTCAAGGTTTTTTTTTTTGGAAAGTTACAGTACAGTTTTATAAATTTCAGTAAATCTCAGTAGTTTATAAAGATAAAGGCAGCCAGGTTTTTAGTTAAGTTCTCTTCACTTGAGCTGATAAAGTACTGAAACAGTACTGAAAGGGCAACAAATATTCTCTGAGGAGGAATAAAAAAACTGACAAACTGTCCAATCTTCAGTTTGTCTTTACACGTTTACACATTTTTTATTTAAGGCTTCAGCAGAATCAGAGCAAATCCCAAAAGGCTTATCAGGAACACCTGTACACCTGCTCATTTATGCAGTTATCCAATAAACCAATCATGTGGCAGCAGAACAGTGCATAAAATCAAGCAGATACAGGTCAAGAGCTTCAGTTAGTGTTCATATCAAACATCAGAATGGGGAAAAATGTCATTTCAGCAACTTTGATCGTGGCATGGTTGTTGGTGGCAGGACGGGCTGGTTTGCGTATTTCAGAACCTGCTGATCTCTTCGGATTTTCATGCACAGCAGCCTCAAGAGTTTAAACAGAACAGTGGAAAAAACAGAAAACATCCAGTGAGTAGCAGTTCACTGATGAGAGAGGTCAGAGGAGAATGGCCTGAGTGGTCCGAGCTGACAGGAAAGGCTACGGTAACACAAATAACCACTCTGTGCAACCATGGTGAGCAGAAAAGCATGTCAGAAAGCACAACATGCTGAACCTTGAAGCAGATGGGCTACAGCAGCAGAAGACCACATCAAGTTCCACTCCTGTCAGCCAAGAACAGGAAGCTAAGGCTACAGTGGGCACAGACTCATCGAAACTGGACAGCTGAAGACTGGAAAAACATTGTTTTGTCACATGATTATCTGATCACAGCGAGACGTAGAGTGGAATCTGTTGGTCCTGGAGACCATACATAGTGCACTATAGGCCCAGTAGAAGTCTACTCAAGATTCAGCTACAGAAGGAAAGTGACTGCAATCACTACTAACATATCACTTTTAGGGCACACTAAATTCATTTATTTTTATATTTGATTGGAAAGTTTAAACTATTTTAAAAAATATGTTAACCTTTACACCCATACATGAGTCTTCCCCAAACTGTTGCCACAAAGTTGGAAGCACAGCATATGTATAGGATGTCTTGGTATACTGTAGCATTACAATTTCCCTTCACTGGAACTAAGAGGCCCAAATGTTCCAGCATGACAATGCCCCTGAGCACAAAGCAGGGTTCATAAAGACAAGGTTGGTGTGTAAGAACTTGAGTGGCCTGCACAGATCCCTGACCTCAACCCCACTGATCACCTTTGAGACGAATTGGAACGCTGACTGCATGCAAGGCTTTCTCGCCCGATATCAGTGCCTGATCTCACTAATGCTCTTGTGGTTGAATGGGCAAATCCCTTCAGTGACGCTCCAAAATCTAGTGGAAAGACTTACTGGAAAAGTGGAGGTTATTAGCAACAGGAAAGGGGGACTGAATCTGGAATGGCATGTTCAAAAACACATATGGGTGTGATTGGTCAGGTGTCCACATACGTTTGGCCATATAGTGCATGTCATGCCAAATTGTAAAGGAACATAAAATACTGGTGTTCAACACAGAGATGGAGATAGATAAACAAGAAGAAAACCATCACCTCTGAATATGAATTGATCCAGTTTATGTGTGCACTTGCACAGATATCTCACTTAGCTCCCTGCGTTTTCTTTGTCACGTTTTTTTTTTTTTTTGCATCGTAATGGTGCAGTTTGATTATAATTATAAGTACTATAAACTCGAAATAAATTTGAAAAACAGCAACTTGCCTCCTGTGTTCTGACCAATGAGCAGCTCTAACACATGATTTCAGAACATAATGGAACCAGGTTTTAATTATTATTTTATTTGTTGTAGTTAACATCTGAAGAGCTTTCTATTAACAGCGAGGAACTCTGAATTTAAAACAATATGAATTTGGGATTTATTTATTTATCTATTCATTTGCTTGCTTGCTTACTTACAAGGATGAAGGGGTTACTTAAGATGAATGAATGAGCATATTTATTTGTGTCAATCAAGCACTCACTAATGCTGTTATATACAACCATGATACTACACTAATCAGTATCAATATCAAATAAATATTCTGGTATCGTGCAAGGCCTATTAGTCTGGAATTTTGAATAGCATTCGAACAGTGAAATTCATTCAGGCAGCCTTGGTATGTGTGTGTGTGTGTGTGTGTGTGTGTGTGCGTGTGTGTTTAGCAAGTTTGTTTTGAAACACAGTATTACAGGTTTGTCTGAGTTAATTGGTAACAGTTATGAACGCGATAATGGAACCAGATAACTATGGTGTTCTTCTTGTTCAGTCACAATAACTGTCAAAACTAATTACACGCTGCCTCTAAGGTACTTCCTAATGACATCATCCACCAGTGCTGTGATAATATGGGATGACATCATTCCCAAAAAATGCACTCTTCTTTGCTTTCTCATTCAGAATCCGTGTGGTGCTTTACAGCACACAGAGTATTTTTCCAGTAAGATAGCAAATGGAAGGACCTAATGTTACTTAATAATACTTAATAAAAATCATTAATACAGATTTTTACATTACTGAAATGGAGGGTTTCAGGGAATTAGTCCAACACTCATAATGAAGTAAAAGCTGTTATAGCATATTCTGGAACCAAACTGAAGAAGAGCTTTGAAGTGCTGTATTGTATTCAAGACTACGGCTAAACTGGACTACGTAAACCTACATAACCTTAACGAGCCACTTAAAGGTGTAAAATGAAAATATTAAGATGCGACTTCTACAACAATAGCATGATACATACCATTACTATGATGTAAATATACATATAGCACAACAGAGGTTTGATTAAACAATATTACTCCTGCTAGCTGATCATTACAATTTCTTGTTGTCCGATTTTCAGAAGGAAATTTAGACTAAATGTGTGTAAACACAATTAGAAATCAGTCGCTTTAAATGTTGGCATCTTTAATACTCAAACCAGCCCTAACTGGACAAATTATGTTGTAGTGAGATCAGTGTTGGAAAAGGTACTTCAAATCTTAAAATAATTAATTACTAATTACTAATTACATCATCAACACTGAATTTAAATTACTGACTAATTACTCTGTCTGAAAAGTAATTGTGTTACTCATTACTAATTACTTATTAAAATCCGTATCAACCTTGACCACATGGACAATAGAAATGAAAATCTTTTAGTTCTTTAAATTTAAGTCAAGCGTAGTATAGTTCAGCTTATTAAGCATAACTTTATTAAACCATTTTTTTAATACAAAAATGTAAACAAATGATATAAACTGGCTTAACTATAAGAGCTACTAAAAACAAAAGCAGCTCCTTAATAAAACTGTAGTTACAGTATTTCAGCACAACTGCTTGAGAGCATGTGTAATCATTTGACAGAAGTAACCCTGCAATCAGTTTTTTAAGCTCAGCTTCAGGCACTTTCTGTACTGCCGATGTAAAATCAAGCCTCACCTGCTTAACAGGGGTTGCTGCAGTTTCCTCTGTCGCTCTACACGGATCTTTCAAAAGTGTTTGTCTGTGTTGCCGTGTCAGGTGCTCCAGTAAGTTACACCTGCTTTGGAGAGAGGCCAATAGTGTTTTTTTCACCAGGACATAACTTACATTTTACCATGTGTCAGAAGAATTGAATTATTGGCCATATTTCCATTTAGCAAAGCTAAAGCACTCATTTCTGCTGGCATCCTTGAACTTGAGCGACTTCACAGCCACCTGGAGCAAACTTGCGCGCACGGGTGCTAGCCTACAGCTAACGAATTTAAAGGGGCGGAGTTAAAATATAAAAAATGTTATCTTTAGATGATAAATATAGATTTTAAATTCAATATGGTTTTATACAGAATTGTTAAAAGTCTATACAATATGTAATGCAAGTACATCAAAAGTAACTATTTAATTTACTTAAAAATGAAGAGTAATCCCTTACTTTCCTTTTTTCAGAGGAAAAGTAGTTTAATTAAAGCAGCGCATTACACCCAGCGCCGAGGGACAGTAGATGTTCGTGTTTCAACTCGACGAAACGTCGTCATGAAAAGAGGAGCACGTGTTGAATAAGGTCAGAGTGTGTAACATCTAAATGGGATCATTTCCAGGGTCAAATACAGGGAACTCAAACAAGCTGACAGTAATCGACTTTGTTTTTCATTTGTTTATCCGCTCGCTTGCAAAGCCTGATGGGAGAAAACCTACAGCCCTCCCACCTACTGTCTTACCACACATGAATGCATGGCGACAGCTAAAATAAAGATCACAATTGTTTAGTTCAGTGTTGGAGCCAATATAGGACAACAATAGTTATATTGCATTTCATTATTTTATCATTTCGAATCAACAGAAAACGTATTCATTACTGCAGTGTTTCACTGCAGAGGAAGTTGCCTGCATATGCAGCATTTGCATGCTACATAGATTAAAGGCCCCATTCAGACGGCAGCATAAAACAAATATCTTCTAAGAGTTCCTAATTTGTCTGAAATTGAAGTAATAAATAATCAATAACAAAACAAATTAAATGAATTCCAAACTGTTAGTCTTTTTTGTCATGGAAATGAAGTTTAGTATTTCACTGTGGTAGCTACAACTGATAACATGCTACCAAATCAAGACGGTGTGCTAAACCACATGAAGACTTCTGAAGGTTGGGGAAACAGTAATGTTCAGTGTAGTCTATGCAAATATGAATTATCCTAGCAGAATACCAGTTGCCTGCATGAGCACCTGAAGAGGAAACATCCTGGTGTGAAAGATCCCTGAGGCGAGTTTTGTGGTATAAATGATAAATGATCGACGACAACATGGGGATAAATGATGAACGAGGCACATATTTATAAACTCTGTGATCTCTGTAAACAGCACCAAGTTTCCTACTGCTCCAGAGTGTTATGCGCTCATTTGCTTGCGTTTACATTTAGTATAGAAAACTGTATTCAAACTTAGTATAGAAAACTTATTCAGACTGCGTTTGGCATCATTGTTACCTTACATCAGAGTTGAATAGCTTAGAAATAATAACACATACTTAATTCATGGGGATAGCTGTATTCAGCAGTTTTGCACCTTACAGTATGGTTAAACTTTGTTTTACTACTACACTAGTAAACTACCATTAACATACAAGGCAAACACAGTCACATAAGTGTTGAAGAAGGTGGTGAAAAACATTTGAATTAAGATGATGATATCATCATAAACATGTTCATATTCATGAATTTTGTAGTTACATTTATAAACAGTACAGTGTCTGAGTCTCAGTTATTCATGAAATGCCTCATGAAGTTTCAAGTAAGATGAAATATATATAAGCTACGTATGCTATATGGCCAAAAGTACGTGGACACCTGACCATGAACCCCAAATGTGGGCTTTCTCCAAACTTTTGCCAGTTTGAGGCACATGATTGTCTAGAATGTCTTTCTATGCCGTAGCATTACGATTTTCCTTCACTGGAACTAAGGGGCCCAATCATGTCCCAGCATGACAGTGCCTCAGTGCAGAAAGTGAAGTCCATGAAGACATGGTTTGCCAAGGCTGAGGTGTAAGAAGTCAAGTTGCCTGCACAGAGCCCTGACCTCAACCCCACTGAACACCTTTGGGATGAACTGGAACATGGACATGCACCCTAGACCTCCTCACCCAACATGCCTGAGCTCACTAATGCTGAATGAGCACAAATCCCCACAGCCACGCTCCTGAATCTAGTGGAAAGCCTTCCCAGAAGAGTGGAGGTTGTTATAACAGCAAAGGGGAACTAACTCCATATTAATGCCATTTCTTTGGAATGGGGTGTTCGACAAGCACGTATAGGTGTCATGGTCAGGTGTCCATGTACTTTTGGCCATATAGTGTATCTGTGTAGACATATAGATGGTACAGATAATAATAACAACTAGCATTAGCTAAAATTGTCTGTCTAGTAGTTTTTTTATTCCAACCTAAAATTGTCTGTCTAGTAGTTTTTTTATTCCAACCTTATAATTAGCTAGCTAGCTAGATAGATAGATAGATAGATAGATAGATATTGGGGATATTTTTGCACTGTGGCACTTTCTGCTGGGAATACTTGGACTTGGTGGACTGCTTTGTTTACATACAGCACATACACACACCGGGTTCTGATATTTAGCATTTTAGCATGATGTAACAGGTGTCTTAAATCGATATAACTGTGTCACAGTCTCATTAAGTTGGTAATGACTGTAGGAGAGCCATCGGAGTGGCAAAGTTCTCTTTTCTGGTAGGTATGTGACGGTACAGAGGTATGAAAGTGCGTTGTTTTGTGGTTTTCAAAATCAGGAAATAAGACAATAAAACAGGACTTCATGAAACAGAAAATAACCTTTCATAATGCATTGCACTTCTGTTTGTGAGCCTGGGAGAGAAGGTTCAGTGAGAGTTAGATCTGAAAGTGGGAATGGGAAAAGCAAACACACACACACACACACACACACACTTACGAATACTGCCAAGCGTGTGGAGAGTTGGACGGAAAGGGACAGATCTCAGCTGTCAGTGTGTGTCTTGTGTGACCGTGTCTACAACTGTACAATCTGTACACTGTAAAAAAAACAAATTAAATAAATAACGTGTAGAGTCAACAACATATAAAGGTTTCATTTTCACCGGACATGGATTATGGAAAACCGGAGATGCTAATTAAGGAACTGCAGCTGAAGGTAAGTGTGTGATCATAATAATCAGGTCATAACACACATTAAACAGTCATCTAAGGAAATGAGCCGTTTAACAAAAATAGATACAACACTGTACTCAGTTTGCAAGCGGAATAAACAAGTAATCCTTGTGATCACAGTATGTTACTATTTTACATATATATTAGAATTAATTAGACCTAATTGCCTGTGATATTGGTGACCTTAAGCGGAATAGGCACGTGCTACGTGTGTTCTTTATTCTGGAACATGAGCTGCCCATTCATATGGTTTAACTTTCTGGTTGCACACAGTTGTGCTGTATTATGAATAAATGTATGTATGTATGTATGTTTGTATGTATTTATTTATTGTCTACTTTTGTTTATCTTTAACATTTAAAAGATGAACACACAATTACTGTGACTTGTTATTCAGAGATGAATATAGGTGACTGAGAATTGAATACTGGTCAGTAATGTACAGTGTGAAAGAAAAGAATGTTTATTTAAAGAATTGATTTAAGGTACAGTAAAACTATTTTGTTCCTAAATTTGTCAAGTAATTGCTATAAATAATTGTTGTTTAATTATTGAGCAGGATATTTATGATCATTTTTAACAGTTACAGTGCAACCTTAGGATTACATTAACAAACAACTGAGATAAATCTGTTTTTTTTTTTTAATTTTTTTTTTTAGAAATTTCTTAAGCACAAAATGAAATTAAAATTGCCATGAAATTATGGCTAGAACATGCACTAGTTGTCTATTAAAATAAGCATTATAGTTTTATTGCAAAAACATCACCATTTTGTTACAAATGTAACCGTTTACATGAGTAAGAGTGCAAAAATTAGGTCATAAATAAATAAGAAGAAACAAGTGTTTGTTTAATTAGAAATGCGAGTAGCCCAAATGAACAGGCTAAAGCTAACTAATAAACCACAAAATAAATAATGCACTAATTGGTGGTAAACGTTTACATTACATGCTAGGCTTCATACTAGCTTCATTGACAAAGCTGTCTATACTAACTGTTAACTCACTAGATGCACCAATAATCTTGGCTACTTCAGCTTTATTTTTCTTCGTAATGTCGCTATGCACATTTAATGAGAGGTTGTAAGTGACAGCAAAAGATTAATCCATGGAAATAAGTTTTTCTTCAATTTCTGCGAGTCAAACAGGAAATGGGAACTAACTGATGAGCTAAAGCTGTGAATGAGGAACTGAAAAAAATAACGTTGAAACACACATGCTATAGAAGTGGGCCAAACGATTATTCATGCTAATTGTTTAGATTTATCGCTTTACTGCATCGTTTCTAATTTGCATTGAGTTGAGAACATCAAAGTTGAAATGTCACATGTTGCTCACTAGAGTGAATGTAGGGTTAGCTCTTCCTGAAAATTTGTACATGTACATTTTTACATAGATTTACTAAATACGGCACAAACTATCAATGAGGAAATGTAATACTGTGTGTTTGCATGTTGTGATGTTTGCTGGGATGAATGAGCATCCAGTCCTGTACTTGCTAATACCAGACACCAGTTTTGCTAGCAAGCGAACCAGAAATGTTAGCGCACATGCCGTGTGTTGTGATCTCAATTACAGTGCACGAGCTGAGCAGCTAGTGTGTAAGAACACTTCTGTTTTAAACTTGGCCTAGCCATTTAAATTGCTTACACACCAGCATTCAAAAATCATGTGACAGCACTCGTTCATAAAAATAGACACACTTGTAATTAGACCACGATAGACCATGATTTGTGGCCATTTACTCACCATTACTTCTCCACTTTAACTCAGGAAATACGTGTCACACATACACATGAAGCACAACATCAGAAGTGGGATTTGCAATGTGAAAACTTATTAGTGAGTAGACCAGTTTTTGTGAAAGACATAAAATGCTCAGCATAAGCTTAAAAATATACTGGTGTCTGTTTAATTTAAATCATATTTATAAATATTTGAATCTGTTTGATTTTATTTTATCTGTTCTAATAATGTAATTGTTTAATTGTAGCCATGAAGAAGTGAAACACTACTATTAGACTACTGAAACGTTTAACGTGCCCCATACACTGAGGGTGACTTTAAAGCACATGGGCTATGAAATGACAAGCATGCATGCACAGACACACACACACACACACACATGCTTCTGCTAGGGGCAGACTGAGGGTTGTAACTAGAGCAAGTCTCTATGTGTGTGTGTGTGTGTGTGCACGTATTGATGGGGGAATTGGATGAATGGATGAAATGTTAGATCGTATATGGACAATCAAAAAACACACAGAATATGTTTGTATTTTTTATGAGGCGGGTGCTGCCCGCAGACGAGGGGTATTATTTCTTTTAGAAATAAATGCAGATAAATGTAAAAAGAATATATGTATGTCAGGTCTGGAAGTATTTGGACAATGACAGAGTTTTTGTGATTTTGCCTTTATACACCGCCACAATGGATTTGAAATAAAACAATCAAGATGTGATCGAAGTGTAGACTTTCAGCTTTATTTTAAGAGGTTCCACAAAAATATGGCATTTACCATTTAGCAATTACAGCCATTTTCAACAAAGTACCTCCATTTTCAGGGGCTCAAAGGTATTTGGACAAAGTGACATAATTGTAAATATAACCATAATTTTAATACTTGGATGAAGATCCTTTGGTCTGGAGCCCATGTTCTCAAAACTCAAATGCTGAGTTTCCTCCCTGAAGATGCTTTGCCATGCCTTCACTGCAGCCACCTTCAGTTGCTGCTTGTTTGTGGGTCTTTCTGCCTTCAGCCTTGTCTTCAGTAAGTGAAAAGCAGCTCTATTGGGTTGAGATCAGGCGACTGACTTGGCCATTGAAGAATATTCCATTTCTTTGCCTTCAAAAGGTCTTGAGTTGCTTTCGCAGTATGTTTAGGGTCATTATCCACCTGCACTGTGAAGTGGCGTCCTATCAGTTTTGTAGTATTTGGCTGAATGTGAGCAGAGAGTATAGCCCTATACACCTCAGAATTCATCTTGCTACTTCTCTCAGCAGTCACATCATCAATAAACACCAGTGAGTCTGTTCCATTGGCAGCCGTACATGCCTATGCCTTAACACTTCCTCCACCATGTTTGGCACATGATGTGGTATACTTTGGATCATGAGCTGCTCCTTTCTTTCGCTGTACTTTTCTTTTCCCATCATTCTGGTACAAGTTAATCTTGGTTTCATCAGTCCAAAGAATCTTATTCCAGAACATGGGAGGCTTTTTTAGATGTTTTCTGGCAAAGTCTAATCTGGCTTTCCTGTTCTTGAATGTTACCAGTGGTTTGCACCTTGTTGTAAACCCTCTGTATTTACATTCATGACGGCGTCTCTTAATTGTAGATTTTGACAATGATACTCCTACCTTCTCCAGAGTATTCTTGACTTCTGTTGATGTTGTGAAGGGGTTTTTCTTCACCAAGGAAAGGATTCTGCGATCATCCACTTTAGTTGTCTTCCGTGGTCTTCCAGGCCTTTCAATGTTGTTGAGCTCACCAGTGCTTTCTTTCTTTTTAAGAATGTACCCAACTGTTGGCCACACCTAAGGTTTTTGCTATCTCTCTTATAGATTTATGTTGTTTTTTCAGCCTAATGATGGCCTCCTTCACTTGCACTGAGATCTCCTTGGAGTTCATATTGGTAGCTTCAGTCGAACAGCTGCCACATGCCAACTCAATACCTGATATCAACTCCAGACCTTTTATCTGCTTCATTTGTCTTGAAGTAACGAGGGAATGGACCGCACCTGGTCAATTAACTTCTTGTCAGTCAACTGTCCAAATACCTTTGAGCCCCTGAAAATGGAGGTACTTTGTTGAAAATGGCTGTAATTCCTAAACGGTAAATGCCATATTTTTGTGGAACCTCTTAAAATAAAGCTGAAAGTCTACACTTCAATCACATCTTGATTGTTTTATTTCAAATCCATTGTGGTGGTGTATAAAGGCAAAATCACAAAAACTCTGTCACTGTCCAAATACTTCCAGACCTGACTGTGTATTGAAAGAGATGTTGCCTTTACGAGGTTTTTTTTACCTGATCTTCTATAACACATTTCAATTCCCAATAGAGGAAGTGACCAAGCTATATGAGGAAGTGCTTACCTGAACTGTAACCTGAGATTAGCTATCTACACACACTCACACACGCGCGCGCACACAGACAGTACATTGCATGAGATTTGAGAATGATACGGAGATCAACTGCACAAGCTCTCAATCTAAAGGCAAATTGCTCTTCCTCTTCAAGATGTTCACATAACAGTAGATGATGGAGACACACAATTCAACAATTTTCAAATTTTCAGTTTGCACTTACATACTATTGTCCACACTGTTTAAATGTTTTCTGGTCACACTGAGAAATACAAACAAATGTACTACATTCGCCATACTAATGAATGGTAAAGCAAAGGGTTTGTATGCTGTGCTGCTTACGTCTCTGAATCAAAATGCCACCTTACTTCACATAAATCATTTCACATTTCGTATCATAGCATTCAGTTTGAGACACAGTCATAGTCTAATGTTAACTATTCAAACAAGCTACTACATTTGAATTTGCAAACCGTTAACCCTAGATTTTCTTATGATATTATTCGTATGAAATGCTAGTCAAGTGTTGCTTGTGTGTGTGTGTTAATGGCTGTCTGTTTGCTCTGTAATCTCTATGTGTCTCTGTGTGTTTGCATGCGAGTTACAGGTTTTACATCACAGGTAAAACGGATAACAGTAATTTCTGCTTGAATATAGAGCACTCTGAAAGCCTGAAATCACAAGAGTATACTTTTAACCACACACACGCACGCACACAGCCACACACACTCAGACACACTCCTGCATGACCACATACAATCCTACATACTCTCCTATACTTTTACATTTGTCAGGTCCCTGTAAGGAAACCTTTTTTTTAAAACTAAAATTGCAACTTTTTTAAAAAGGAGCTAAAATGACTAGAGTGTGTGTGTGTGTGTGTGTGTGTGTGTGTGTGTGTGTGTGTGTGTGTGTGTGTGTGCTCAAAGATATGATGAATAAATGAAGTTAAAAGAATGGTCTGAAAGCTTTCAGAGATGGAAAGTGCTAACATAATTGTATCATTTGGAGGTTTTGTACTTTAATTGAAAGTTAATGCTTGTATTCAGATTTCCCTGAGTGAAATCATACTCCTTATAGCTTCATTTAGACCTTTCCAGGACTCACACTAATCTCAAAGATCATGGCATGTATTTTTTTTCCTTTATCTCGCTACCAGTCAATAAGAATCTCGAGTCTGTGCATTTTATCTTGATTTGTTAACTTTATCTAAAATGTTCACTCAGATCCATATTAGCTGTTTCTCTACTGTTATGTGTCATCACATCACACATCACTTCACAGAAATCATCGCAAAAGAAATCAAAATCTTTTTATTACAGGGGATGTAATGCTCTATTATTAGCGTGTTGATGTTTGTTCTGTCCTAGGCAACAATTCTGTCAATTAGTTTTTGTTTTTTTTTAAGGTAGAAGCATCTCTAGCAGTACTTAAATAGTGGTGTGCCCATGGTTTCAATTTCGTAACACTTTTTTCAGAAAGGAAAGGATTGGAAATTCACATTTAGTGATAGTAATGACGCAATGAATAGTTTCAAGTGGGTTTATGCAAATCCTGGGGGTTTAGTAGCAGGTTTATGCCATGGACATGCATCTAATTAAAGACTAAAACTCTGGGGTATGTGTGTGTGTGTGTGTGTGTGTGTGTGTGTGTGTGTGTGTGTGTTTTAGCCATATTCACACATAAGTACACACGAACGTGAAGACACTGCATGGGGGGTTAAAAGCATGAAAGCAAATATGCTAGTCACACATTGCTTAATTCCACATTTCTCTCTTATGACTTCCTTTTTTCAGAGTTTTGCTTTGACCCGACCCAGGGAAAAAAGTCACCAGGTTGTTGTAGAAACCACAGTGTGAATTTACAAACTGGCCTACACGTACACACGCGTGGCCACACTGGTCCTGTAGCCTTGGGAACCCGACCACAATGTTTGGTCTAGGAATATCATAGATATGCTATACTAACCATACTAACCATACTGCGGGAGCACCAGTTTAGCCTCATGCTAACAGCGAATAACAGGAAATTTGTTGCTAAGCATTTAGCAGAGTGGATTTAAACAGTGACTCAATAGTGTGAGCCCATTTCCTCGAACACATGTGCAGTTCCTGTGATGTTGTTGCACAGAAAATGCAAAGATATTAAACTGTTGTTCCTAGAGGTGGGAAGTAAAATAGTACTGTTAGTGTTCTTAAGTACATTTTTTTAAGTATCTCTACTGTACTGTACTGTACTTCATCTGTGCACTTCTGACTATAATTTACTACATTACAAAAGAATCATCTAATTCATCTACTCATCTATTTCTTTGAAAGTCATAAGACTCCCTTTTTGCGTCACACAGCTTCAAGCAATTGATTAACATCCAAGTCTAACAAACCTAAAGCAAAGGAATTCTAGCTCTATCTTATAACTCTGTCTGTGCTTAGTTATGTTTTCTATTTAGTTTTTATTGTGATAGATAGCTATTAGCTTGTAGCCTATAGCTTGTATGTCGTTGTGTACGTGTTAGTTAACGTTTGAGAGATTTGGGATATGGCTGCTGTTAGTTAGCTTTAGATAATGTGTGCCCATGTTCCTTGACTCCTTGACACATTCATTTACCATCAGTCACCAAAATGAATGTGTGATTTGAGCCTCTTATTTCTGATTAGTGGAAATGTTACTTTCAGTTTAATTCTTAACTTATTATTCAGTTATTCATCTTATCTGGCATATTCAGTAACTACTAGGAATAATTCACTAGCTTCTGAAAGTACAGGTCCCAAAAGTCTCCATACATAGGGGACTGTGTATGCCAGCACCACGTCGGTTGTGTCTTCATCAATGGACGTTTGTGGACATCTCTTTTTGAAATTAAGAGTCTCCGCTCCTTTAGGTAGTATATAGTAAATGTGACACGTTGTAAATGTCATTTTATGTTGTAATTGTCCATTTTTTATTCTCTTTTATTCTTTTTTAACACTTATACAGCATAACAGCAATGGATTATATAATCTGAGTTGCAAATACCACATGCATCCCAAGCCACCACTGGCATGTTTCCTATTTAGGCATGCTACTTTGTGAACACTATGCTGCTTGGAACACAACTTTGAATTCTCACTGAATGTGTATTGACTTGGCTTGTGCAGAGATTAAATGCAGCATGACCCACACTGCAAACTGTTCTTCCACAGGTAGCTAGCAGAAGCATTTTTCTGCTAGAGAGGGCAAAAGATCTTTACATCCACTAGCTTTAACTCGTAAAGGATGTGTATTTATGCTCATTTATCTATTTGTGTATTAATATATTAATAATGTGTGGGGTTTTATGCCTGGTGTGTGTGTGTGTGTGTGTGGTTGATATTAGCTAATATGAGTTCTGATAAGTGCATAAATCAAATTTTTTGAGCCTAACATTATTCATAAAAATCATATAACAGTTCTACAATTAAATATAATTTAATGAGCCTGAAACGTATGTGTGAGCATGCGTTTGTTCACTCACACAGGAGGAAGTGAGAGGTAGAAACAGGAAGAAGTTGTGTTTGCAGAACCCTATGCCGATTTGAATATCTCACATGTGGAGAACATTCTGGAAAAACTAGACATTCGGATTTGTAGCTAATGCATTCTGTGTGCCTGCCGGGGGAGTGGGGTGGGGTGTGGTGGGGTGGGGGTGGCTGGTAGGGGTGGTGGAGTGTCTTCTACCCCTTAAGACCACACTCTTAGGACTGCTTTTGATTTGCCAAATGGTTGCCGAATATACGCACATGTTTTGTATTAGGTGTTTGCAAAGTCATTGGATATCCAGACTCATGATGTGGTTTCCACTCTCCACAGGTGGATTAGTGTTATATTTTAAGATTTTTTTTTCTTAATGGTGAGGGATTTCTTTCTCTTCCTTTGTTTGTTTCATTCTTTTTTCTTTCTTAATGAGGCATGCTAATGAACTGAGTTTGATTTGATATAAAGATCTTGTTGTACTTTTAATGTGAAAAACAAATAGAAATGTTTAAGAGGAAAAAGAAAAAGATAATACTTACAATAACCTGGCTCCAAGTGTGCCACACCCCTTAACTAATACTTTTGGTTAAGAGTTTACCTACATCTTGATTTGGCAATTTTATTCCACTCTTCCTTGTAAAAATAATATATCCAATTCCAAAACGTTGATCTTCCTCTTCTGAAGCCATTCTTTTGTTGACTTGGATTTGAACTTTGGGTATTTATCATGCTGAAAGGTGATTTTTTTTTTTAATTCATCTTCAGCTAACAAACAGGGCCTGCAGGTTTTGTGCCAAAATAGATTGGTTTTTGGATCTATTCATGATTCCCTCTATTTTGACTAGAGCTCCAGTCCTAGCAGAAGAAAAGCAGCCCAATTGCATGGTGCTGCCACCACCATGCTTCAGCGTGGGTATGGTGTTCTTCAGTTGATAAGCTGCTTGGTTTTTGTGCCAAACATATCTTTTAGAATTATGCCAAAAAAGTTCTACCTTGTTGTCATCAGGCCATAACATATGTTGCCACATGGTTTGGAGTGATTAGGGCTTCCATAAGCCGCCCTTAATCCATACAAGAGATTGTTGTCACAGACCAGTACTTGCCAGATATTGCTGTAGCTCCTTCAATGTAGCTGTAGGTCTCTTGAGAGCCTCTCTGATAAGTTTTCTTCTTGTCCTTTCATCAATTTTGGAGGAATGTCCTGTACTTGGTAATGACGAAGTGGTGCCCCATTTTCTCCACTTGTTGATGATGGCCTTCAGGGTGTTCCATGGTAGAGCTTATATTTTGGAAGTTATTTTTATACCCCTCTCCATGTAGACCATGGCTTCAGCTGTCAGATGAAGCCAAGAAGATGTCAAGAAAAACTATAGAAACAGCTGGTCTTTATTTGGGGTTAATCAGAACCACTTCATTGATGACAGGTGTATGATAATTACTTTTGAACATGAGCTTGAATGTGATTGGTTACTTCTTAGCATTATAAATAATTTTCTGATTTATTTTGATTTATTAGTTTAATTTTTTACATCACAAAACCTTGCAGTGTTAACAGGGGTGGGCAGAATGTTTATGCACTGTGTGTACAGGGAGGTTATTATTTGAGACAGGGTGCACACAATGTGTGAGTCTGATCACGCTCGCACACACCGTCTTAATGTGGACACCTAAATATGGGCACTCATTCTGCAAGGGATCCAACTGTGGTTGCCCACTTGAAGTGTGTGTGTGTGTGTGTGTGTGTGTGTGTGTGTGTGTGTGTATGTGTGAGTGTGTGTGTGTGAGTGTGTGTGTAGGCAGGGCAGTACAGGAGGGGGGTTTAAAAACAACGTGTTAAATTAAAATTAAAAATGGTCACTATATTATGTTTAAAAACACAATCATACAATCATACACTCACTCTCTGTCTCCTCCCCTCTCTCCATCTTTCTCCCTCTCACAGAGTGAGACTGAAGTGAAGATCAGAGGTCAGACTTTATTTAGCATCTCACTCTCACTCTAGGCTTGACGTGACCTTTGATCTCATTACATTTCTCTCCGGCCCAGAAAAGTTTCCATAAAGCTGTTTGTTTGTGTGTGTGTGCACTTTTGCACGCGTGGAGATGGAGAGCCATCTTAAATCCCCTCTTCGAACTATTTATGGACAAGAGCAAAAGAGAGAGATACAAAGCAGTCTTGAGTTAAAACTCATAATCTTAGCTATGGCTTAGACCAACAGATCACAAATGTTTGCTACCAGGGACCCATTTCAGAGTAAAAGAATTTGCAAGGACCCTCTTATCATTACAGCACAGATTTAACAACGGGTCAAATATGTACCATCGTATTCATTTATTCGAGCCGTTAGAACTTTTTCGGGTCGTCTGTTGTGCGTGTGCCCGACAGTCTCGTTAGAGCAATATCTCAAGAACAAGTGGTTAAATGTTTATTTATATGGAATTATCATTGTAACCAGCAGGTAAATTGACTACATTTACAGGTCACAGCAAGGTCAAATATCTGAAAGAGTTTCTTTAATAGCCTCCTTCCTGTCTGAAATATGTTTTTAAGGGTATTTGAGGCATGTAAATTAGAAACAAGAAGGACTAGACTTGTTGGCAGCAGGCGCACCCCCATTATTACCACCGGCCTTGAGTTCTACTTGTCATTCCTGAACTTTACACTCACCCAGATTTTAAAAACTGTGTAAAATATTAAGAACACAGTTAGACTGAAGTGAACATTATACTTGTTTTCTGTTTTGAGTTTCAGATGAAGCCATGTCTTTTCAAGTGACCCGTCAATTATTCTTAAAACTATGATAACTAAATAACAACCATAACAACATTAATACTAGCTGACTGTAATGTGATAAAAGTAATACAGTCAGTGATATATATATCATGGACCGGCTTAAATAAATAAAATGGACATAGACAAATAAAAATAAATGGGTTATATCTTTGTGTTATATTAACAAGCAGGAAGAGGCCTGTGTGTGGATGAGTGATCTATAACAAGAATAGATCTAATGTACAATCTATGTGTCTTTTCATGTGGGTTTGTGGGTTATTCACACAGGATGACCCAGTTTGCATCGCCAGTCGCACAAATGGTCTCTCCGTTAAATAATGCCACTATCCCAAAGTGTCATAGATTCAAATTCAAATACTTGTAGGGCTACATTGTAAGGACCGTAGGCCTGTAAATATACAAAGATGAAATGATACAGTGTAGTGAAACTATATTCTGTCCCTCAGTTGGTTGAGTAATGGTGATAAATAATCACTTTTAATATATCAGAGTAATCATTATCAGCTTTAAAGCTGATGAAAGATGGTTCAACAAAAAAAAAAAAAAAGGTAATCCTGAAATTATTCTCAGGTGTCTTTATCACTGCTTAGTTATAAATATAAATAACTTTAGTGTTAGAACATTTTATGGAAGGTAAAAATAAACACAGATAAGGAGTGTGTGTGTGTGTGTGTGTCTGTGTGTGTGTGTACCAGATTCAGTTTGATATGTGACACACATACCACACATACCATGAACATTTCTTTGTATCAGCGTGGCCTGGAGCTTCCTCATCACTGCAAACACACACACACACACACACACATACTGCATGCTACAGCTAACAGCTGGGACCGTATTTTACACACAGTTGTTATTATTAGAGCTGTACTGTGTGATTAATGTTGTTTTACTTTAAGCTTTCAGTAATTAATCTGTATAGGGCGAGATCCATTTAATTTAAAATATAAAATATAGTTATTATGACAAACTTGGACCACTCATGGATGATGCATAGATGACTGCAGTGTTTTTTTCCAACAACTCCAAAATTTTAAAACACAGCAGGCTAGAACAGTGTTCATCACGAAGTAAAAAAAAAAAGCAGTTCGGTTGTTCAAGTAGCAAGAGAATGTGCGGATTAATTTTCTACAGCAGCACAGCTCTGGAAGTAGTCCTTTCTGAAACATAAATGATAAGTTTATATTAATGTGCTAGTTCTTAAATCATTTCTATGGCAACAGCTCACACATGTATGGTGGATGCTCCACATAATCTGAGACTAATCATAACTGGCTTTAAAAAAAAACTTACTGATTGATCCATTATGGGAGACTTCATGCTTTCTTGCTCATACGCCGAGCTGCCTTGTTTTGAGTTACTGGTCATGTGCTATTCTTTACTTAATTTACATGATTGTTTTATTTAGAGAACTGAAAAAAATCACTTGTCCTGCAGTGGACTGGTGGCCCATAGCAGTGTACACCTTATCAATAGTATTCTAATATATGCATGCTACAAAACATTACATTAAATTAGATCTTAACATTTATTAAAAAAAAAAAAAAATAGACATTATGTGTTCACATTTAGATATGTTTAGTGTTATGGTGTGGTGTTGGAAAACATTAACAGAAAAGATGAACAGTAAATAGTAAAACAGTTAATAGAGAGCTTATAAGACTACACCTAGAAGTGTTTCATTGCATCACTTGGTCCTAAAGGGCATGATGGGTAATTGCTTATACTCTTTCATGGCAGTTGGAGTGGTGAAATCTACTTTTTTCCCCTCCAGCTCTTACATTTCATGTCTCCTTTACTTGCCCCTATCTTGCTAAATTTACACATTTGTGCATTTGCCAGAAGTCTGTCCCTTGCATAAGATTAGCTAACATAAAGCTACCTGATAGGCATGGCTGCCTTGCTATATACACCTGTGTAACTTTGTGCTTTGCCTGCTAGTTAGGGTTTGTGAGTTTGCTCTTCCGTACATTTTCATGTCATCATTTTAAATAGGGTACACTCTTGTAAATACTGAAACGTGTAGCTAGTGATAGTCACTTTTGCCAAAATTATTGTTATTAAGTAAATAAAACTAATAGTGAATAGAAAATAGTAAATTAAAAAAATAGCGAGTTGAAATTAAGTAAATAAAACCGTCAAATTAAAGCTAAATGTCTGCACATTTATATACACATTTGCTAAACTGTCTGTCTTGCATTCCTGCATTTGCCGGCCAACTGTGAGGTGTGTGTGTGTGTGTGTATAGTGTGTGTGCTGCTTTTACCCAGTAAGATTTTGAAAAATTGGCAATTACTAGAGTACTCAATCATTAGATACATGATAATCCTAGGAAATAACAATGCAGTAAAAATTACAGATCTTAACTTGGAGTTAAGAGTTGTCCTTGACTTTATAAACATGGTATAAGAGCTATAAAGAACTACAAAAGCACATTATGATAGTGTGTGTGTGTGTGTGTGTGTGTGTGTGCACGCTTCACCCAAGGATTGAAAATGCCTTGTCTTGGGTGGGAGAGAAAATGAATGAAAGAGCTGTGTGTATGCAAAGGTCTTGTTATGTGTGTGTGTGTGTGTGTGTGTGTGTGTGTGTGTGTGTGTGTGTGTGTATTTGTGTGTGTATGTGTGTGTGTCCTGCCTAAGAGGTTACAGTAGCATTGTTCTGGTACATTCCATAACACAAAGAGGCTATGTTGCTGAAACACACACACACACACACACAGAGAGAGAGAGAGAGAGAGAGAGAAGAGAATTTCACACTAATATTTGTCCCTGCAATAAAAAAATTTGCCTACAAGCTCTAGTCTCAGAAACACAGAGCAATGACAGACACTGTGACTGTGAGGAGCTTTAAATAAGCACTAAGTTGAGAAAACAGGAAACCTCTTTTTGATGTTCAGAGGAAATCTTTTCATGTGTGTGAGTGTGAGTGTGTGTATGGGCTTCTTTCTATGCTATTATATTAATCCTTATGAATGCTTCGTGAGTCACACTTCAGTAAGCTCACAGCCGTGTCCAGTGGTGCACTATGTGCAAATTATTGATGGCTGATAGTAAATACAGCATTCTAAATGGATTCACTAATATATTCCATTACAACACACAAAAAAATAACTTATTCAGAATACAACATTTAGAATACAATGTTTGTTTGTGTTGTATAGTCAGGGATCAACGTGAAAGAACTGGAAATGTGCGAAAGAACAAGCTAATCAAGCTGTTCAAACACTGCTGGGGCAAAAAAAATGGGCCAAGCCCAAAATGGCAAAGCTTTTAATGGTGTTAAGAACAAATCATTGGTCATAAAATGAGCAAGAATGATGCACTCCTGAGAGCTCCTGTGCCACCATTTGCTCGTTAGTGAACAGGGAAATTCACTTAGTCTTTTTTGTACGCAAAGGTAAAATCATGATAATGTTTAAAATGTTTGATGTAAAATTCCAGCTAACACATATCTGGGTGTACAAAATTTTCTAAAAAATATCTAGGATTTTTTTTTTCTTTCTTAAAAGATTAGTCATTATTTGGTTATCTGCCACGTCTGATGCAGCCTACCAAGGGCCTGATAATAAGCTCATAAATGGAACCAGGATTGATAGAGCAGGGAGAGGTCAACAGTATTTGTTTAATTCTTGCTGATTTCCTGACCAGTGATTTGTTGTTAAGACCATTAAAAGCTTAATATTTTGCCATTTTCGGCTTGGCCCATTTTTTTTTTTTGCCCAGGAATGTAACCTTCTTTTTTACTGCACCATTAGTAACCCACTTCACGCTAATCTCAGCTAATACCAATTAAATAAAAGAATTACATTTGTATCAAAAATATTAAAAGTTAAAAATAGTTAAATGGCTCTGCATGTGCTTATTACATTGCATAAGACATTGAACTGAGAAAAAGAGACATTCCATGCAGGAAGCAGTATGTAGTCAAATCATTTTTATCATTCAGTCAAACTAGCGTGAGTGCAGACATTCTTTGAAAAGTCATTCCTAAACACTCATGGCAGTAACCTTAACCCTTACCACAAAGGGAGAAAATGATATTGTAACTGATTTATCCTGGTCAGGGTTATGGTGGGTCCAGTGCTTATTCCAGGTACACTAGGTAGGTGCAAGGCAGAACTACAACATGAATGGGTTGCACCCCACTATTATTTTGCAGCAACTGAATTATTTGCCTGCATAACAAAATGGAAGAAAATTTCCACAAATTCAAAGTTGCCAAAGTCTGTCATTGTTGTGTATTTCTCCCTTTAGTGCGCAGTGCAAATGAAAAAGTGTGGGCCTGGTGAGTTTATTTTTTTAATTAGTGAAGTGTTTTGAAAGGATTCTCCTAAAAACTGTCCTGTAGCTGTTAAATACAGATTCTTCGGTTTTGTATTCTGAATAGGTAATGCCATTACTCATATTCCCTTACAGCTCAGCCTCTCAACTTCTCAACAGTTCTGTGAGATGTCGGTCTTTTAATGCCTCCTCTGGCTATGAGTGGCACTACACATGTGCACATATGCATATGTGTGTGTGTGTGTGTGTGTGTGTGTGTGTGTGTGTATGTATATATATATATACAGCATCTCACAAAAGTGAGTACACCCCTCACATTTCAGCAACCATTTTAGTCTATCTTCTCAACGGACAATACTATAGAAATGAAATTTGGATATATTTTAGAGTAGTCAATGTGCTGCTTGTATAGCAGTACAGATTTACTGTCCTCTGAAAATAACTTAACATACAGCCATTATTGACATACACCCTAAGTGATAACAGCTGTACGTCATTTAACCATGCAAAGCCACATGTCCTATTCATCATGTTCGTGTTTTTGTCTGCTTAACAGGACCATACAAATTTGTGTATCTTGTATTAGAGCAGTTAAAATTTGGTGCTTTAAGTACAGTTCTCTCATACTGTCCGCTGCATGTTGAACATGGCGCCTCATGGCAAAGAACTCTCTGAGGATTTCAGAATTAGAACTGTTGCTCTCCACAAAGATGGTCTAGGCTATAAGAAGATCGGTAACACCCTGAAACTGAGTTACAGTACAGTGTCCAGGGTCATACAGAGGTTTTCCAAGACGGGTTCCACTCGGAAAAGGCCTTGCAAGGGTCGATCGAAGAAGTTGAGTCCTCGTGCTGTGTGTCTGGTGCAGAAGCTGGCTTCAAAAAACTGACGCATGAGTGCTGCGAGCATTGCTTTAGAGGTTGCAGAAGCGGAAGGTCAGCTTGTCAGTGCTCAGACCATATGCTGCACACTGCAACAAGTCGGTTTGCATGGCCGTCATCCCAGTAGGAAGCCTCTTCTGAAGCTGGCTCACAAGAAAGCCCGCAAACAGTTTGCTGAAGACAACCTGTCCAAGAGCATGAATTACTGGAACCATTTCCTGTGGTCTGATGAGACTGAGATGAACTTGTTTGGCTCAGATGGTGTCCAGCATGTGTGGCAACGCCCTGGTGAGGAGTACCAAGAAAATTGTGTCTTGCCTACAGTCAAGCATGGTGGTGGTAGCATCATGGGGCTGCATGAGTGCTGCTGGTACTGGGGAGCTGCACTTCATTGAGGGAAACATGGATTCCAACTTGTACTGTGACATTCTGAAGCAGAACATGATGCCCTCCCTTCAGAAACTGGGCCGAACGGCAGTTTTCCAACATGATAATGACCCCAAACACACCACCAAGACGACAACTGCCTCGCTGAGGAAGCTGAAGGTGAAGGTGATGGAGTGGCCAAGTATGTCTCCAGACCTGAACACTATTGAGCACCTCAAGCGGAAGGTTTAGAAGCGCCATGTGTCTAACATCCAGCAGCTCCGTGATGTCATTATGGAGGAGTGGAAGAGGATCCCAGCAACAACCTGTGCAGCTCTGGTGAAGTCCATGCCCAGGAGGATTAAGGCAGTGGTAGACAACAATGGTGCTCACACAAAATATTGACACTTTGGATACAGTTTTGACATGTTCACTTAGGGTGTACCCACTTTTGTTGCCAGTTATTTAGACAATAATGGCTGTATGTTGAGTTATTTTTAGAGGACAGTAAATCTATACTGCGATATATATATATATATATATATATATATATATATATATACACACACGCACTCAAAGATGATGACATGAGAAATATTTCTTCCTTACATAAAAAAGTGGTTTCCTGTTGTAAAAATTTTATTTATTTTTTTTCTATTATTACTAGACAGTCAGTACAAGTGAGTGATATGATGATATCTGATACTGATATCACTATAAATGACATCATCATACCCTTTTCATGAGGGCCATCAATCCCACCTGCATAGTTACTCATCTTAACAAGTAGCTGATTGGATAGTGTAATGTAAGAGTCTAAATTCTATTAAAAATTACTTTGAAATTCCTTTTATTCATTTATAAAAAAATGTTGATTGTAGGTGTTGAACTTAAACTGTGTCTCATGAACATTTCTTTAAGTGTTATGTTTGTGCCATCTCACTCACCCCTTGCAACCACACACCATATGGGCCAATAAAATACACTGATTCAAAGGTCATGTTTACTAAAATTGCAGGCATTCAGATGGCAGACCTGGACATCTGTTTGGACAAAATAGAGGCATGTCTTAGCAAGCCTCCAGATTAACACCATCCCCTTCATCCTGGGGATGTGTGTGTGTCACAGGTGATTACTTTAATGCTGCATATGTTGTGCTTTGTAAATGGTAATTTGCAATTTGTAATAGCATCATGTCCCACCTCGGGACATTCACGGTGTGACGTAGGGAAAAAAAAACACGGACACCTCCACAAAAGTGTTTCTTTTGTTTGTTGTGTCAGAGCATGTAAAGCTCATTTAAAGTTACTTTAACCACACTTTTACGGGTACAGGCCTGAGTGGCTATTGGTACTGTAATACTATAGTGAACAGTAGCCAGCGGACAATAGTGAGTAGCGTTAACAAAAAGCTAGCTGGCTAGTGTTAATGATAACGTTAATGTTGCTGATTACCTTCTCAAAACAGCAGTTAGCATGGTCAATGTTATAGATTTAACCAAGTACTGTGTTTGTATATTAACTGATCTAAAGCCAATATTGGTATAAACTAATTTAAAAGTAGAGAAGGGGGAGTTTACACGTTTCACAGTGTGCGCGGCCATGTAGATTTGACATCACTCCGTCAACAGGGACAGAACTGGTAGTTCTGGTAGTCTGGGGTAGTCTACCCCAAGTTGACAAGTTGAAATTTCAGGTTATGGGGGCATTTTTGGTGGTTTTTACTGGTTGTAGGCAGGGACACACAAGTTGCAACCTTGTCTTGAATGCAGCGTAAGACTACATGGGAAGCCCGGCCTCCGCTAAAATTTCATTTAAATGCGGCAATTAAATGTTTCTATATTATGCATAGAAATGTGTCTATGTTTTTTATCACTCTTGGTGAAATTCAATTGGTTATTGTGCTGTTTGTTCATTTAATGCAAATAGTTTTCGGGGGACAGCACAGCCTGCATAAACAATTCCTTTGAAGACCCGATACATTGCCTATGGAACTACAGAGAAGCACAGGTACCTATGGGCTTCTATGGCAGATTCAATTACACCGTGGTTTAACGGAAGAAAAGATTAACGCTCATTGGACAATAGGCTTTTAATACACAATTTTATGCTCTGCCCAGACACACCACTTCACTGGGACACAATGGGTGCTTCATTGGTGGACTTTGAATAGGAAAAGAAATCTTAATGTGTATTGGACAATGCACTCTTCACTTGTCCCACTTGGACACACGGCTTCTTCGTATGATGATTGGGAGATCTCTAAAAGGGGCTGAACCTCGTAACCAAACGCCCATCATTAAAACATTAATGAACATGACCGATATTTCAAACTTAAATCTATAAGCAACAGTAAGATGAACAATGTGCTCAGAGCTGCAGCAAACAGTCAGTAACCAAATCCATAACAGTTTCCATAACAATTAGTATAGCTTGTTATTTTATCATTGTAACTGGAAAATATAAATAAATTGTTAGTATAAAGTTTTGTATGCTTGTGTTTGTTTTTTGTATTTATAGCACTAGCTAGCTAGCTGTGACTACCTAATTCAGTGTCACTGAGTTAGCTAGTTAGCAGCTTAGCTGGCAGACTCTATTAATTTTGTCGGAGGCCAGACCAACATATAAAACAGACTGGTGTATGTGTATAGTGTATGGGATGATTAGGAGATCTGTTTTGGAGCAATAATTTAGTGTGTTAGCACTTACATCTGTGTAAATTATAGAAGGTTACAGGAAAACAAATGATAGATTGCAGTAAACTGGGACTTTCGACAATGCTGTTTTTATTAAATCTAAAGTGGACAGCAGGCAAGAAAAAATATGAACAAAGAAATGTGAAATTTTAAAGTAAACTAATGTGGTTAGTAGCGCCACTGTGTATTGAGTGACCTGGTGGCTAGAATAGCTAGCTAACAGTCTGTTCATTTAACTGGTAATTTAACTGTGCTCTCTCAGCTCTTTTACCGCTTATGTATTTCATGGATAGGTACACTTGGTACACTTGGTACACTGTATCATTTAAGCCATTGAAATTTATTTGCACAACACCCCCTCTGACAGTATTTGACAACAAGCAGTATTAAATCTAACGCCACTATCTGACGGTTTGTTGTATTTCACCCTGAAATTCATGTTTTGACCAAGGTAAATATACAGAAAACTGTAATTTGAAGGCAATATTCAAGTTGCTAGATGTGGAATTAGCAGAAAAATGCTATTGTAAGCAAGCTATTTGAGTAAGAACTTTTTATGCGTGGGCTGTGCTCTACCATTCTCCGCACATTCAGAAAGAATTCAGGGCTGTGTCCCAAACTGCATAATGTGCAGCAGTACTAGTAAGCCTAAATAGTAACAACACCAGTGGTGTTCTGACAACTGTTTATATGCTATTCGTTTGTAGCCGAAATGTTTTAGGATATAATTAAATGCTGCAAAACCTTTTGGTTCATTCCGATTGTGTTAGAGGTGGCTCGGCACTTTGATGAGGCTAATTAATGCACTAAAATGCAGAGGCCAAAACTCTACTGTTACTGTAAGGATGGACATAACCCGAGCCATCACAGCAGTAAGACATGAGAAAGGACACAGCAGCCATTGTCCCAGTTGCTCTCTGGCTAACTGTATAGTTGTCAGGGTGTAAAGAGAAGCACACAAACATTAGTCATTAACAGACTAACAGTCACAAGTTCTCTAGCTAAACTTCACAAATGAGTAACGAGGAACATAATCTATTATTCAATAGCTTCTAACATATTAGAGGACAGCTGAATTCCTTAACTGCTCAGCAGTAAAAAAGCTAAAATGCCATCAGTTCTGAATCGTTTCCCTTCTTATTATATTATATTGGACACTTTCACTTGCAGACTCCCATTTGCTTTGTATATACACTCTCTCTCTCTCTCTCTCTGTTTCTCTCTCTCTCCCTCCTGATTGGCTGTAGCTCCTGCCAGGCACTGTGTCGTCAGTTTTTTTTCATGCCTATAGCAGGGAAATGATGACTTTCAATGTATCTGTTATGCTGCATGATGTGTGAGTAAGTCTTTAAGAGCGGTGACTTGAGCACACGAAAACAGATCTTGATGGTGAGGTGTATCTAATCTTGGACCCGAGGCATCAGAGGCCGCATCCTTCCAACAGAAGTTACTTCTTAAATGAACCTTTGAAGGCATTGCCTTTAGACAACATTTTGTATGTTGCACACACAACATTTCTTTATTTCTTATTGCTTGAACATTTACCTGCTTACCTAAGGATGGATCTTGAACTATTAGGCTGAAATATTGTACACCAAGTGACATAGCTAGCTAATTAACTAGAAGGTTAGCTACATAAGCTATCTACATAACATGTGAGACGCCTCATGTTATCATGTGACATATAAGACCTGTTTGTCCAAACATTTATGGGACAGTGGGCCGCTGAACAGAATAATGTCTACACTGAGAAGTACACATTCATTAATTCATTTAGGTTTTATCCTCCTTTATCCTGATATAACCATTTATCATGATATTTCAATAAGGAAGTAACGCAATAATTATTTTTAGATATTGACCAGCCCTAGAGAAAAACTGGAGAACTTGAAAGAAACACACACAGCCATGGGGAGAACATAGAACACATGCTGCTCTTAAATTTGGCAAAAATAAGGCACCTCATTGGGGAATTTCCTTCCTAATGTGACAGCCTCTATCTTGGGATCATGCTAATGCTGCCCAAATATACTGCCTTCCCAGGGAGCAGTGATAGTGTACCTATAGGTGTTAAAGAGGTTTACATAACAATCATATGAATGGAAGAAACTGCCTTTGCATCCTGTCAAAAAATATCAGACAATATTAATACAGAAATTGGTTGCTGTGTGACAGTAAAAACAGGTCAATGGAAACCTGTGTGTGTGTGTGTGTGAGAGAGAGAGAGAGATTATGTGACTCCAGATGTTTCCTGCATTCCCATTTTTATTTTTATGTGGATTGCACCAGATGGACCCGATTGATGTACAGAAGCAACTGTGTGTGTGTGTGTGCGTGTGTGTGTGTGTGTGTGTGTGTGTGTGTGTGTGTGTGTGAGTGTGTGCATGTGGTGTGTAGGGTAGGGAAAGACATTACTGAATTATTGTTTCCTCACCGTCTCTCATCTATTGCTATAAATATCGCATAAGCACATTATTTTCTTTATTGGCATAATAATTAAGAACTACACCCTTAACTGAGTGATGCTTTTATCCAAAGCGACCTACAGGTGAACAGTCAGGGTTTAATGGTCTTGGCAGCTTGGCAGTGCTGGTATTGGAACTCACAACCTTCAGCAGCTCAGAGCCTTAACTATTGAGCCACCACGTTCCAAAGGCATAAAGCTGCTTAGAAAATGATAACAGAATTTTGATAATGTAAAATAATTAAAAGTGCAAAGTAACAGCTGATAAAATTAAATCTGACTTTTTTTAATCACTACTGGTAAAAAACAAAGAAACATAAAAAACAGAAAACGCACACAGCACAGATTGTTGGTTCGATGCTTGTTCATTCTTTTCCATTGAATAATTGATGCAGAAAAATGCACAGAATTTTGGATGGAGCATATTAGACTATACAAGAAGTGTATATGAAAATGTGGAGCACAAACAGATTCAAATATTACCTAAAAATATTACGTCAAATTGTTGTTCTTTTGGCTGCTCCTGTTAGGGGTTGCCACAGTGGATCACTGGTCCGCATATTTGATTTGGCACAGTTTTTACGCCAGGTGCCCTTCCTGATACAACTCCCCCCACCCCCAATTTTATCCGGGCTTGGAACGGGCACTGAAAGTGCACTGTCTTGTGCAACCGCAGTGGCTGGGGTTGGTTCCCTGGCCAGGAATCAAACCCGGGCCATGGCGGTGAGAGCACCGAGGCCTAACCACTAGTCCTCCAGGGACCCAGTGAGTCAGATATGTGTAAGTAAAAAAAAAAAAAAGATTATGCCATATCTTTTTTCTCACATTATTAGTTCATGTAATTTTATTTGACCAGATGCCATGGCAAACAGAACTGACTTATAAGCCAGCTTTCATCCTCTGAACAGACTGTTCATTATTTGGTCACTTATACTATATGGCCAAAATTTTGTGGACACCTGACCATCACTCCCATATGTGCTTTGTGAACATCCAGATCCCATTCCCCCTTTGCTGTTATAATAGCCTCCTCTCTTCTGCGAAGGCTTTCCAGTAGATTTTGAAGTGTGGCTGTGGGTAATTTCTGATTCAGCCACAAGAGCAGTAGTGAGGTTGGGCACTGATGATGGGTGAGGAGGCCTGGGGCGCAATCAGTGTTCCAGTTCTTCCAAAAGGTGTTCAGTGGGGCTGAGGTCAGCCACTCGGGTGTGACGGGCAGGTGTCCACATACTTTTGGCCATCCAATGAATATGAGTATTTTTTTTTTTTTCAACACCAGAAACAAAAGCAACCTCCTACCCCCACATTGTGTAAAACTGTGAATGTTTTCGTTTGATTTTGCTGACCATTTTGATTTTGTTCCCTGTTTTCATTTGGATATAGCTACTACAGTGAGATCACTTTAAAACGTTAGAATGGTGTGTAGCAGTGAGGCGAGTCTAGGTTTTAGAAGTTAAATAGTAAAGAGTAGATCATCTGAATTAATTTATTGTGTTCAAATGAATGTAATTGTTGAATATGTGATTTAGTATTCCTTAAGTAAAGGTAAAATATAAAAAATAGAAAAGCATGATACCATTACCAGTTTAAAAGACAATCATGTTTGAAGACAAGAAGTATAATTATTGAAGTATAATATAATTTTAAAGAAAAAAAAATAAAACATATAATAAAATCAGTATGCACAGTAATGTGTCAAATGCACCCAGTATTTTATATACAACCTTTGTCCTACATGCTTGGAACAACCTACCAGCCGAGTTTCCCATAAAACTACGTGACAGGGTGCCTAAAAGAATTTATGCAATTAAATGCAAAAGCAAACTGTGATTTGATGTTTACTGTTCTGATACCATTTACTGTTCTTTATAGTTTTAGACCTTTAAAAACTTTTCACTTTCTGAATTTCTTATAAAATTTCTTTAAAAAGACTTTTGCGCAGTGCTGTATATAACAGCAGCATTAAAGAACAGGATTATGAACATTAATGAACCTAAATGTCCCTGTATAAAACAATAAGCATAAGAACGTGTGTGTGTGTGTGTGTGTGTGTGGGTGGCTGTGAGACACCTGGAGAGAGAGATAGCGAGTATAGTATATATTAGGTGCGTTACATTTCTATCTCAGGTATGGACAGGAAACGTTTGGAGAGCCTAAAAAAAACGACCAAGCAAAACCAATGTGCATGCAGACTTTTAGAGCATCAGCCCACATAAACATCCGGTGTCTACACACACATTCACACTCAAACACACACACACACACACACACACACACACACACACACACAGCTCTTTCCTTCCTGTTCTCCTGTGCACTGACAGAAAGTGAGTGAACAGTGTGTTTAGCACTTTCTCTAAGTGCAATCATAGGGTCATTTTTACACAGAGCGACTGTGTGTGAGATGATTGTAGCGAGAGAAAGGGAATTTGTAAGGGAGGTAGTGTGAGCGTGTGAGAGGGAAGTGGAACTGCATTCAGCCTTGGACATGGTGGAGGAGAAGATGGGTGATTGCTGGAGCCACACCAAGGTGAGCCTGTTGTTGTACATGTTAGCTTAATGTTGATTCTGGCTCAGCCTAATAATCCTGAACTGTAATTAAAACTGCAGTCTGAGGATTAACAGATTCAGCATGTGGAAATCTCAGTCATGTCTCAGGATAGTGTTTGTCTAGTCTTGCTCAGATAAAAAAACACCGTCTAGATAATCATACCAGTGAAGGGATAATTGAGTTTTACAGAACGATTCTCTCTTGAAAGATTCTGCATTCTGTTGGTTGAAGTATATGATGTCAGCATTGACTGGGGACAGAAGGGAACTGCACTGTGTAAACAGCCTGAACGGGTGCTTTTTTATGTATTCAGATGTTTTCGTGACATTCTGGGATTTATTAAGGTGAATTCCTTGGTTCCAGCTTTGGTAATTACAAATAAGAGCTTAGAGATTGAACTCGGAAGTAAGTCATTTCTTGGAAATGGATGCATTCGTCTGTAGATAGTAAGGTAAAGTACAGTACTATTCATCATACGTTCAGAATATAATGGGGATGTTTGACACGTTTACCGCCTGATGAATCAAGCTGTTTGTTCATGTTTTCAGGTGTAATTCAGCCGCATTCTGCACTAGAAAACGCGTGCATTATTTATGACTCTGGCATATGAGCAATCAGCACACACTTTAAGCACCATGTATAATGCAACATGCAAAGTGTGTTTATCCCAGTTCTACATATGCATTTGATGAAGGATAGCGCAAAAGTGGAAAGTGGAAGTGTAGCCGAATATTTTGCTTGTTGAACCAAGCGTGGGTCAGTTAGCAGTGGTCGGTTTTGTGTGATTTTGTGTAAATTAACAGTGTGCTGGGAGCACTATAGACAGTGTTGTCATGTTTTTGGACCAGAATTGAACTATTATTGAACTGTCGTGGGTATCATCAGTCATTTTATAACAGTTACAATTTCTTACTGTAAGCATCCAAATACATGCTAAAATTTTCCAGGACTCCCAAGTGCTGCAACAGAAAAGCACTTGCCCTATCATCAGGAGGTTGTGAATTCAAATCCCAATGATGCTACAGTCATCCATGGATGGCTGCCTTGGGAGCAAAATTGGCCTGGGTGGGTAGGATGGCATCTCCCTTGTTGTTCACAGTAACGCTACTGAATTGTGGCATCTATGAGCTAACATACACTGAATAAGTGTGTTACACTGCCCTGTGATGCAGCGTGAAAAGATGCAGTTGGCTGGCATAACCGTCTTGGGGGAGTGTTAAACTTCACCCTCCCCTGCTGGTAGCTGTAGTATGATAGGGGAGAGCTGACTGGTAGTGGGAAATGGGACTGGGGAGAAAATAGGGGGGAAAAATTATGCTGACATAAAATAAAAGTATCCTTGAGCACAGTTTTTTATTGCAACACTACTGTTTAGCTGGCAGTGTGTTGGCAAACTTTTATACCCTGATGCATATAACCGTAGAAATGTCTTTAAGTATCAGGAAATTGGTCATATTGCCCAAACCTACTTTTTGTACTTCAACACACTAAACAAGACTTTTGTAACATTGCTAATTTTCAAAGTTTTATAGGAGCTGCAAACAAGCAAGAATGAAAAACAGTTTAAATACAGACTTTTATACGAAGTAGCTTTTTCTGTATGCAGTCGTCTTTTCATTAGAGTAAATCGCAATGTCTGAAATGTTATTTCAGCTTTAGGGATGTAAAACTAGTAAAAATGTTTGTTTACCTGAGTCTACAAACTAACACTAAATAGTATGTCAGTGTAATATTTAACTTTAGATACTGATACTGTTAGATGCCATAGTACTTTCACATACCATTTATTAAAAATCTGTGTATAACATCTAGTGTTTTTTCTCTCTTCATTCATTGGTCCAAATATCCAGACCACATAGCATAGTCTATAGTAACTCAAATAAGCACTCTTTACAACTGTGGTGTACAGAAAAGCATCTCAGAACTCACCAAGACTGGACAGTTGAAGACTGGGAAAAGATAGGTCTTTTCTTTTCTTTTCTTTTCTTTTCTTTTCTTTTCTTTTCTTTTCTTTTCTTTTCTTCATTTTTTTTTCAACTCTCCAGTTTGGGTGAGTGTGTGTGAGTGGAACCTGATGTGGTCTTCTGCTGTTGTAGCCCATCGACCTCAAGGTTCAATGTTTTGTGCGTGCGGAAATGCTTTTCTGCTCACTATGGCAGTACAGAGCAGTTGTTTGAGTTACTATGTCCTTCTTAGCAGCTCGAACTAGGAAGCTTGAACCTATAAGATAATTATAGAAGTAACTAGTTTACAAAAATTTGTGTATAACATCCAACATTTTTCTCTCTTTGTTCACTGGTCCAAATATCCAGAACACAGTCATAGCATTTCTGCAGTGCTATAATAGTTTGCACCTTGCAGGTCAGTTTAGCAGCTCACATCTCCAAAAAATGCTGTAACCCAAAATACAGTTGGGTCTATCCCGCCTCAGACAGTCTTGGACTGGTTGTTTTTTCTGCTCTCAAGTGCGATTCCCGTGTTCTTATTTTCCCAAATGAACCACACCAAGGAGTAAAACGTGCCAGGGTTTGATTCAAACTGACTAAACATTGCAGACTAAATTGTTTTATTTCAAATGATTATTATTTCAATTATTTCAAATATCAGTCTCTCCTTGTCAGTTAAAACCTCTAAGCTCTGATCCTTTTGGCAAAGGTGAGGTTAGATCATGTTCCCTGATATCAGATTGTGAGATAGCTGATAGGTCTCAGACTATAAATGGTAATCAGATTGTCTGATCTGGTCTTAGACATTTTTACTCACTATAACAGTTAGACAGCCTAAGCTTTTAGCTTCAGTTACATTGTCTGAGAATCTGTTTGGTGCATCAAGCTTTCAGTCAGATGATGCTGAGAGAGCATGAGGTCTTTTGTTCTTTAGTTGTTATTTAGCCATTTTCATATAACTCGCATAAGACAATTTGCTACTTGTTTTGTTCTTCCTTTTTCAATGCTTCCTGTCAATCCAGTTCATTTCACTTTGACTTCTTCTTCTCTCTTCCTTTCAATTGAATTGTTTTTTTCTCTCTGTTTTCCCACTGACTCCATATATTTTCCCAAACAGTTACTCATGATCATTTCTATTCTACTTGAGTCTAGCTAGTGTCCTTTACTCTGTCTCATAATGCCGACATAACACAACTGCATTGAATGACAGAACTGTAAGGCAGCTTTATGTCTGTTTTTTTTTAAGTCAAAAGGACTCTTAGAAAGAGAGCGTGTTTATGCGCTTTGAATGTTTGAGGATTATTTTGTTATTAAAAAGGACAGTGTGACTAAGATCTGATTCATCTTTGAATTTGGAGGAGACTCTGCAAGTATCAGTATAACTGACATTTCAAACACACTGATGAATTAATGGGGGTTTCCTGTGAGCAACAGTAACTCTCATGCTAGACAGTCTGGTACTTTCTGTAACCTACCATTAGGGCGGGGTCAGTGTATATTATGTTTATGTATACCGGTATTGATTCACATAAAGGTATGCATGTTTACAATATCTTCATCAACTGTATTTTTGTAAGTCTATATACTTACATACAATATTGAGTTCACTAACATGTTAAATAACCCAATTTGGGGGCACATTGATAGACCTGCATTATATCTAATTTGTGATAGGTGGATAACGCTGATAATGCTACTTAGGTAATAGTATTATCTGAGTTTTATTGACAAGATATTGTACAAAACAGAACAGTTTCAATGATCTTGTGATTAAATACTAAAATATTCGGATGTTGTGTACCTCTAAATAGTTTGAGAAATAAAAATTATTATTTTTTTAATATTAGCAAGCCTGCATTTTACTAAAGATATTATGTTTTTTTGCTGTTATAAAAATTTATGTTTTGTGGCTTTTACTATGAATATGTTAACCTTAAGGTTATCTATAAGCTAGTGTGCTCCAAAACAATGATAAAATTCGCATTTAGAAGCTGTATTCAAAATGTAAAGTCTCTCTCTACCACCACTATGGATCAGCAATTTTGATGACATCATTCTGCACTTGAGCTTCTCATCAGATTTTCTATCCATTCAAATACTCTCAAGAATCTGAAGTGTCCCACCCCCAACATTATAAAAATCACCTTGCTGAAGTTGCTGTTGTTGAGTGAGAGAAATCATATCAGCAAGAATGGGTCATAAATGTGTCTTTGGCTGTTCAAAAGCGCACTTTATTCTGTTTTCCAACTGTAAGTTGGTTAAGAAGGAAATGGCTTGAATGGCCCAAACAACATCATTTCACAATTTGAAAAGGCAGGGCTAAATGAAGCATACAGAATTTCAGCTTTGAACTTAGCCCTGCCCCCTCTGTATGACCACTCCCCCAACTTTGTAAATTAGGCTACACCTCATTATAATTGATATCACGGTTCATGGGATATGGCTTAAAATGTAAAACCCTGCACTATAGTGGCACCATTACCTTGGCTGAGTAGTGGGGGGATTCATTGCTCACTTAAAACATGACATGACATCTATTGGCAAGCAATTCAACAAAAATAAAATAGGCTTGCATGTTTAATAAAAATCTCTTAATAAGAAATATTAGAGGGTGTTAAAAAATATACACTTGCTAAAATGTATTTGCAGTGTTTTTCTGTTGGAAACTGGTGCACTGAAATGTGTATATATGGCAGTGTGGCAAGCCAAATTGCATTAGTTTGTGACCCTAAAGATTCTGAAGCTTGTAGCCAGATAAGTGTCCAAGAAGTGTCAGATGCTTCATAGAGTGTAGGTGGACTATCTGGGGAAAGTTTGACTCAACCAGCATGAGCCATAATGTGCTTGCTTATTTAATATCCTTATTTTTACCATTATTTCTCTGTCTCTGTCTTTTTCTCTCTAGGATCAGTTTGATAACTTGGAGAAGCACACTCAGTGGGGTATAGATTTTGTGGAGCGCTACACCAAATTTGTCAAAGAGCGATCCGAGATCGAGCTCAACTATGCAAAGCAGATCAGGTGAGTTGTGACAGGTGTGTGTGTGTGTGTGTGTGTGTGTGTGTGTGTGTGTGTGTGTGTGTGTGTATGTATTGCTAGTAATAGAGGCATAGTACGCATACACAGATACATTTACATTTGCTTATTTGGCTGATGCTTTTACCCAAAGCATCTCTGAAACAAGACACATGATACAACAGTACACTGTAGTCTTAGCTGGTTACCACTATCAGAATCTTACCCTATTACAATCTGTACCTTAGTGAACAGAGTGAACAGACAGTGCTATGCACCAGATTTTATCTGTCCAGGAGGGATGCTAATGTCTAACCCCCTGACAACAATGAGCTTTTGATAGCAGGATATTGTCACTGAACTGAAAAAAAAAGCTTTTTGTGGAGTTCACTGTAGCCAGCTTTTAAAGATTTTTGTTTGAAGTGGCTATCAGTCCATTGTGGCTATTCCTGAATCTTCTGATTTTGTTAATCATGTGTTCTTGTGTCTGTAATGGCAGATCATGAACATCTGTTAATATCAGTCAAATTGCCTCTTTCAGTGTGGCCTCTTTCTCTTTCAGACATTGGTTAAGTTAAGTAACAAAACACTAGCAGTCCCTAGAAGTAATGTTAATATGTTAATGCACTAGTTTGGGGGGATATAAGTGTTGCCATAGTAACAAGGTATGCTCCTTTCAGCAGACTTAAATTAAGATTGTACAATAATGATCATTCACTCTGCTTCACATACACTTGCTTTGATTCCCCTTAACCCCCACAAGAACTGTCAGTTGGAAACTCCCTTAATCCCCTACAGAGAGAGACATTACGTGGCTCAACTGCACAAACACACACACACACGCTCACACGCACGCACACACACACACTCAGCAGAACCAGATGTTGTTTTGATGCAAATCTACACATCCACCCACAGGGAATGTTTAACCGATATGAGGAGTGGACTGTGGGATGATAGGATTATAGAAGTCTTACCCCTGTGTGTGTGTGTGGGTGGGTGTGTGTGTTATTGTGTCTGAGGATGGAAGACAAACACACCCACCCTGGTTAATTTACATAATTTTCAGATTTTTGAGCACATTTCAAATAGATTTATTGCAGCATTGTTCTATCACACTATTCAGTATTGTTAATACTTTTAATTCTGTACTGTTAATTTAATACAGTTAATACTGTTGATTGCTGTTGATTTAAAAAGTTTATTATACAGGAAAATACTGTGCTTTTTTACTGTGCTTTTTAAAACTGTGCTTTCAAAGGAAAAATGGATCTATGCTGATGTGTGACCTTATAAAAAAAAAAAAACAAATGTGATAAGACAGAGTATAAGAATGGTGAGAAGGAAAGACATTTTTTTTTTTCAGGGTTCACTCCAAAATCATGTTGTAATCTTACCGCAAATCTGATTTATATTTTAAATCCAATATTAAGACTTATTAAGACTAACTGTCCACACTGCAAATTACAAGTGAACAGATTGGTTGTCACAGTATTGATGGAGTGGTGTGAGTTCACAGAATTCACTACTTGTACCAGGTATTGTGTTGTACATTAGCTTTACAAACTGAACATCTGCTTACATCTGTTAGCACCAAACAATGATGCCATTGGTGATGTTGAAAGAGAGCTTCAGTCAGTTTTGTACATATTGTTCATAAATGTTTAGTGTTTGTTTTGTGTGTAGTCTGTAGTGCAATTATTGACTCCAATCAAATAATCATATAGTCGTAAAAGTCACAATTCATGTGCTTGTCAGTGCAGAAAATGTTTCCTACTCAACTCTTAAAAGTCAGATTTGTGCAGCAGAAGCAGAATTATGTGGGTTCTGATATTATGTGAACAAAAGCATATTGCAAAACTGAAAAATGTAGTGTTGCTCATTTTTAGAAGAATCCATAAATTATGTACAAAAGGTATGATCCAGTCGAAGGTTAAGATTTCTGCATGCATCAGCTGTGGCCAGTCATTGCAAAATATGTAATGATAATGGTTGACTGGTTGTAATGATAATGCTAAGACTGCCTTCTACGAGGAAAAGCTGGAAATATCTGCACAAGATCCTCGCAAGCTCCACAACATCTTTTCTTCACTACTCAACCCACCGGTTCCTCCTGCTCCATCCTCCCTGACTGCTGAAGACTTTGCCACCTTTTATGATGGGAAGATTTTTTTAAAAATCTGCCACACCTTCACTTCTGCCCCAGCTCCTATACTACACACTCAGGATTCCCCTTTTTCTTCACTGGCACATTTTCTACACTAGCAGTAGAACAGATCCTGCAAGTCATCTTGTCCTGCATTCTACCACCTCCCCATTGGATCCAATCCTTTCCACAATGCTCCAGACCATCTCACAAGACTGCCTTCTACAAGGAAAAGCTGGAAACTTCTGCACAAGATCCTCGCAAGCTCCACAACATCTTTTCTTCACTACTCAACCCACCAGTTCCTCCTGCTCCATCCTCCCTGACTGCTGAAGACTTTGCCACCTTTTATGATGGGAAGATTTAAAAAAAAATCTGCCAGACCTTCACTTCTACCCCAACTCCTACACTACACACTCAGGATTCCCCTTTTTCTTCACTGGCACATTTTCTAAACTAGCAACAGAAGAGATCCTGCAAGTCATTTTGTCCTGCAATTCTACCACCTGCTCATTGGATCCAATCCCTTCCACAATGCTCCAGACCATCTCACAAGACCTCCTCCCTTTCATCACTACAATCATCAATGGCTCCATAACATCTGGTCATGTACCAACTGTATTCAAGAGAGCAAGGGTTATTCTCATCCTGAAGAAACCCAATCTGGATCTTCTTCTCTCTTTTCTTTCTAAAATCCTCTAACGAACTGTCTACAATCAACTGTCTCTCTATCTCTCACAGAGCAACCAACAAGATCCAAACCAGTCTGCCTTCAAAGTGGCACATTCCACAGAGACTGCCCTTTTGGCTGTCAGTGAGCAGCTACATGCTGCTAGATCAGCCAAACTGTCATCAGCCCACATCCTCCTCGACCCTTCAGCAGCGTTTGACACAGTGGACCACAAGACTCTCTTGTCCACCCTCATGAGTCTTGGAATTCGTGGTGCAGCATATCAGTGGTTTGCTTTCTACCTGGAAAGTCGGTCATATAAGGTGATGTGGAGGGGATCCACATCTGCTTCCTGCAGACCGTCCACTGGTGTCCCACAAGGCTCAGTATTTGTTCCTGTTCTGTTCTCCCTCTGTACTCGATCTCTTGGTGCAGTCATATCCTCACATGAGTTTTCCTACCTCTGCTATGCGGATGACACTCAACCCATCCTGTCCTTCCCTCGCTCAGAGACTCATGTTTCCGTTCAGATCTCAGCATGTCTGGCAGACATCTCATCATGGATGACAGCTCATCGTCTGAAAGTTAATCCCAGCAAAACTGAACTTCTGTTTATCCCAGATGATTCCCTGTGTCCGGATCTTGCAATCTCCCTGGACAGCTCTCTGATCTCGCCTTCGGTTTCAGGCTTCCTGTAGCTGTCTGCATCAGATTTAAAACACTGATGCTTACGTACAAACCCAAAAAACGGACCAGCACCCAATTACCTCAAAGCACTTATCACATTCCACACTGCATCACGCTCCCTCCAATCCTCTAGCACTGCTCGACTGGTCCCACCATCTCTCAGGGTACAAGGAAGGCATACATCAAGACTCTTCTCTGTTCTGGCACGTAGGTGGTGGAATGAACTTCCCCTAGATGTACGAACAGCTGAGTCAAGGGTAGTCTTTAAACGACCTACTTCTTCCTAAAGTACATAAATTAGCACTTTAAAAAAAACTTTGTGTTGTCTGTGTGCTTTTTACTATATTACCTCCCCAGCAGAGTTTTTAGATGGTATTCTTCGTCCGTGACCTAGAGAACCGGTATCAGAATGTATTTACTGATAGAGACTTCAAAGCACTTCTGTGAGTCGCTCTGGATAAGGGCATGTGTCAAAGGCCATAAATATAAATGTAAATTATATATATACATTTGTTTATATGTACAGTTCGCAAAAAGCCGCACTCATGGCCAAACACAACAGCATCATAACAAAAAAAATGGACAATGAACAAATGAACCTGCCCCTGATGATTTAAATTTGGGTTCCACAAAAAATCTGGTCATGAATATTATTTGAATTCTTTGCTAATGAAGTGTGTAATGTTATTTCTCTCTAGAAATTTGTCCAAGAAGTACCAACCCAAGAAGAATGCCCGGGAAGAAGAAGAGAGCAAGTAAGTCCAACTAAACCATAGAGGAAATATTTTGATAAACAGGAAATGAATTAATTATTGTGGTAAATTCAGCAGTAACTGATAGATGTTGGCCTTTCTGATAGCTGATATTGTTTGGGAGCCACTGCGGCATAGCCAGTGAGTTTACTGTCTGTTTACTTGATGTCTAGATACTTGATTACTTGATACTTGGTTTACTTGTGTATCTACTTGATCACCAGATACACATGGTGCCGTGCATTTCTGACATCTCTAAACGAGCTGAATGATTATGCCGGCCAGCACGAGCTCGTTGCTGAGAACATGACATCACAGATCATCACTGAGCTCACGCGATACACACAGGACCTCAAAGCGGAGAGAAAATCAGTAAGTGATGTCACACATACGTAAGCAAACCATTTTCATGCCGACTTCTTCTGTGCTCTATATTAGACAATTCAAATTGTTAGATTGCAAGATAGATAGATAGATAGATAGATAGATTGATTGATTGATTATACCCATTCATTCATGCATCCATCTATTTTGTTAATAATGGACCCTGTCAGTGATATAACCATCACTTATAACTGTCAGTTATTGAACCATCTATCCATCCATCCATTTTTTTGACCTAATTCAGTTGCCCGTCCATCTATCTATTAAACTTATCCAACTGTCCAACCGGTCACCTTCCATTAATTCATCTATCAATACATCTATCCATCAGAACTCGGATATAATTTTCATAAGCATGAATTATGTACACAAGTGTGTGCATTTTATTTCACTGTCAGGTCTGAGACACACAAACGCTCACACACACACACACACACACACACAGAGTCATAATTTTTTTATCACAGATTTTTCCACCTTTTCCAGACATGAGTTTCTGATGGCCAATCCAGACGTGATGGAAAGAAAAGTATGCCAGCATTACAGAAATGCTGCCAGATTAGGCCAGCACTGGCACACAACTATGTGTGTGTGTGTGTGTGTGTGTGTGTGTGTGTGTGCGTGCACATGGATTCTATTCGAGCAGCATTTTTTACATGCTCGTCTGCATGCCTTTTGTTCATCTGGAGAATTAAAAGTGATATCCACTAAGGGGCAGGTCAAAGCCAAAGATATTCCTGTACGAGAGATACAGTCATGGGAAAAAAGAAAGTACACTCTCTTTCAATTCTATAAAAACTTCTATAAACAAAAAAAATAAACTCAAGTGACAACAAAAGAAAACACAACAGATTTCAATATGTAGTCATC
>CM040989.1:15763062-15837230 GCA_022985145.1 Pangasius djambal | reverse complement strand
GCACTTTGGTGTTATGGAGCGCTCAGATGTGCGTCCACCTCCTGCAAAGAAAAAAGAACATCAGCCATGACCTCAGAGAAGCAATTGTTGTTGTTCATCAATGTGGAAAGGGTTATAAGGCCATCTCCAAGCAATTTGAAATTCACCATTCTACAGTGAGAAGGATTGTTTACAAATGAAGAGTCTTCAAGACAGCTGCCAATGTTCCCAGGAGTGGGTGTCCCAGCAAATTCAGTCCAAGGTCAGGCTGTTTAAAGCTTAGAGATATAAAGAAAAACCAAAGAGCTACATCACATGACCTGCAGACCTCTGTAAGCACAGTGAATGTTTATGTTTATGACAGCACAATCAAAAAAAAAAAGAACAAGTATCTTGGCTTTATTGGACGGGTGGCTAGGAAAATGCCCCTTCTCTTCAAAAAGAATATGGTAGCTTTTTTGGGTTTGCAAAATTGCATTTGAACAAACCACCGATGAAACGAAGGTGGAGAAGTTTTGTCATCATGCACAGTGCCATGTTTGGTGAAAAACCAAACACAGCATATCACCACAAACACCTCATGCCAACTGTTAAGCACGGTGGTGGAGGGGTGATAATTTGGCCTGGGAAACTTGCAGCTATTGAGACAACAATGAACTCCACTTTATACCAGAATGTTCTTGAGACAAATGTGACGCCACCTTTCCAGCACCTTAAGCTGGGCCACAAGTATGCATCAGGACAATGATCCAAAGCACACCAGCAACTCGACATCTGGATGGCTGAAGAAGAAAAAAAATCAAGGTGTTGGAATGGCCAAGTCAAAGTCCAGACCTGAACCCTACTGAGATGCTGTGGTAGGATCTTAACAGAGCTGTGCATAAACAAATGCCCAAAATTTCTCCAAAACGATGTGAGAGACTGATAAACTCCTACAGAAAACATTTAAGATAAGATAAGATAAAGTTTATTGATCCCACAGTGGGGAAATTCACTTATCACAGCAGCTCACAGACAGTTAAAGTGCAGGAATAAAGAAAAGGAAGGAAGAAAGAAAAGTTAAAACTATAACTATATATACACCTTAGGAATAATAAAAGAAATAAAATTATATAAATTTATAAAATATTGCACATTTGAACATCACAGTAATGCGGTGTTGTAAGAAATAAAATTATATAAAATTGTAAAATATTGCACATCTGAACATCACTGTAATGCCTTGTTGTAAAGTCTGACAGCCACTGGTATGAATGACCTGCGGTAGCACTCCTTCCTACACTGGGGGTGTAGCAATCTGCTGCTGAATGAGCTACACAGGGTCTCCACAGACCCATACAGGGGGTGAGAGGTGTTGTTCATAATAGATGACAGCTTGGCTAACATCCTCCTCTCACCCACCACCTCCACAGAGTCCAGTGGGCAGCCCAGGACAGAGCTGGCTCTCCTAACCAGCTTGTTCAGTCTCTTCCTGTCCCGCTCTGTACTGCCTCCCACCCAGGAGACTACAGCGTCGAGAATTGCGGAGGCCACCACAGTATCGTAAAATGTCCTTAATAATGTCCTGCACATTCCAAAGGACCCTAGTCTCCTCAGCAGGTGGAGGCGACTCTGGCCCTTCTTGTACAAAGCATCAGTGTTATCCAGCCAGTCCAGTCTATTGTTTAGGTGGACACCTAGGTACTTGAACCTATCCACTAACTCAATGTCCAAGCCCTGGATGGTCACTGGTATGCGGTGCGGTGTTCTCCTTCTCCAGAAGTCAATCACCATCTCCTTCGTCTTACTGGTGTTCAAGTGCAAGTGGTTACACTCACACCAGTCAACAGAGTCCTTGATGACGTTCCTGTATTCCTGTTCATTCCCATCAGATACACATCCAACAATGGCTGTATCATCTGAGAACTTTTGGAGGTGGCAGGTGTTGGTGTTATAACTGAAGTCCGAGGTGTACAGTGTGAAAAGGAAAGGGGAGAGCACCGTGCCCTGGGGAGCCCCGGTGTTGCAGACTACCACTTCAGACATACAGTCACGCAACCTTACATACTGTGGTCTGTTGGTGAGGTAGTCGATTGTCCATGCAGCCAGGTGATCATCCACCCCCTACCACTCCAGCTTCCCATGCAGCAGTGCTGGCTGTATCATGTTGAAAGCACTGGAGAAGTCAAAGAATATGACTTTCACAGTGCTCCCGGTGGTCTCCAGGTGAGTCAGTGCCCGGTGCAGCAGGTAGATCACTGCGTTGTCCACACCGATGCCAGGCCGATATGCAAACTGCAGTGGGCCGAGCACTGTGCTTCACTAAGGAACGGAGGTGACAGAGGTTGATCCTCTCCATGGTCTTCATCAGGTGGGAGGTTAAGGCAACAGGTCTGAAGTGGTTCAGCTCCCTGGAGTATGCAGTCTTTGGTACTAGAACCACACAAGAAGTTTTCCACAGGATTAGGACCTCCAGGCTGAGGCTCAGATTAAACATGTACCTGACCACCCCACATAGCTGGTCAGCACAGTCCCTGAGCAGTCTGGGGCTGATTCCATCAGGCCCTGCAGCCTTCCTTACCTTTATCTTCCTTAGTTCACACCTCATCTGATTCATTGTTAAGGAGAAGGGGGTGTGAGAGGACTGAGATGAGTGAACGGGGGTGAAAGGTTGTGAAAGACTAGGGGGGGGGGCAGTCAGGGGAAGTGTAGTGAGGTGTAAGTGAGGTGGAGGTGAAGACAGTCCAGAGAGGGGGGTGGTTGCTGGTCTGGAGTAGGGTGGAGAGGGAGAACGCTGGGTGGGAGAGGAAGTGGGAACAGAGTCAAATCTGTTAAAAAACAGATTCAACTCATTTGCCCAGAGCTGATCACCATTTACTGATCCTGTCCCACCACACTGACCATGCCCTGTTTTTTTTTTCAGTCCTCTCCACATATCACGGACATTGTTTTGCGTTAACCGCTCCTCCAGTTTCCTTCTGTAGCTGTCCTTGTGCCGTCTCATCCTGTATTTGAGTTCCTTCTGAACTCTCTTAAGCTCCTCTTTGTCCCCTGAAGTAAAAGCCCTTTTCTTCTCATTTAGCAGGTCTTTGAGCTCAGGGGTCACCCAGGGTTTGTTATTGGAGAAACACCGTACCCTTCTGGATGGTACAGTATTCTCCACACAGAAATTTATGTAATCTGTAATGCAGTGGGTGAGACCATCAATGTCCTCGCCATGAGAGCTGCAGAGTGTCTCCCAGTCTGTAGTATCGAAACAGTCTCTCAGTCTTTCACTGGTCTCCTCGGACCAGATCTCCACAGACTTTTTCTGTGGTGGTTCTCTCTTCACCCTGGGTGTGTATTCAGGAAGCAGACGGACGAGGTTGTGATCCGAACGGCCCAGCTGGGGTAGGGGGAGGAGCTGTATGCGTCCTTTACATTCGCATACAGCAGGTCTAGTGTTTTATTGTCTCTGGTGTGGCATTGAACATATTGTGTGAATGTGGGAAGAGTGGAAGATAGACAGGCATGGTTGAAGTCACCAGAGTTGAGAAGGAGAGACTGTGGGTGCCGGGTCTGTAACTGACTTACAACACTGTGTAATAGCTTGCACGCAGCGGTGGCATTGGCTGAAGGAGGTACGTACACATTTATTGCGATGACGTGTGAAAACTCCCTCAGAAGGTAATATGGCAGAATGCTGACAGCGAGTAACTCAATGTCCTTGGTGCAGCGTTGTTCCTTAACACTGATGTGCGCTGGATTGCACCACTTTTCGTTTAAAAACACTGCCAGGCCCCCTCTTTTCTTCTTGCCGCTCTCCGCAACTTTCCTGTCCGCCCGTACAATTTTACTTCTACTTATTGTTGCTAAAGGTGGTTCTACATGTTACTGAATTTAGGGTGTACTTATTTTTTTCCCCACCTGGTTTCTGAATGTTGATATCTTTTAAAAAACATTCTGCTATTATATTGGTAATGTAAATGATGGGTGTGTGCATACTGTATGTGTCGGCAGGTGGGTGGGTGGCTGTGTGTTTCATAGGTTTAAAGTGCAGCAAAACTCTGTCCTCTGCCTCTTTCTCCCTGCCTGGTTACAGTCTCTGATACAGTACTGATGCTTAAACTGAGCACTGAGCAGCCTGATTGTGTGTGTGTATGTGTGTGTGTGTGTGTGTGTGTGTGTGTGTGTGTGTGTGGTGGAAGAAAATGAGGACTTGATGTGTGAGGCAGATTTTTATTATTTGTTAGCTACATTACCTTCATAGCTCTAGGACAGAACCAAAGAAGTCAAACACCAAAAATGTCTTGCCTGATAGTATATTTCATATTTCACTTTAATGTTCCTTAAAAAACACCAATTAAAAACACACAACTTACCACAGTTAGTGATGTGGCCTGCATGACTGCATTATTTGGACTGAAATTATTTGACATAAATCTAATGATTCATCTAAACAGAGCCTGAAGCATCTGAGATCAGCCAGGATTTCAGTGTACAATAACACTGTCCACAAATTGTGTGTGTGTGTGTGTGTGTGTGTGTGTTCCTGGTTTCTGAGTCTTTGGGAGAAGTGAGAAACCTGACGGCAGTGCAGGTTAAGTTAGATAGGAAGTGCTGTCACTCCATAATGAATTGAGAATAGTTTCTTTTGTGTGAGTGGTTTAGCTCTCTTTGGTCTTATGCTAAGCATGCTCTAACACACACACACACACACACACACACACATACACACAGACTGCCTTGTGGGTCTAAAGACTTTTCTAAAGGCACAAATTCCCTCTCATTCAGTTCAATTAAGCTTTCAGTTAAGCAGTTTCTTTCTTTTCTTTCCTCTCACTTGCTCTATTTATCTCTCTCACTCTGTCTCTCTCTCTCTCCGTCACACACACACACACACACACACACACACACACACACACACACACACACACACATTTCCATTTAGAATTTGCTGAGTGTATGTGTGTGTGTGTGTTGTTGTTGTACTGATTCTAAAGACCATAGGGGTCCAAGGCAAATAAAAATGCACTGGGCATTTCTGACCTATTTCTGATCAATGTCCACTGGCATTATATTTTACAGTATAAATATACATATTTACATATACAGTGGGGTCTTATACCAAACTGAAAAGCTGGGAATTATTATTATTTCTTTTATTTAAAACTGGAAATAAACAGTAAGTTTTAGAAGTTTTATGAATTTAAATCGAAGAAAGGTTCAGTGTCAGGAATGTTCAGTATTCAAGATTGTGCACTATTTCTAGGTGACTGTTTAAATGTAATCAGATTTGACCATGTTAACTTTGTACAAAAGGACTTATCCCTAAAAGGAGTCTTATCCCTTCCACTGAAGCATGTGTTCAGATAACACAGTGATGGAAAGTACATATACTGTAATGATGCTGCATTCGACTAAAGCTTATAACTCAGAACCTCAGACTAGGAAAACCAAAGAAAACCCCCCTTAATTTTGAATTTCTGCTCAGAAAATTGGAAAGATTTCCTCAACCCTGAGGTCAGTATATGATTTCATGTCAAGATGGCCGCCCACACTGTGAACAGTAAATAAAATATCACTTGACTGCTTTAAATGAGTTTATAGTGGTATTTGCTTTAGATCTATCAACATCATCACGTTAGTTGGTTAAATCTCTGATTATATAATTCGCTGAGAAAGTTTTGAGAAAGTAAATACATTATAAAATCATCATTACTATTGTTAGCTGGCTAGCTTGTTGTTAACAAAACACACTTTCTTGGAGTTGATCATGTGTTTTCCCCCCCTGTGTAGCTGGAACACGCCAAGCTTGAAAATAATTAATTCCAAGTTCAGACTTACCACTTTTGAATGGGAACATCAGTGCTTTTTAATGCTTCCCACATTGAACATAGCATTAGTGGAAATATGACTTTTAATTTACTTGATCTCTAGTCAGCCCTTGTCTAGTCTAGATAACTCATTTTTCAAGTAAAGCAGATAACTACTTGAATACTACTGACTGTAGGTTATCAAGCTGCAAAATGACAAGCTAACAGGCCACAGTAAGTGGTAAGTAATAAGGAATTAGTACTTTCTAAAATATGTCATATTCTGTTAGCTTGCATGTTAGATATAGGATGGATGCATAAGACAGAAAAGACTAAAAAACAGATTAAAAGACTGGAAAACACAGCTAACAACTGCCGCTGTACAACTGCTGTCAAAATGTCACACATTTCCAAGAAAACTAAATTATTAATGGTTTGCTTCGAACTGTGTTAAGATACCTCTCTGGCATCTTGCTTGCAAAAGATGACATTACATTAGATTTTGGCTTACAGTTGTCATCCTTAATTCATTCATCATTACGCACTACCGCCGTTCCGGTTCCTCTTTACTCCTCATCTTATTTTCTGTTCCTTTCTGGCTAGTCATGTCCTCTTCATGTAGACAGAACCCTGCAGGTATTCCCTTAAACAAATGCACACAAGCCACAGACACTTGAATGAAATGGGGCTCATCTCTACTCTTTGGATGATTAACAGTTCTAGCTTTCTAATTTTCTACTTGGAACCTTTTTTGAAAGAGAAATCTCTGTTGTAGAGACAAAATATAGGATGCTTGATCCTATATTGAAACCTTGGTTCTAAGAGCAGTATTCAGAGTCGAGTTATGCGCACACAGGCGGGTAGTTGTAGCTTAGTGGTTAAGGCTTTGGGCTACTTAGCTACTGATCATAATATTGTGAGTTCAAATCCCAGTGCCACTGTTGGGCCCTTAAGCAAGGCTCTCAATTTTCAACTGCTAAGTTATACAGTCCCTCAAAGTTGCTTTGGATAAAAAATATCAGAAATATGAGGTAAATAAAAAAATAGCTAATACCAAAATTGGTATTGGTACAAAATTGGTACTCAGACCTCAGATGTAACTACAGACTTACATGCTACACAGACAGTTGCTCATGTTTTGTGAGTGGGTCAGAGTTTGCCAAAAAAGAAAAGCACATCTCAGTTATGCCCTTTTCTGAACTTATATTAAGTCTATTTTTCTTATGTGACATCAGCAAATTTACAACTGTCTGACAGTTTGCAAATTTACAACTGTCTGACAGTTTGTTTTAATCACAATAATTCACCCTGAAACCCATTTTGGCCAATGTCAATATGCTCAAAAAATGTGGAATGGCATTTAAGGCCAACGGTAGATATATAATATATAGATATAGATATATAAGAAATATAAATTAATCATATCAATTTTGTCTGTATATGCCCGATTTTCTAAAGATGTCCAATTTTTCTTATTATCTCAAGCACCATATTTTATATAGCACATTGATTATTATAATAAAATTAGGAACTCCACCTACTTAAAGTGAGCTGTAAACATAGCAGTTTACTGCTTGGTCAGCTTATCCATCAAACTATGTGCATGTTTTCTTCTGAGAAGTGTGCAAAGTAACTAAAACATGGGCACAATCAATTAATTCTAAAACTCAAAATAGCATAAAGAAAGCATGAAAAAAGGACACTGCATGCACACATAACAATTTTCGTTCCTGCCTATGCTTCATGCTTCCTGATGCTCTTTGTTCATTACTACACTATATCTAGTTCATCATGCAAATAAATAAATAAATAAATAAATATAGCATGTGCTGTATCAAGTGCTGTTTGACAGGCAGTAAAGGTGGGTGATGTTTAAAATTTGGGGTCCCAGGGATTGCTTCCCTTGCCTGACCAGTGGATGCAGCTCTGCTTTTTAAACAGCAAATGCAGATTTGCTGTTTATGCTGTACAGTTTTAGGACACTGATATTTGATTTTGGTAAACCCATAGAGGGGATTGTGTGTGTGTGTGTGTGTGTGTATGTGTGTGTGTGTGTGAGAGAGAGAGAGAGAGAGAAAGCACTGCAAGTGTTGAGTGCTGGCCAACTGAGCACTTTCCTTGGAGTTTTTAATCCAAGTGCCGGGCCTTTAGACAAACTCCAGAACTTTGGCATGAATGGCACACAGCAGTGTGATGCCTGGAAACACACAAAGTAAACTGAGTGATGCAAACAATCACACACACACACACATACACACACAGAGGAACTAACCCTCACTCTCTCTCTCTCTCTCTCTCTCTCTGTCTCAGCATTTCCACGATGGACGGAAAGCTCAACAGCATATTGAGAACAGCTGGAAACAACTGGAACAGGTGAATCTTTGTATTCATCAATAATAACTATTTGTGATACGATTTTATTTCTGATCCAGGTCTATCTGGTTAGAAATAAATCTATATTCCATGTAATAACATGGCAAGGTAAGTCATTTTGCCAAACCTTCATCCACTGCACATTTGTCATGTAAATGTCAATGGTACAGAATATCTGAGGAGACGAATAAACAGTTGCACTGGTTAAGTGTATCAAATGACTATGTGCATGTAAATGTAGGTTCTAGAAGACACTTCCTCCTTATTGAATGTCGTTGACACATGTTTCTAGATTCCTGGGCAGCTCTGTGTGACGGGTGATGTGGCATAAAATGGGGTGTTAATTGTGTCTTTCATGGATCATGTTATGTCAGTTCCCAGTCTGGTAATTACATTCCTTTAAAGTTTCACTTTAGTTACTACATCATTCATAGTAATTACTAAATAATATAAAATGAATAGCTAAATAATAGGCTGGAAGTTTGAAGGATTTGCCTCAGAGACCAGAAATCACAGTAAATTCTTATAAATTGTGATTATATAGAATATTTGGTTCAAATGAAACACACATACATCAAGGTGGTTTAATGCTTTATACCAGAGGGCCTGTCTCAGACTCATCTGGAACCTGTGTGTGTTTGGATAGCAGATGAAAAATCTGTGTTTGTAATATTTGTCTGTGTGTGTGTGCATTACGTGGGTGGAGGATGGAATGGTTGTGGACGCTTGAAACAAACACTGATTGTCCCCCTTTGAATAAACAAGTAGAAGGAAAAAACTAAATAAAGAAGGGAAGAACAAAAGGAGTGGAAGGAGGATGGCTACATGCACATAAGCGACTTAAAATTTACTCATCTACTAAACTCAAGCATATTGGCAGTGTGTATGTGTATAGACAGGGTGCGTGAGTGTAACTGGTTTAGGTGCTGTGGGTGAAAAGTTCAGCAAAAAGATAAAAAGCTCTGATGGCTCCAGTAAATAAATATGATGGGCCATCTTTGCCTAATTTGCCTTAGGACTGAGGTAAATGACAATAATATTGATACAATAAGAAATGAATACGCTTCTTTGAGAATATCACGGATATTGTTTGTACTTATTTTGTGTAAAACTGACCCACTCATTGGTACTCACACTAATAAGTGTTTGATTAGGTGTTAATATCTGTTTCATTTTTACACTGTTTCCTTTGAAATAATTAAATTTTGGATGTTAAGCAAAATTAGTCAGGGTTACAGTGGCGCCACAGCCTATCACGGGAACACTGGGCATGAAGCGGGAACAGGAGAGGCTTTTGACCATAAATTTTATTGGGGCAGGATGACATTAATAATGACATCCTGAAACAAAATTAAGTCAAAAGGTAATTACACTTGACTTATGCTACTACTACGTAGTGAATATGGGCAGTTGAGAGGAGAGAAGGCTTGAATGAACTTACTACACTAACTATGTTCACAAATTTTCAAGGCAAGCACACAAAGTCTGGTCTAAAAGCCAGTGCCAAGAGTGAGCATGGGGCTGCCCCAATGGGTCTCTATTAGTGCTTATTGTAGTTCTCATTCTTGAAAAATAGGTAAAATAATAACTCTATGGAGCTAAATGGGGCTCTGAGCATGCTGCCCGAGGATTGCGCAATATCTAGAAAGGTGACCAAGTTAATACAAGTATAATACAAGTACACCCCAGATGGGACGTCTGTCTATCACAGGGCTCCAAATCCAAATGGACACATAGACAGTAACCAGGCTCAGTGACCCCAGAGCTGTAAGGCAACAGCACTACCTGCTGTATTACCATACCATACCATAAGTCGTGCACATTGGGTATTGTAAGCAACACAGCGGCGCAGCAGGTAAAGTTGCTGTATCACAGCTGCAGTGTCCTTGTAGGTGGATTGGCCCTGTTAAAATGTCCATAGGTGTGAGTGAATGCATGTATGCATGGTGCGCTGCAATGGACTGGCATCTCCTCCTCGCGTCCACATTCCCAATGACCCTGACCAGGATATTATTGTTACTGAATAATGTGTTGAATATTGTGTTGTGATTGAATTATGTGTTTTGTAAAAATATCTGGTGAATAACGTTTTATGATGAATGTTTGTTTTTTTTTTACTATTTTGCCCCTTTCCTTGCCTGTTCTTGTATATTCACCAGTGTGTGTGTGTGTGTGTGTGTGTGTGTGTGTGTGTGTGTGTATGCGTTACAGTGTAAGCGGAATTTTGAGAGAGCTTGTAAAGAGGCAGATCGAGCACAGCAGTACTTTGAGAAAATGGATGCTGACATCAATGTGACAAAGGCTGATGTTGAGAAGGTAGGAGTGTGTTATTGTCTCCCTCTTTTTTTCTTTTTCTAAGCTCTTTTTCAATACCTGGGTCTGATAAGTGTAATGTGATCTAGGCAGGATTTGTATGCTTTTTAGGCTCTCTCTCTCTCTCACACACACACACACACACACACACACACACACACAATGACACCACAAGTCACAGATAATCCTGCTTCTGTTCTTAGTCACCTTGAGCCTACTAACACACACATACAGATATACACGTAGACACTTTCCTAACACTTAAAACTAAAAATTGTATGTATATTTGTGTGTTTGAGGGATAATCGACAGATAACAGTTAGTAGGTGTTTGATCTCTGAAGGCAGTGTGAACGTGTGAATTAGACTTCATATGTAGCAAATAGTGCAAGTGATATAGTGTTGTCTGCTACTGTCTGCTGTACATTCACAATGTGTTTTATAATATTATTATAATTTATTATATTATTTGGCAGTCTGATAGACCATTGCGAAAAGGCAGCATTTAGGGCTGTGTGGTATGCTAGTCTGTTCTACAGAACAGCCCCCTGTAAATACTTAGTATTCAGAGTTGCTAACTTAAATTCAAAAGTTATGTCAACATTGACACAGAGAAAGTCTTTTCTATTCAGACGTATGCAGGTGTTTAGAGAAGTAGCCAGAGATTTAAATGAACCTGAATAGGATGTGGGAATGGATCATAATAATAATATTGGGATAATCATGCTAATCATGCGATCACTACAGATTTCCAAATTTAACAATACGGGTCCCACCCACATTGACTGCCAGCCTATAAAGTAGGACTTGATACAGCACATACTGTTTTTGCATGATGAACTAGAAGTAGACTAATATTTTGTATCAAAAGTAGCAGAAATCATGACACTTAGGCAGTAATAAAGCTCAGAAGTGACTGAACTATGTCCAAAAGAAACCTTTTTCTTAAATTTTGTGTTTGATGTAATAAATAGGACACACAATTTAATGTGACAATGGCACTATAATTAAGAATATCTGTCTATGATGGAGACTTGTTCAGTGTATCCTTTAAATCAGGGCAGGTTAAACAAGTCATGGTGTTTAGTGAACAAAAAAATAAATTATGGCCTCTCCAGGGCTCCATGGTTTCTCTGCTCACATCATTTCATCACCCATCCTTCGCTTCTGGGCTTTGTGACTGTGGCAGTGCTGGAACGTTGAGACATGTGTTCTGAGTGTGCACGTGTGTAAAGACTGAGCAAGACACCTACTTTTTCCCCTAATGAGTCCTTGTACAGCAGGCATTGTTCTTCTCTTCCCTTTCTCCCTCACTCCACTCCATGTATGTGTGAAACAGATGTGAGTGTGTAGGCATAGTATCATTTCCAGATGCTACTATTCTGCTGTGATCCACTTGAGGAGAGAGAAAATTCCTAGAGTTTTAGAGCAGACTCTTTCAGTGAGAACATTCATGCCAGTGTGGATATCACGGGTGAGAATCAAACCCAGGGTGTGGTGCTGGAAACTTAGCACTCAAACCACTACACTGGGTGAGGACCCAACTACAGAGAAACACTGGATACTAACAAAAGGTACAAGTATCCAATGCAGGACTGAAGAGGATAACAATCCAAGAACAGCTTGAAAAAGGCAGCAATGTCCAAAAATCCCCAAAAGGGAAAAATAAAGTACAAATCCTGAGCAAATGGGTCCAAAAGGGTTAGGCAAAATTCCAAAAATAAGTCCAAGAATGGGTCTCAAAAAACAGGCGGTTCACAGGAGATGTACCAAACAAAGAAACTCCAAGACTGAGCAAAGGTACAAACAAAAGGCTTATATACACACTAGCAAACCAGGCAAAGGTGATCTCACTGAACTAATAAAGGGGTGACAGGCCCCCCCCCATACCCCCCCCCCCCCCCCCCCCCCCCCCCCCCCCCCCCCCCCCAGCCAGCCCCAGATGGCACAGGGCGGTCAGGATGCTGGAGATGGAAAGTCTGGATCAGGTCTGGGTCCAACATATGTCGTGCAGGCACCCAGGTATGCTCTTCTGGTCCATATCCCTCCCAGTCAACCAGATAGTGAAAGCCACGGCCCTAGCTAGAATCTCGCAACCTCCTCACTGTGTACATGGGGCCACCATCTATAATGCGAGGGGGAGCTGGAGGACACAAAACAGAGGCTACCACAGGTTTTAATAGGGATACATGGAAGGTAGGCCTCACTCTCATAGACCTAGATAGGGTAAGCTGGTATGTGACAGGGTTAATTTTTCTAGTGATCTTAAATAGCCCAACAAATCTTGGGGCTAACTTTCTAGATTCAACTCTTAAAGGCAAGTCCTTAGTCGAAAAGCCAGACCCTCTGTCCTACTCTGAAGCACTGAGTCATCCTCCTTCTCTTGTCAGCCTGCTTTTTATAGAGGGTTGAGACATGTTTCAAAGTTACCTGAGCCCTCCTCCACGTCTTTCTGCATCTATGAACCTCTCTGCGCTAGGAACCCCGACCTCCACTTCCTGAATGGAGAACAGTGGTGGCTAGAACCTGAATTGGCACTCGAATGGGGATAAGCCAGTGGAGGAGCTTTTTAAGGTGTTGTGTGCCAGTTCTGCCTAAATCAAGAACTGACTGCAGGAGGACGGCTGATGGGATGTGAAGCAGCGGAGGTATTTTTCGAGGTCCTGCTTCACTCGTTCTGTTTGACCGTTTGCCTGGGGTGAAAACCTGAATAAAGACTAAGAGAAGAGCCAAGCAGAGACCAGAATGCCTTACAATAATGGGACATGAATGGGGCCCTGATCAGAAACAATGTCAATGGGAATTCAATGGATCCTGACAACATTTTGAAGAAAAGTATCAGCTGTTTCTTCGACAGACAGAAGTTTAGGCAAAGCAATGAAGTGTGCAGCTTTAGAAAAAGTCCACCACTACCAGAATAACAGTGCTTCATTCAGAGCTTGGCAAGCCAGTGATGAAATCCATGGAGATATGAGACCAGGGACTCTGTGGGATGGGCAGAAGGTGTAGGAGACCATCAGGGTGCTGATTAGAAGACTTCTGCTGGGTGCAGACTGGGCAGGCTTGCACAAAATTTCGAATGTCTCTCGTCATCTTTGGCCACCAAAACCTTCTTTGAAAAATTTTGAGGTCTGTTCCACTCCAGATTGTCCAGCAAGGTGGGAAGCATGGCCTCATTGAAGGACCTCAGCTGCTTGGGGAACAAACAAGCATCCAGCAGAGATGCTTGGTCCCCTCCAACCAGTGGTGCCATTCATCTAGTGCAAGTTTTACAGCTAGGAGTTCTTGGTTACCAACATCATAATTTCTCTCTGCTGGAGACAGGTGTCTGGAAAAGAAGGGACAGGTGTGAACTTTATTATCAGCGATAGACCTTGGAACTGTTCTTATGCCCATTTTGGATGCATCCACCTCAACAATAAAAGGTAGATTAGGGTCTGGGTGTACCAGAATTGGAGCTGAGGAGAAATGTCTCTTTAATTTTTCAGTAGAATTCTGAACTTCAGTGGTACAGTGAATATGAGATGGTGAACCTTAATGAGAGTGGAAATAGGTGCTGCAAATGTGCTGAAGTTACGAACGAACCTCCTGTAGGAATTTGCGAAGCCAAATAATTTATGTATCTGCTTCAATGTTTTGGGCAGTTGATGATGGCTGATACCTTCCCTGGTTCCATGTGGATGCCTTCTTTTTCAAGCTTAACGAAAAGGTGTCTCTCAAATAGCTTCTTCAGAACTTGCTGGACATGCTGAGTGTGTTCCTGTAGAGAGTTTGAGAAGATTAGTATATCAGCTAAATAAACAAACACAAAGCGATTCAATGTCTCTCACAAAACATGATTGATGAAGGCCTGAAATACTGCTGGGGCATTGGCTATTCCAAAGTGCATGACCTGGTATTCCCAGTGGCCAGTTGGGGTACTGAAACGGTCTTCCATTCATCACCCTCTCTGATGCGTACAAAGTTGTATGCACTACGCAAATCAAGTTTTGAAATAATCTTAGGTTTCTGAAGCAGTTCAAATGCAGATAACATCAGGGGAAGAGGGTAGTGATTCTTAATCATTATTTTGTTAAGCCCACAATAGTCTATGCAGGGGCGAAGACCGGCGTCTTTTTTTGAAACAGAAAAGAAACCAGCACTAACACGTGAAGTAGAGGAATGAATAAAGCCAGTCTGTAAAGCATCCTGGATATATTCGTGCATGGCCTCAGTTTCTGGGGCAGAGAGTATGAATATAGATGACCTCTAGGTGAGAGGGTGCCAGGGAGGAGGCCAATAGCACAATCATAGGGCCTATGAGAGGGCAGCTCAGTGGCGCACTGTTTGCTAAATACTTCTCTCAAGTCATGGTATTCAAGGGGCAAAAGTGTCAAATCTAAAGGATTATTCATAGAATATGCACCCATCTCTTCAACTGCTGCGAGAGTCCCTTGAGTCCCAGACACAGAGGATGTAGCCCCTCTTGGATACAAGAGGCAGGATTCCTTACATGCAGGACACCATTGAAGTCCAGTCCCAGGGACCCAAGAAAATTGCGGGTCGGGAAGCCGCAACCAGGGGTATCCTAGGATCAGGGGTCCCTGGAGGACTCAACAAGGTAAAAGGTGATTTTTTCATGGTGAAATGTAGAGGCTTTGCTCTGAATTTGATCACTCCAGACCCGATGGGTCTGTCATCCAGGGCCTGCACCTTCCAGGATGATGGACAGTTTCATATGGGATGTCCATCTTTCTTGCCAATTCAGTGTCCAAAAAGTTGTCAGCTTCATCTGAATCTACAAATGCCCTCAATGAAACAGTCCTATCCTTGGTATTCCTCCAAGTAATGGTGGCCAACAACAATAAATGGGAGTGTGGAGTGTCAAATTGGGCTGTTCTGCTTGCTAAGGTCCTCACTTCCCCTAGCGAGCCCTGGCTTTTACTGCTAACTCAGGGCAGGAAGGGTGCAAATGACAGTAGAAACAACTGCCCTCCCTCTATCTCTCTCTCCTCAGGTGACAGGCATGTCCATCCCAGCTGCATCTGTTACTCCTCAGTCTGTTGGCTGAGGTGGGCAGGATCAGGAGCTAGTTCATTCAGAGGCAATGTCATGGCTCGAGGAGTACGACGTACACGATTATCAATGCAGATGACTAAGGTTATGAGTTCCTCCAGGCATGAACCCCAGTCTCTACTGGCAAGTTCATCCTTTACCTCTTCAGAGAGACCATGGTAGAAGGTTGAGACAAGGGCCTCTGAATCCTGTCTATTCTCGGACGCAGAGTGCAGAACTCAATGGCGTAATCTGCCACAGATAGATGCCCCTGGCGTAGGACTTGTAATCACCCTACTCCTTCAATTGTTGTGTGCAGAGGACCTGAAGGACCAAAAGGGAAAAATAAAGTACAAAGGCTACCTTGCAACTGTAACTTGTCAAGCTCCAAGCTACTCATGATTTTAAATAATGAATAGGAAGTCAGGAGGAGGTTGGTCTTGTGCTCTCTGCCTCCCTCTGCTAGGCAGGTCATAATGTGACAGCGGAGAGTATGGTGGTTCCTCTGCTGAACTGATTCTTCCTTGAATTTATTACCTGGATTGGCTATCAGTGTTGGGGAAGCTACTTTGCAACTATAACTTGTCAGGCTCCAAGTTACTCATGATTTTAAATAGCTAAGCTACAGCCAAACTACCCTCCTGATAAAGTAGCTAGCTACACTACAAAAGTACAGTAGATACTTTTTTTATTGACTGAAGCTTTGTCAAACTGAGGAAAAGGACGTTTTCATTTGTGCAGCTAATTATTGCACAGAGTATGCTATTGTTTTTCTAATTGTAAATCACTCTTGATAAGAAGCAACTAACGTTACTTACCTGTAAAACCTCAAAAAAAAAAAATCAACAGAGAGTGCATATCTTGGTTCAGTTTGTTTTTGGAAATATCTAGCTAGTGCTGGGCGAGTTTCACGATTAATTCGGTTAATTTGAATTACTGTTTTAAGATGATTTTTAAAATGTTCTAATCAAGATTGTGCATGTTTATATATATGCATATATATATGCATATATATATATATATGCATATATATATATATATATATATATATATATATATATATATATATATATATATATATATTTTTTTTTAACTAAAACATCCATAAATGCTATTTAAAAGTTTAAACCCATATGAAGGAAAAACACAGCATTCTTAACTTGATAAATGGCTTCTACAGCCTGTGCTACTCCCAAATACTGTGTGCTTAGCTTAAAAAAAAAAAAAACACGCCAAGATAAACAGGCGGTGAATAAGAAGAAATTTATGTAAAATATAATGCCGCATTACATTCTAAGCAGTAATTCACCAGTTGCCTATATTATTATATAGTATAATTATATCTATTATATAATTATATCATTTTCGACCTTGGCATATTCAGTAGATGAAGTGAGAACGCCTTCATGTTCCTATTTTTTTTAGCATTGCTAAAAAAATTTTTTTTTAAATTATTGTAATTGAGTATTGTTCGTAAAGATTTTTCAAAAAAAATCAAGATTTTATTTTTCAATATTCCCCAGCCCTACATCTGGCTAGCTAGTTAATGTTAATGGACATACAGTAATCTATATAGCATTGAATTAAATAGCTACGTTTGGGAGTTTGCTGCAATATAAATAATAATGCTTGTCATCAGTGCAGAAGATTAGCATTACTGACATAACCTAGATAGCTTAACACCATGACTTGGACAGGGTCTTCATATGTCCTTGTAAGGACGATGTCAGCGGGATGTCAGGGGTAATGTCTTTCCGTGTGTTTTTGTGTGTTTTTACAGCATTTATATTTGTGTGGGGATACAGTAGTTGTTACGGTTGCTATGGGTGTGTTTTGTGCGTTAATCTGAACACACTTCCTGGTCCGTGTGTGTATACAGGTAGTGGCTTATTTAAATTTTAGTTTTCAAGGGTACAAAAACTTTTACTCCTTCCAAGCTAATCCTTTCTGTTGTTGTTGTTTTAATCATGCCTTGAAGCGATGTTACCTTAAGGTAGGTGCACAGGTGCAGGTGTGTATCTGTCTGTATGTTGCTGCGAGTGCACCCATAGGCACGCCCATATGCCACACCCACTGTGAGGTCTGATCCAATCATAGCCTTGATAATGTCTGTCCGCTCTGCTGCCCCACCAATCACATAGCTGCAAATGTGAATATGTATGTAGGTAATGTTGCTCTAAAGCATTTATTTTCCAATATATTGAATTAAAATATATATGGAGGAATACTTGGAATATCAAACAAACAAATAAAATTGTACTGTCAATAAATACATAATACAATGAAAAGTGAGCATAAATAAATAAATGTTGCACGATGCATGTATGTGCTATGAACAGTATGTATGTAAGTAAAGTATGGATGTAAAGTATGGATGTATGTATGAATGTGCTTTTATAGGAATTTTGTTTTTTTTTTCAATAACAGCATGTCACAATGTCTTTTATATCTTATATCACAAAAACAAATATTTGCCATTTCTAAGTGTCAATATGTCATGCTTATTATTCTTTTGTAGTTGTATTTAATGTTGCTTTTATCTGTTTTAATGTTGCTTTTAGCTGTTTAATGTTGTAACTTACATTAAAACAGCTAAAAACAACTGTTCGACTCACCAGGCTCTCATTTTCTCTCTCTTGAAGTTAATAAGTCCAAAATTCAGCTTGTCACATTATAGAGAAACTGCAATGTGGAGCATCTGTTCAGTCTAAATTGTTACTGTAGAAACAATAACATATTAGAATGAGCACATTAATATAATCATGTGATTTGCTCTGCAGCCGAAATGCTGTCCAAAAATTAGAAAATTAATTAATAGCGTCTGACTAGTCAGATTCAAGAAATTCATTGACGTTGTGACATAATTAATTTCAATAATAATTTATTTTAATTATATTTAATAATAAATTAATTTGACTAATTTCTACTACTCTCACTACTTTTTACTACTCTTTACTACTCTTGCTACTTTCTTACTTATCTACAAGACTACCTGAAAGTTTATCTTATCTTATCTTATCTTATAATTTACATTATTAAATACATTAAATGTAAATATATACATTGTTAATGCTCATTATTTTCCACATAATCAACTTCGAGATAGTAACAGACCTCCGCCACCCCACCGTGGATTATTTCCGTATAACCACATGGGCTGTCGTGTGTTATTCCTTAATCACTGCATGGCTACAATCCACCATGCTTGTATGAGGATCAATTTAGATATGATCTATAAAAATCTGAGTGACAGCTCAACTGGAATAAAAAATGTTTGTGTATATATCTGAATTTGAATAGAGTTTGAAGCAAACTTTCTCTCCACTTAGACTTATCAGTAATCTTTTGACTAATCTGTTAAAAAGAAGAATAGTTATGTTAGCGATAGCAGAACAAAGTTAGAGTAAATAGTTAGATGATGGTCCTATGGGTCTTATGAGGTTATATAGGTGGTACATTGGACATTAAAAGCAATTCCTAGAGGCAGATGTGAATTCTCCACAGTGAAGCTGGATTTGTCAGCCATCGAGAATGTGCTTTTGTTTAAAAAAAAAAAAAGCAGAAAGTGTAGTTACTCTGTAAAAAGAAAACCTTCAATATAAACGTAGTTTTGTGCAATTAGATAGTGGCGTAATATTGAGCAAACTGATTTAATATCTGCTTTGGCCAATGGACCGTTTTTTTTAAAAAATCAACCAGAGCATCTTTCCTGAACGTTGAGCAGCGATAAAATGAAGATTTTCTGTGGCCAGTTGTAGAGGCCAGTGTGTGGTTGTTCAGTTAAGGGAATAACAAACGAGAGATTTTCTTAGCTAAGTATGTTAGTTATGCTGTGTCAAGAAACAAACGCTACACCAGTTGCTCATTGTTTGTTGTAGACTGTGCAAGAAGTGGGAGTCATTAATACTCAGCCTTTCTATGTTTTATAGGTAAACGTGACAGTTTTAATTTCACGGCATATTTTAGGTCAAACGCAGCATCACTAAAACAGACAAACAAACAAACAAAAAAAGATTATTATTATTATTTGCAACATATAATTGTGCTCACTTTTCATTGCATAGTTTATTTATTGGCATATTACACTATTTATTTGTTTCATATAGTCCAATATATACCTTCATAGCTGTAAAGAGAAAAGTTTTATTGATTGCAGCCTGCATTTGATCTAGTTCAGTGATGAGCATAGCTCTTCTAGGCGTCCTAGAAGCTACTCAGGATGTGGTTGTCGTCTCAGTCTTTGTTTCCTGCATAAACCTTTGCATGAATGTTGCAGAAAGCAGGATTTACTCTTTTATATTCTGCTAAAAGATTTCATGTGTCATTGAACAAAGCCAGAGGCCGGTTGCTTCAACAGGACTGTCACTGGGGCGTGAATATAAACTGTTTCACCAATTGGTCGTTAACTGAATTGAGTCCAGAGTCCAGATTCAATATTTAGTAGATTTGGCATAAAATAAAACTGTAGGTTGCGTATTTGCATATTTTGAGTTCTCACATTCCTCATTTAAAGATCTTTTCCCATCATTTTCAGAAGTACAGCGTTCTTCCAGATCCTTACATTCCTTTATAGACTGTGATTTTTTTCCCACATTCTCTTTGGTCATGCTGTTATGTTTGCCATCAGCGAGGCTTTGTGCAGAGTATATGATTAAAGTGGTTTTGCACGTTTGCTGTTAGAAAAGTTACTTTTGTGTGTGTTTTCTTTCATTATAGCATCAATTACAATTAGCTGTAGACTAAGCATTAGTAGTGTAGGTATGCAGAGTGCAACTAGTCATTTTGCTTAGCAGCTGTTAATGTTACATCTTTTTACATGGACGCACACAGTTAGAACCTAGTAGTCCTACTGGCCTTAGCTGCTACCTGTTTAGCAGTTAAGACCTCTTTACTTAAGACCTGTTGATGCCACCGGCTCATGAAGCAGCTCAGTTCCAGTTCTATCATTTTCCGCCTTGTGTTTGGTGAGTTTTAGAACTGGACTTCATTCCAGAGTGTTGATCATGTCCTTGCTTCTAAATGTTAACTCTTAACATTAACTTCTTAATGTGGACTTATAAATGGCCAGCATCCTGACATATGTGTATGTGTGTTAGGAGTAGAATGGTATGAAAAATGAGAAATGTATAGCCTGTTATCACGTTTCACCATATTAAATGATTTTCTTAAATTTTTTTATAGTAATGTCATTAAATGCTGTATATCACCACAATGGCAGTGCAAGTATTCAATTATTTGTTCAGGAAACTTGATCACTCATAGCCTTTAGGAGTTTATTAAAATGGATTTCACTTTTATCTATCTATCTATCTATCTATCTATCTATCTATCTATCTATCTATCTATCTATCTATCTATCTATCTATCTATCTATCTATCTATCTATCTATCTATCTATCTATCTATCTATCTATCTATCTATCTATCTATCTATCTATCTATCTATCTATCTATCTATCTATCTATCCTAAGTAGGCCACTCAGTCTTAAAATTCTTGTTGCAAATTTCAAAGGATATGATGGTTTTCTGTGTTATAATTTATAGTGATATAATAACTATTTCAGATTACAATATTATGGTACATTAAAGTGTGTGTAATGAGAAGGGCATTAGTATATGATAAGAAATTGTTTTAATTTTAGAGCAATTATAACACACAGACAGTAATAGACGGACAGAAGCTGTGTTTGGCAATGAGTCTCATGTGAACAGATGGGGGATCCTGGGTAATAACCTGAAGAGGTAAAAATAATATATAAATATTCCTTTCTCTTTTTTCTCTCTTCCTCTCCCTCTAGGCCAGACAGCAGGCTCAGTTTAGACACCAGTTGGCAGCCGACAGTAAGAATGAATATTCCAACTACCTGCAGAAATTTAACCAGGAACAGACTGAACATTACCACACACTCATCCCCAATATCTTTCAGGTATACACACATATACACACACTGCTTAGTGTAAATGGACACAACTTTGGAAACACATAACCATCCATACATCCACCAGTTAACTCAGGTTATTATACATACACATCCATCCATTTATACCTATACCTATATACCATTAACACCATTCAGCTGTTCATCAATCCAACTATCCATCCATCTATCCATCAGTCAGTCATGTAACTATATGTCTTCTCAGTTATCTATCTATCCATCCAATAATTTATTGAGTCCATCCATTGGTGCATCCATTTTTCCATTTATTCCTCAAAGGTGGTGCTAATAAAGGTGGTTCTGGCTGACACTCAATTATGATTTTCGTTCTCATTATTCAGTTTAGGTGCCAATCACAGGCATCGCTACATCACTTACAATTCCATAATTCCACTGGCCCGACTGTGGGTTTAACTAGTTGGTTATTTCACTATGGGTTTGATCAGTACACTCAATGTTTCTCTGTTTCTGTGTTTGAGCAGAAAATACAGGACATGGAGGAGAGGAGGATTGAGAGAGTGGGTGAATCCATGAAAACCTTTGCTGAGCTGGATAGACAGATTCTGCCTATCGTAGGGAAATGCCTTGATGGCATTACCAAAGCAGCCGAGAGCATCGAGGCCAAGACTGTGAGTCGTGCTGAGTCATGCACACACACATATATACAAATAAACACATTTTGACATACAGTATGACATGACCCAGGACTGTCCATCGCATACATACACACAACTGCTTACACAAATGAACATAGTGTTTAAACATAAATAAAGAAAATATCTGTCACTGTTCATCCATATGTTTACACAATTCCTCACCACAGGCACACACCTACACATACATGTTACCACTGTGGAGTGTCTGAACTCAACTAATTGAGTTATAGTCCATTAGGTCCTCACACACACTGATCTGTGATGTTTGTTCCTGTAATGGAACCAGTACATTCAACATTATAAAAGTTGTCAATAACTGAAACATAATAGTAACAGTGTTTGTGTTTTAGAATGTAAAAAATATATATATATACAAGGCAGGCTAATTAAACGTTAGCTCTCTGTTCAAAAAGCTTATATGTACTGCACAGCCCCTCACTAACTGTTGCCATAAGCTGCAGACTAATTCCAGTTCAAAGAAGATAATACTCTGTCACTAATCACTTCAACATACGAATGGCTCACATCCATCATTGATGATTTTATGTAACATTAGTACTTACTGAAGCTAATCATATATGTTTTGAAGTAAAACTGAGCTTTGTTTTGTTTTTTTCCTCATGAAATGCAGGAAAAGTCTTATTATTCCTAGGTGATAATATTGAGGAAGTTTTTTTCTCGAACGAGTATGGAAACAGGGTGTAAATACCATTTATAAAAAGAAAATCTGATTTTACGGTGCACAAATATTTCCACGGGCTGCATTTTTCAGGTCCGTCTAAACTGGGCTTGAAAAGTGTTGTTTCTAGTAGTTCGTCTTTAAGAGATTGGTAGGATAATCATTCCTAGCTGCTACTGTTTATAAATCCATTTCAAGTAGGGATGAGTGAAATGTTTGGGTGTGTTTACAGGACTCATCACAGGTGGTTGAGTCGTATAAATCAGGGTTTGAACCACCAGGCGATGTGGAATTTGAAGACTATGGACAGGCAATGAAGAGGACTGCATCGGAGACCAGCCTGACCAATTCACGTCCCGATATTAAGACAGAAAAAACCAGCAAAAGCAAGAGCAAACTCTGGCCATTCAAGAAGAACAAGGTAACACACATGCACAAACATATATACAGTACGTTCCTGTTTACTTCAACGGTTTCGCCACTGGGGTCAGCTGATCAAAGCTGTGACTTCATTGGGACCCAGTAAAAGATTTTTTTCTCTCTTGGAAATAAGTTTTGATATGTTCTATGGTTTGGGAAAGCAATACAATTATTAAAAAAAAAAAAAAAAAAACACAAATAAGCTGATTGTGTTATGTAAGATCAGCCTGGAGTGCATTTTGTATAGTTAGACTTAAATAATACTTGTATAATTCCTTTATTCATTTATATTTTATATCCATGTTTTTATTATTTCTCAATTTGATTTTATGTGTAGCAATTCATTGTGGGTCACAGACATTTTTAGATGTTATTGTTTGCTGCAATATTCCTCTTGTGTTCAACCTCACACACACCCACCTGTGTGATTGAACAGTTGACGAGCTAACGTACTAATGCATTGCCAGCGAGCCCTAACTTTTCAACTCAGAAGAGTTTTGTGACCCTTATACCTGTACCTCCGCAACACAAAACATCCCTCTAACCCTCATCCGTGCTGTTTTTATGGTACCAACATTTTTCCTCTTCTTTCCATCATCCACTATTTCTGTGGCTGTGAATGACTGTTTACCGTTGACCTTTCTGAGCTGGGCTGAGTCACTTGTCACTGAGTATGCTCCATTCTAAACCTCACCCATTCTTACAGCGTTAAAATGGATAAATACAACTGTGTGTGTGTGTGTGTGAGAGAGAGAGAGAGTGTGTGTGTGTGTGTGAGTTTTCAGTTTGTCTGCATTTAGTATCAATATACAGAACCAGAGCAAACAGGTTGAGAGGTATAAACAAATATGTTAGATGTTTAAACATTATATATATATATATATATACAGTTAGGTCCAGAAGTATTTGGACAATGACAGAGTTTTTGTGATTTTGCCTTTATACACCACCACAGAGGATTTGAAATAAAACAATCAAGATGTGATCGAAGTGTAGACTTTCAGCTTCAAGAGGTTCCACAAAAATATGGCATTTACCATTTAGGATTCACATCCATTTTAAGCAAAGTACCTCCATTTTCAGGGGCTCAAAGGTATTTGGACAATTGACTGACAAGAAGTTTATTGACCAGTTGTGGTCCATTCCCTCATTACTTCAAGACAAATGAAGCAGATAAAAGGTCTGGAGTTTATATCAGGTATTGAGTTGGCATTTGGCAGCTGTTCGACTGGAGCTACCAATATGAAGTCCAAGGAGATCTCAATGCAAGTGAAGGCGGCCATCATTAGGCTGAAAAAAACAACATAAATCTATAAGAGAGACAGCAAAAACCTTAGGTGTGGCCAAATCAACAGTTGGGTACATTCTTAAAAAGAAGGAAAGCACTGGTGAGCTCAACAACATCGAAAGGCCTGGAAGACCACGGAAGACAACTAAAGTGGATGATCGCAGAATCCTTTCCTTGGTAAAGAAAAACCCCTTCACAACATCAACAAAAGTCAAGAATACTCTGGAGAAGGTAGGCGTATCATTGTCAAAATCTACCATCAAGAGACGCCTTCATGAATGTAAATACAGAGGGTTTACAACAAGGTGCAAACCACTGGTAACATTCAAGAACAGGAAAGCCAGATTAGACTTTGCAAAGGATTTTCATCCAAATATTAAAATTATGGTTATATTTACAATTATGTCACTTTGTCCAAATACCTTTGAGCCCCTGAAAATGGAGGTACTTTGCTGAAAATGGCTGTAATTCTTGATTGTTTTATTTCAAATCCATTGTGGTGCTGTATAAAGGCAAAGTCACAAAAACGCTGTCATTGTTCAAATACTTTCGGACCTATATATATATATATATATATATATATATATATATATATATATATATCATATGTGTGTGCGTGTGTGTGTGTGTGTGTACCCTCCAGAATTATTGCTAACTTTCAAGAAAATGAATGTATAAAGCACATGCCGTAAGCGAGATTTTGAGCTCAAACTTACAGGCACAGTGTGTAGTTTTATTTAAATCTTTTTTTCCAAACCTGAAAAGTTCAATTTTTTAAATTATCAGCACTCTTACAGTTGATATTTTGTCAGTACTGCCCTGAAGAGAATAAAACAGCACTAAGCCATGTCCTGTAATATCTGGCAAGGTTGGGGTACATTTGCAGAGAGGGCCACAAGGTTTTTAAGCTCCTAAACTTCTTACGTTTGTTGCATGTTCACATCACTATTCAATTTAGACCCCAAGTTTTCAGTAGAGCTCAATTCTGGACTCTTATAGGAGCAACAGTTAACGTCATGTCAATGTTGGCATCAGACTCAACTTCCCAGAGAACACTGTGGCCTACAAACATGGCTGCCACAGACTACAACACCCAGACCACATGCTCAAGGTCACGCGATCAATGATCTGGATTCACGCATGTGCATTCACACACAAACACACACACACACACACACACACACACACACACACACACACACACTATCTAAGGACCTTCAGGACACACAGTTACCATGAAGTATCGTCCAGTGTTTCTTTGCCTGACATACCAGGCATTTGTTTATCGTACATGTTTCTCTGGTTCATGATCTAATTTCTGTCCTTTGGTTTTTGTCCTTTGATTCTGGTTTTTGCCCCCATTAAGTCTATTTGCTGAACACCTGACCTTGTGCGTGTTTTTTACCATGTTTGTTCATTTCATTTTGTATTTGTCTGTCTGTTTTTTTAAATAAACACCCGCAACTGCATCTGTTTCTGCCACCGGGCATTCTCAAGAATGGCAATTTCTTTGCACTTATTTAAAATATTTAGTTTTGGCATATATATATTTTAGAAGGAAAACACTGTTATTTAAAAAAATAATAATATTATTTAATAAAAAATATTTGAATTATTGTGGGTTTAGTTTATACAATAATTTTTTGCTCAATTTTATGGGTGCCAATAATTCTGGAGGGCATAACTTTATACTATATATAGTTCATAGTGTTTTGTGAATGTCTGTCTACACTGATGTGTATGGATGGTGTTGTTTTTGTGTTTTTGTCTTTGGGTGTGAATGACTATGTGTGTGTGTGTGTGTGTGTGTGTGTGTGTGTGTGTGTGTGTGTGTGTGTGTGTGGTACATGCACATGTTGCAGATGGATCTAGATTTGAGCAGATCTCCTCCCAAAGCACGACTTCATTAGAAACTCATTAGTGCTCTGGGTCAAAAGATAATGACATGATAATGAGGGAGGAGAGAGAGAGTAGTAATAGAAAGGAAAGAGAGAAATATAAGAAAAGAGCAGGACATTGACCTAAAAACATTTGGATCTTCTTTCGTCTGCAGATTGTTTTTGTTGGTGATTATGACAACTAAATTGTATTTGGGAGGTAGCTAACAAAGAATTAGCTACTGTTGATCACTAAAACTGAAAGGATAAAATTCAGTAACAAGAAGGAATCTTGAGTATTACGTCTACTTCAGTAGCTTCTAAAATACAGATAGTGAAGAAGTCTTACATGTTCATCTTCAACTTTAGGTCAAGAATGTTTATTTACCGTAATTTCAATAGCACATGAAGGCAGAGTGTGTAGTGGAACTTCAGTGTGTGCAACAAGGAAGACAGTCCTCTGGAATCAAATTTTTATACAACAGCCTTATGTAGTTGCCAACCATTTTCCAGTGCCAGTTTGCTCAGTGAAATACACTATATGGCCAAGGTTTGTGGACTTAGTTTAAGGTTTGTGGACACCTGACCAGCACACCCATGTGTGCTTTTTGAACATCCCAATCCAGATTTGTGTTATAATATTCTCCACTCTTCTGGGAAGGCTTCCCACTAGATTTTGGAACGTGGATGTCGGGAGTTTTTTTCTATTCAGCTACAAGAGCATTAGTGAGATTGGGCACTGATGTTGGGTGAGGAGGTCTGGGGTGCAGTCACCGTTCCAGTTCATCCCAAAGGTGTTCAGTGGGGTTGAGGTCAGGGTTCTGTGCAGGACACTCGAGTTCTTCCGCTCCGACTTTGGCAAACCATGTCTTCATGAAGCTCGCTTTGTGCACAGGGACATTGTCATGCTGGAACAGGTTTGGGCCTCTTAGTTCCAGTGAAGGAAAACTGTAAAGCTACAGTGTACAAAGACATTCGACACAACTGTGTGCTTCCAAATTTGTGACAACAGTTTTAGGAAGGCCCTCATATGGTTGTGATGGTCATGTGTCCACATACTTTTGGCCATATAGTGTATTTTATCCTAGAAATTTTCAAGCCCCAGAGTCAAAGACGAAAATGGTTTTCAAAACAGCAAAAAAATAAATAAAATACACCTAATAAGACTTTTTTCTAGACATTTATTATACGTCAGTGCTGTGCTATGTCAGAATTGCATTTTGAATGGTATTAAATTCAAGTCCATAAATTCAGACCATTGAAATACTATTCATTATAACATATACTTGTCAAAACGATCAAAAGGCATACTTTTTGCTATATTACTTAAATAATATTTACAAAAATCACACTGTAAATCTCAGATCTTTTGAGTCATATTTTATTTTTAAATATATGTACTGCTGTTATGTCGTTGTGACAGCTATTCTATTTAAAAAGTTCTTAAAAGAAGATTAAAATTCATAAAAGAATTGTATTTAAATACTGTTAAGTGTGTTTTCCCTTTATCAGTTATTAGTCCTTGTATTTATTTAGATAAAGTATATTGTTTTATTTAAATAGACAATACTGCTGTTGATCCATTAACGTAATTAACATTTTTTGTGCTGCCAGTTGCTGCCAGTTGCTGCCAGCACTTTGATCGCTCAGCCGCTCAACACTACTTATTCCTCACCTGTACTTGAAACTTTAGGAACCACACCACACTGAAGTGCAATCAGTGTCCAATCACAGTCTTAAGTCATCCTCTGGGCCATAGTTGTGAGAAAGCTGTGGCATTTTTCCCACACACTGATGAAAGGAAAAATACAGTGAAGCATTGGGAATTGCATTCATTTGTGATACGAAGTCAGTATGCCTTATGTCAGTGTGCCGTTAATGAATACTGTATTTCACATTTCACTGTTATGATTGCTTTTCCATCTGGCACAGAATTATCTGGACTGTGTGTGTGTTGGTTGTGTGTGTGTGTGTGTTGGTTGTGTGTGTGTGTGTGTGTGTGTGTGTGTGTGTGTGTGTCCTGGCTGTTTTTGCATGTTCTCAATAAGCAGATTGTTGTCTCTAACACACTAACTGTCTTACACACATCCTTGGTTCGCTTTATCTTTGCTTTCCATTTTAGTGTATTTGTTTTGGAGTTTTATTAATTGTCTGATCGATTAATGGATTCATTTATTTGTTAAGTCTTAACCTTTTTGGAGCCTTATTTCTCTCGTTTTGTGTTCCCCCTTCCTTTTTTTTTTTTTTTTACCTTCTACTGGATTGGATTTTGTTTCTCCTCTCTCTCTCTCTCTCTCTCTCTCTCTCTATCTTTTTGTCTTGCTTCCTTTCTCGCTGTTCTCTCCTCTTTTCTCTTGCTTCTCTTCTGTTTTCCCCTTACTTTCTGTACCTCTTTCTTTTTTTCTTTCTGTCTTTCTCCTTTTCTCTCTTCCTTTCATCTTTCTTCTCTCGCTCCCTCTCTTGCTCTGCCGCTGCTTGGTGGCGTGTGTCTTGCTTATGTAGCTTATGTCCTTATTAACATCCCCTGACCCACGCCAACCCCCTCCAGAACCCCCCTCACCTTCTACTGTGACCCTTGACCCCTGCCCCGCCCCTCAGAGCCCCAAACCACCCAAGGAGGCCCTCTCGCACCGCTTCAATGACATCATCACTTCCAAGCCCAAAATTCACTGCCTTCGGAGCCTGCGTCGTGGGGTAAGTATGTGCATGTGTGTGTGTGTGTGTGTGTGTGTGTGTGTGTGTGCATGTATGTAAGTGTGTATATGTGTGTTTGCATGCCTGTGCGTGTGCTGCCATTCTTTGCCTGCCACATCATGTGTGCGTGTGTGAGAAGGATGGGGTTGAAGGGACTAAGATTCAGTTATTATTTAATTTTCATTATTTTCAATTTGAAAAACAATCATTTTCATTGCAAAATGATATTTTACATTATTTCCCCCTATTTATTTGCAGAACACAGACCATAGGGTATATTGTTGAGTGGCGTTGATTACAAGGTCTTTAAGCCTTTATAAGAAGTAAGAACTAAGGACGTGCTTATGAACTTTTCAGAGTAGCACCCAGCCCTCAAAACTAGTTTAATGTTTTCACTCAAAGAGGTTTTCTCACCTGTTATCTATCCTGCTAGCATTAGCAGTGAAGATTCAGAACATGTAGTAATGTGGATTAAAGGAAGGATATGGGAGAGCTGGCAGTTGGGTGGAAATTGGTAAATTGGGGGGAAAAATAAAAAAAAGAATTCTGATGTTCTTAGTGATTCTGGTGCCATTTTGTTGGTTGGTAGCTCCTAATAACAAAAAGAGCAAGACCTTTTCTCACTCACTATTTTCCAGTGACATTTATTGCTGTATTAATCTGAAATGCAACATATAAGTAGTGGAGACACCAAACTTAGGACTGAAAGTCCCAGAGTGGAGTGCAACTATATGATGCAGTTGTGCTGAGTTATGGAAGAGACCTGGCTCACTTGTTAGTGCTCTGTGAGATTGCAGTATTGGCGTGGATGTAGTATCTTGAAACCCTTTGTGTTTGAGGCAGCATTTACAGATGAGATGACGAGAGAGCTGGACAGAGTAAAGGAGTAAAGAGCTGCTGCACCAGCCTCTTTAGGTAGAGATGAATTCCCACTGGCGCCACTGTCAGCAGGCAGTCAAATGGCATTGAGGTTAATATAGGAATCTGTTAGCCACAAAAATGAAAACAGACAAATGCGTCAGTGAAGAATGTTCAGAATTTAACCATAGAATAAATATGTTGCACAATTTAAGGTCACATATTGATTTTAAAATATTTAGATCCAAGACATTCAGGGTGGATTGTTCCTTTAAACATCCTCTCAGAAATCCTAGCAGGTCATAACTCATGTTATCTAGCTTGCTAACAAAATCTGTGAAAATGCACATATATCAATGCCAGTTACTTCTTTCTTCTTACTTACATATGGACTCAAAGCGACAGACACTTTCCTATCTAAAAGCCTTTAAGTCATTCTAATGGCAATAGAAATGGAATTGCTTGTATTTCAACATATAAACTCAATGACACCTTCTCTGGTCTGTGATCTGCAGACCTCTTTGCAAAATAAAATTCTGAGGACCAAATGACCTCCCCTTCCTTCTCTCCATTTTCTGCCCCATTTAGAGCCTGTCCCTTCTCTCTAAGTCTGCTGCTTGCTGTCTTTCTCTCTCTCTCCCACTTTCTTTCTCTATCTTTCCCTGTGTTTGTTCCATCTTCTTTGGTTTAGATATTTTCATGGAAGGTTAATTATGTTGTACTGTTCCATCTTGCGCAGTTACAGCTATCTACACAAACACACACACACACACACACACACACACACACACACAATGCAGCCTCATGTAGCACATTCTCATCAGGAAGCATTGCGCGTTATTTTATACGTAGCAAAGAACATTTGGGTGTTCTGAGTGACCCTAACATTAGACTGTATTCCAGACCATAGAGACACATATTAGAGGCACTGATGACATAATTCTATCATCAGTTCCTTACAAGTGTGATGAGAATTGAAAAGCATAGACTGCACATGAAAAGCCGATTGTGGATCTATTTCTCGATAGATTTATGTTTGGTTGTTTGCTACAAGATTAAATACTTTGGTTGACTTTGTAGTTTTATTTACCGCAGTAGAAAATGTATCTGAAATGTGAACATTCACTCCTGATTTTTTTTTTATGACATATGCAGATAAAGGAGCATTAATTTTTCCTCTAAACTCAGACATGATGATTTAAGAGACAATACAAATTGAGATGATTTTTTGTTACATTTTTATGTAATTTCACTAGTCAGGGGTGAATCAGTAGCCTGAGCAAATGAGAAAAGCAGATTTAATTTCTGGGCTATGAGGTTTGTATTCATAGTTATCTGGTAGACAACCAGAAATTGAAGAAGAAAAAAAACTACTCCTTATTGAATTTCACAAAAGTTTTCATCTGATGTGTAGCTATGTTTAATACGTTTCATGGTTGTGCACCTCTTTGTGCTGTAATTATAGCAGAAGCTTCTCGTTCTGAATCCTGAAATCTGTAGCAACACATACATTGGCTGTTGATTCATTAGTGAGCATGAGTAACAGGTGATCTTTTCAGAATCAGGAATACACAGGTATGTGGAATCACTGATGAAACCGAGCAAAATGAAGTTCGAAACAAAGCCATTGTACGTCACTCCTTCTGCCTCACGGTTAAATATGTCAACAGGATAGAAAGACAGACTTGAATAATATACTGCACAGGCAATGTGAGGAGAAAACACCACATCTCATAGTTGAAATGTTGGCCAACAACATGCTGACATTTTCAAGTGCACAAACATGATGTGCTACATTAGAAAATTATAAAAATCATTTCATTTCCCTTAGTCTGCATTAATGCGCTTAAGTAGCTAACTACCGCAAGCATTGTTACCTTACTTTAGCTAGCACTTTTTAGCCTAGTCAATTAGGTATCCAGACAACCAAAACAAGCTTTTACTTGCCCAGTGTGGCTAGCTAATGAGTTTATTTTTTGTCCACCCCACTAGTATTTCTCTTTAAGTGTTGTGGTGAGACTTTTGGCATGTGAGTATCAATGTAAAACTTCTATTACACTCCTTTAACATTATAAAGTAACTAATGTTATCTTTTTCGTGTATTGTCTAGTGTTACTCAACGATCATTAGGTAAGTTAGCATGCTAGCTTCATTTATCTTTAGCTTATTTATTTGACAAAGTTCAGTGAAACGAGTAAGGCGACCCAGTGAAGCATATAATCTACAGGTCTCAGTGTGTTAGGAATTCTGATGGTAACACTTTGTTTATGCTTTTGCTTTGGATTTTTTTTTTTTTTGTTTTTTCCCCAGACAAAAAAGTTATTGTGTATGCATTTCGTCATATATACAAAAACAGGTTTAAAAATCAGTCAAACTCAATGCAAGGTTTTGTGAGACAGCAGTATGTGATAGAAGAGGTCATCAATAAACCTTAAAATGTCTTTGGGACAGTGTATAAAACATACAGTGTAACATAAAAACAAACTGTTACGTCTACGGACTACTGGAGTCTAGCTACATAATTAATAGCCTGCTAGATAATTGGCTACTTATTGATTGGTATGAGAGGAAACACAATGAAATTTGTATGAGATGAAACACACTCAGTTAAAGACACAGCGATGTTACACAAACATGAGCTCCAGCTATGTATGACACATATCATGGCTAATATTGTAATACATTATTGAATGTTATGGTTCCTTCAAATGGAACAAGGCAAACATGCAGCGCTGTTAATAGGCATCTGGAAAAAGTAGAAGCTAAGCATGGCAGCTAGCTAAAAGCTGAGGCTATTAAATTAGCAAGCTGGCACATAACTAACTAGACTTTACTTTTATCATATAGTCACAGAATAAGATCAGAGAATGGAAACATGCTTTCACAAGAACCCAAAATAGTGAAACAGGAAACTCGGATATTGTTGTGTGTCAATTATTGAACAGGAAGTAGATATTTCAGAAAAAGGAAGTGTGCTGCTTTGCAATACCGCTTCAACATGTGGACTGTCCTATGACCAAAATTTCCTGAAGTATTGCTTCCTCCTTTTCACGTGCATGGACTCTCTCTCACACACACACATACACAAACACATATAGGAATCAGGGTCACACAGATTGGTAGGTTTGAAGAATTGATGCTACAGAACAGGTGAGAATGACGTCCTTGAGTCTACAAGCAGAGGAAGAACAGAATAAGGATGGAATGTTGACGGAGAGAGTAAATTGGGGACAAAGAACCAAAGGAAGCTAGGGAAAAACAGAAGTAAATGACAGAGCTTTGTAATGATCCCATCATCCCACATGCTAAATTGCTCCTTCATCCACCCATCAGAGCTTTGAGCTTTAAGCTTCTACTGTTGTTATCTATAGCAGGGGTTTTCAATCTGTGGGCCAGGCCCCCCAGGGAGAGAGAGCAAGGTGTCAAGAGTTAAAAGTTAACAAATGCATGTCTTTTGCTCAAGCATGTAAGCTAAAAAGATATAAACTACAGTAAATTTGTCCTTCTTGTAGTCATTAGCAATTCATTATTTGTCCATTAGAGCGGGTTCAGCGATCTCACTTGTAGTCTCCCTGAATAAGCAGTAACAAGCATACCAGGAATGCAGCACTTGTTTTCACAAAACACAAAAGCCTAAAAGGCAGCTACATTTTCGCTAAGGTTACAGTAACGTTTATGTTCTTTGAAAGGCCAGCATTCACACCAAATTTACCTATGAGTCCCCCATGAGTATGACACGATCCACGGATACTCTTTGATGGAAATGCAATTAAAACGTATCTCACAACAAAACCCAGTGTAATGCAGTTGATGACATTTACTTATTTCCCCCCTATTTTCTCTCCAATTTGGTCGCCTGCCAATTCCCCCCACCATATAACATCATATGACAGCTACCAACCGGAGTGGTGAAGGCTTCCTCCGAGACATGCAAAGCCACCCAACCACATCTTTTTGAACTGGACAGCATAATACTTGCAGGAGAGCACTATCTGCCCTCTTCCACATACATGAGCTCCAAGATGGCCACGTTTAGCTGTTGTCACTGTGATCAGTTTCACATGAATCAAAAGTTAGGGGGGCACATAGCCAAAAAGGTTGAAAACCCTTGATCTATAGTGTAAAAAGTTAGTGTTTACTTGTATTTGTTTGTGTTTTGTTGTCAAGAAGAGTGTATAGAAGTAAACCATAGGATACAGAAGTTACATGTACACATGATCACTTGAGTATGTGTAAATGTGTGTACATATGTACATAAGCAGTTAGACAGTTAGAGTGTATTTTGGGAAGTGATCATTGTTTTGTCACGTATTTTCCACTAGAAATTGTTTGTAAAATAATGCAAGTGCCAGTCCAGGCTTTAGTGTCTCTGGGTGTCTGTCTGAGTGTGTGTTTGTTGTGTGTGTGTGTGTGTGTGCATGTATGTCTGTGTCTATTGTGTGTAGGTCCCAGATTTACTACTCTGTCAGATTAGATTGCTTACATATGTAAATAATATAGGTGAGTCTGTTCTGTATTCATGTAAATTAAAGTAAAGTGCTGGAACACCACAAGCTGCCAGAACAGCTTCAGTGTGCCATAGCATTGATCCTACATCTCTATATCTATACTACAGAGATGAGCAACATTCTTCCAAAAGACATTTGCTCAGTTGGTGTTTTGATGACAGTGGTGGAAATGTCCCATAAGTGCTCAGAGGTCTGGTGACTGTGAAGGCCATAACATATACGTTTTGCATCATTTTCATACACAAACCATTTAGTGAGCCATTGATTGTGCATTTTGAGAGGGGGGGATGGGGTAGGGCCATCCTAGAAGACAGCAATCCCATCAGGGTAGAAATGTTTCATCACAGGATAAAGGTGATCACTCAGAATAACTGAATATTGATTTGTGGGGAGCCTTCCCTCTAATGCCAGCGAAATTCCCCCACAGCAGACCTGAGCCACTGTTCTTCCTTTAATTTGACACCTGTCTGTATCTTAAGCAAATATCTTTTGGAATGACGGTGTCCCATCCCTCTGGTGTGGTTCCAGAGATATATTTAAAATTGATAATTAATAAATTACAAAAAAACTTTTGATAAATAAACCATGAAGCTTTGTATATATGAATAGCCTGTTTGCTGGCTCACAGCTCCAGGTTCCCTATTAATGAAGAATGCAATCTTGTTGAAAAAATAAAATTTTATGAATACAATGATTTTGAGAACTGATTAAATAAAAACAGTTTTTGGTAGTGTCTCAGTCTTGCATTGTATTGTACATTCAGCATTCATTTAGGAACAGACATTTTTGATAGTCTCAAACATGCAGCAGAAATCTAATCTCTGTATCCACTACTGGTGTGTGTGTGCGTGTGTGTGTGTGTGTGTATGTGCGTGTGTACACACGCACATTGGCTTGATAAGAATATCTTCCTTGCTGCAGTCTCCACAGTCCCTTCACTATGATAAAGAGCTGATGAAGAGGACTCTTGGCCGGCCTACTTATGCTTTTGAGGCCAGGCAATATGTCGTAAGTGTGTATGTGTAGGTATGTTTGTATGAGTGTGTGAAAGTTTTTCTGTTATTCAGCCAAGACTAACTGGTTTTGGTGAGAATATTATACCAGATTGAGTGAAAGGGTGTGTGTGTGTGTGTGTGTGTGTGTGAGTGCACATTGGAATGAATCTATAGTTTTAAAGTCATATGAGTGACCTACAGACATAACCTCATTTATTGTGTTAATGTATTTTATTTTAAACAAACACAATGGCAAATAAGAAGGTGATGAGCACATTGGGTTTTTTTTGCATTTCATAAATGAGGTTAGCGTCTGTCTGTGGTATACTTTAATACAATAGCCCCCTGTCACTTCCCCTGGAACCCTCCACATAGAGTTTTCTAGCTGTGAATCAGCTTGCTTGGGAGGGGTTAATTCACAAAGTGTCACAAGTGCAATACCTGAAATGAATGGTATTGATCCTTAGACCAGGCAAGCACTCTGTGAACTTTGACCTTTCTGGTACTTTTCCATGTGTGGATATGTCTCAGAATTTACCCCTGTTCCTTCTTGATGTCATGAAGATTGTAGCTGTTTGTTTGAATTCCATCCTGTAGCTTCAATACATGCATATTTATATATCTGTACTTACTGCATACAAAAATATGTGTCATGTCACACATTATGTTCGTTTTTGTAAAGTTCTCATCAAAGTGTATCAAAATCTCTAACGTAGACTGGGATGAGTTCAACCAAAGTATTGTAGCGTTAGGGTCATCGTCTTATAGCTACGTTAGCGCTGCAGACCTTGGAATGGTTATCCTTCATAAAACAATACGTGCTCCCCCTAGTGGGAGAACAGTAACATCCAAGTGCATAATTTTGTCGTAGGTATGTTTCCAGACAAATGTTTCATAAATTTTAAGCAGCTTGGAACTTACAAGTCAAAATATGAGTCACTGTCTTTCAGCTATTATGTTGAATAGTTGAACCGCAAGATGATACCATTTGTATCTTTACTAGTTTTAGCTATTTAGTAGGGAACACAAACATGCCATGTCAACACTGCTTTAAAATAAGTCACTTCTTATCACATGTTTTCTATTCTTTATTGATACACTTTCCAACTTCATTTGGAGTTAGTATTTTTTAACCATTTTAACCTATTTCTGGCCTTTTAATTCAGACTAAGGCTTTCTCTATACAAGTGCACTAGTGTATTACTCTAAATTGTGCCACAGTGTATTAAGGACATGAATGTACATGGTATGAAAATGAACATTGGTCTCGTTAACAAGAAATAACTATTTTTCATCACCATGTGTATTTCATCATGATTCTTACTATGTGCTGCTCTTGTTCTCTTTCTCCTGTCCTCGTTCAGTTCTTTTCTGTCATTATCTATTTTCTCTCTTATCCCAGCTATGCTTCCTTTCTTAGGCATTGTCTGGCTAGTGCTGTAGACCCCCCACCTGTTTGTAATGGTTTAACATCAAGTTTTTCCTCTTTAAAACCTGATGAAGTTCACTACAATTCAGGCAGTGAAAATGCGGTGCGAAGTGTGATTCTTTTTGTTGTTAGGCTTCTTGAATGCTCATTAACACTTCAAAATTTCATGGTTCGGAATAAATTTATTCACTGATTTTTCAAAAAGTCACATTGATATTTGGCAGTTAGAATACTGTTTGGCTGTTTGAAAACTATTAAAACTTTACTCAGCAACAGGAAAACATTACTTTGGTTAGATGAATAAAATGTGAAAAATGAAAGTGAAAATTATTTTCTTCATGATGCTTAAAAAAGTGATAGTTTTCACTTTCCATGTTTTATGCGATGCGTGTAGCTCTGTTGCTGATGTTCACCCTGCCTGTGGCAGTGCAGAATTATGGGCTCTTATACAACAGATAGGTCCGGTCCACTAGTTTGATTGGTTGAGCGGCATTCCAAGAGTGCCTATATTACCTATAACTGCACTGAGACGTTTCACTGTGTGTATCTCTCCGCACGTCTGTGCTCGCCACGTAGAATTCCACTGCCTGGTTTGAAACGGTTACTACAGTAGAGTCAGCGACGTCATCAGCAGACATGGTGAACGATACTTTTCAGGAATATAACTTTTGGCTTAAAATATGAAAGTTCATCGGATGAAGATGAAAAGGAAGAAGGGAGACCAGTTTTACTGGAAACACCTTTAAAGGGAATGTACAAATCAGCGTGAGCTTGCTAGCGAGCTAGTGAGTGTGGCTGTTTTGGAATCTAGATCCACTAGTGGAGCAAAAATTAACAGAACATTTGGCCATACTGTGTCCGAAATGTCACTTACTCGATTTTAATTTCTTGCTTATAGAACTGTTGTATAAAAGCAATAATCACACTCACAATTGTATGGAACATCGACACGACTGTGAATACTTACGGCACTCGTGCTGCGGGCTCGTGCCTGCGGCCAATCACAGCCATTCCGATATTCAGTATAACCGCACTCTTGCTCGTGCGATGTTGCTTACTTATACTACAGTGCTCTTGAATTCACGATTCTGATAGGTCAGTATGCGTTTTAATTTTTAATTCAATTATCTATAAAATTAAGATTAATTTTCGAAAAAATCATGTATTGCTGGCTGCAAGGCAAATCACAGGTTTATATTAATGCACATATTCTGATACATTATTGTTTCTATAGTAACAACAGGGACATGTATGGTAGACAGTACACATAAATTGATTTAAAAATGTGAATAATCATTGATATGGTGAGGTTTTCTGTGAGGAGTTGTTCATTTAGTATTTATTTAGCAGTCAGTGGTAAAGCTGTTCATTTAACGTTTCTGACACAGGAAAGTCTTCAGGTTGGAGAGCTTGGCGGTTTCACCGTGATGTGACAAATTGTGGGGTTTTTTTGTTCTTATTAACTTCAAGAGAGGAAAAAAAGAGACAACGGTTCTGCTATAACGGTTCAGTTATAACAGGAACTAACTTGTTTCATGGATGTTCGGTAACAGATAAAAATGTGTTGCTCTTTATTAAATAAAAAAAATGAATTACTGGCAAATCGTTGTGGACTAAGAGGAATAAAATACTTCAGTATGGGCTGTTACTGAAAAATAATCCACTTCGTCATGGTAGCACATCACACGACTGCATCATTTATTATTTTCCTATAACTGCACATTCCGTTGTGTTTTATTCCTAATTTAATATTCAAATGCATTTGTATGTTAAATCTTCTTAGCTAATAATTTGTTTAAATTGGTGAAAATAAGTTTATCCGCATTTCACAGTGAGGACAGGCTGTGTAGCTCATTTAGACAGTGTGGAACCTTTGGAATGTTGCTGAGCATTACAGCAGCCTAGAGCATAAACATGCTAAGCTTGCTGGGACCAGAAGAAATCAGAAGACAGCATACCATTTTACACGTGGTGTCATGGTCCTGAGTAGCATTTGAAACTTTCTCCTTAAGTGTGCATGCTTAGCTGAAGTACTGAAACTAATTATGATTTGGAATATTTTAAAACAAATTAAATATCACTATGATAATAAGTCCAATATAAAAATTTCTCATTACCTACTCTGCAGTTCTTTCTCATTGTTTGGAAACAGCTTTTTCTAAACCTCTAAAAACAATCTAGACATATCAATCTGTAGAGAGTCTAGATTTTGAAATAGCTCCGCTACAACAGCAACGGGTCTCCAGTTATCATAGGAAATGAACATAAGCAGCCATTGCTAGGAATGGCACTTTTTGAGCACTTTTTGAGTAGTGACCTTCACCAGTGACATCATGACCCAAATTAGCATAGCTGTGTGTGTGTGTGTGTGTGTGGAAGCGTACTTGTGTAAGTGTGAACAATGATGCAGTGTGGCTCCTCTGATGTTGTTTTTTTCTCTCTCTGGTCCTTTCTTCATCATTCTCTTTCTTCTCCCCGAGAAGCTCTCTCTCAAGCTGGTAAGCATGTTGACAATCGCATGACTTTATTGGCATGACTGTAGCATGCTCGACATCATCATAACCCACGAACCCGTTTCACTAATGACACCCTGTGTTGTTTTTGAATTTTATGCTTTATTCTTCATTTGCATTTTTGAACTGTGGTGTATTTTAATCAGTTGATATAATTTAACTTTTTTACTTTTAATACGTACACAAATGTGGTGTTGTCTTATGTTTGTTTGCTTTTGTTTTTGTTTTGCCTGTCTTACATCTGTGGTGGCCATCCCTCTGTTTAGATCTCGCTCAATGCCCACATGCGGAGCCTTATTGAGGTGATCCGAAACCCAACACTGTTCCTCTTGTCTATTTGCTTGTCTGTTCAGCTGTTTAGTTAAGCACCAGTAACACCATGACTTTCTTTCACCTAATGGTTAAATAAACTTTGAGTAGTTGCCTGATTTCTAATTCCTTCCGTGAGCTTTAGTCCAGAGGTGTGTGCAGGACTGTTTGTTTTTTCACCCCTGCCCGATCTCGTAATTATTATTTTGTGTGTACCTGACCGCAATATTTTCAAATGAACTTAGTTGGATCTTTTTGCCAAATTGTAAACAAATTAGTCATTTAAACCACAGTGACCCTGACCAGGGTAATGCATTTACTAAAAATGAATGAATGAATGAATGAATGAATGAATGAAACAGTAAATGCATCACTCAGCACTGTACCCTTGCCATTATCCAGTAATCTTTCATGCTAATTAATGTGGCCTTTTGTTTGATCCTGTGAGCTTCATATGTGACCATGCGCTCCTAGCACTGTTTTGTTGAGTCCCGCTGGATCCCAGGCCCTAAACACACCTCTACTTTAGTCCACACAGATGCTTTCTATTCACATTAGAGTGCAGTTTAGCTGTCACTGTGTTAAGCAGTAGAATTTTGATAATAATGTTTTATATATATATTATTCATACAATATGTGCATTTCCTTTCACCATGTTATGTCAACTATTTAAATCAGAGAATTCATTGTTGAAATCTCAGATAAAATGGGCCATTCCATTAAATTATAAACACCGCCAGAGATATTAAAAAGCCAAATGTCCTAAATTATATATCTATTTAAGTAAATTGAACTTAAAATTGACCACAAAAGTTCGAATTAAAAAGACCCGACCAAATATCTTATATGCTAGGTGAATTAATTTACATTAATTCAATTAAATTTATCAAACAAAATGACAACAGATACTAAAATTAACCTCCTGTATATGAAATTAAGCAATCTGAGATGAGATGGTGAAGTTTATTCAAGATTTATTTTGTTAGTATTGCATGTATACTGTTATTTTTATTGTTGTTTTGCTGAAATTTTGCATGCTGTACCAAGGGAAAGGGGTTAGGTTTGAACCCCTTGAACATATATGTTGTGTACGCACACTGAGTGCACACAATACAGTGCACTGACATTTTCTGAATGACATTTGGACTGGAGTTCACACTGATATTTAGTGGTAACTGGTAACTTTAACTGTAACTATAACAAGAATAACTGGCTGGCTGGCATAATTTCTAACAACTTGGATAAGTCTCGGAAACAAATTCAAGCATTTTCACACATTCCCAAATTGAAATTGAAATTAAAACGTCAAGGACGAATATAGGCAGGCAGTAACACAAGTGTTTCACAACTAACACAAGTTTTGGGCCAAAGTCAGATGGAAAAACTTACTGGATTCTGAACATTCCATCTTCCCATCCCACATCAGCACAAGCAAGTTCATTTCTGACCACAAAAACAGCAACTGAGTGCAAATGGGGAAAATAATGGATTACACACAAGCAAGTTAGCAATCATTCTGATTTATTCTGCTTGTGCCAGCAAAAACCTTCGAGCACCAAGGTCAATAAATAGATTTGTTTTATTTTAATATCCTAAATAATTATCATTATTTTTGTTCACAATTTAATAAAAACTGCTCTGATGTTTTGGATTATGTTTGAATGAACATCAGAAACTACAATCTGTTATCTTTAAAATCTGTTATCTTGATTTCAACATGTATATAAAATATTGAACTTTTCAGATGGCAGGGGTTTCAAAGGTAAGCTTGGGAAACAGCTGAAAGGGATATCAGTCAAAACAAAACTCTCATTACAAAAGCATGTTCCAAGAAAGTTGGCATGCTAACTGCATACCTGAGACAAAGCGTGCTGCTGAGACGAAAATATGCATCAAACATCAAAGTCTGTTCCTCAGATCCATGCACAGATATTTTTACAGACTTGATTAAATAGCAAACTAAAAATGTTGTTGTTGTAAAGCTGATTATGTGACTAGAGTATGCAGAAGCATAAAGTTACAAAATTCTGAAACAGCCTAGATCTCTCCAGTTCTGCTGATGCATAAGAGGTTAGTGGTAACTAAGGCAAAATATCCTCAAGTGGGATGGTGTCACCCTGCCTAGTGCCAAGCTAACATACTTACTAAATTCTCAGGGGAGATTAAGCTAATTGTGCCTTGCCCAAGTGGATCTTGGAGACCACTGTCAGAAGGCTCGTAACTGCACCACCCAGAGAGCATCCAGTGGCCGTAAAAATACAGTTATTTTATACTTGTACAGGCTGATGGCAAACAGTAGGGGCTCAAGCATCTTATTGGGGTTCATCTGTGCATGTGCCTCTTGTGAATGGAGTGCTCCCTGACCAATTGAGGAAATTACAGAACGGTCTCACACGTTTAGCAATACATTCAGTTTACAGGGGTATTTAACCTATATAACCTATTTACAAGATCATTACAATATACATATAGTCATGCTGCAAATAATATACATCTGAAAAATAACTGATACAGACTACAGAATGATGATGGAAAACACAGAGTGTGACTTAACAACCCTCGAGATCAATACGTCAATGCAGGAAAAAGGAATTTAGCTACTTTAGCTACTACTTTAGCTACTACTAAAAAATTACATAGTGATCTGGCTCAAATTCTGATGATCCATCCTGCCTAAATTCTATTATTTCAGATAACTACATAAAAAGACCTAAATCCAACTTAAAATCTAGCTAGACTTTTATAAGATACTGTTTATCTGAATCCCCATCACTTGTTTGCTCACTTAACATAGGTAAGTATAGAGTCAATACATTCAATTAAGATATTGACTCTCCTTTTGTCTCTTTCCCTCTCTCTTGTTTTCAGGGTGCGAATCCTGAGGATTTCAGTCACTTGCCCCCGGAACAGAGGAGGAAGAAACTCCAAGCGAAGATCGACGAGATTAATAAAGACATACAGAAAGAGTTGGACCAGAAGTACAGACACGCAGACACACACTTACATATAAAATATACAGGCTTGTGTTCTGATCCTGCAACTCATGAAAATGATATTACCAACTTATATAATCATCGGTATTTTTATCAAGCTTCTCAATCCGTGGGTGTAGTTAAAACAGAAATGAACACCAAAATATGATTAAAAAATTAATTTATGTTAAAATATATTGCATAATATAGTATAATATATACATACGTATATGGATAGCAGTGACAAGCAGTTGTATCTATTTCATATATGGTTTACAGGATAAGGTATTGTATTTAATTGTATTTACCAATATTATGTATTCCCAACAATATATATTCTATTTGTTCAATTCAGTTCTATTGCCCAGAAATAAAACGATTGGCTAATGTCTGCCAGTTTTGCTCCCTTGGCTCCTGGCCACGGATGCAAACTATATACATTTATATACAAGTAGAAACTGCTTAGGCACAGAACAAAGATAATTATAGCCAAAATTTTGGTCAATTTTTTTATGTGAGTCTATATGTATAATCATATAATGGCAATGCAAAGATGTGATTTTGTGTGTGTGTGTGTTTTCCCCTCAGAGATGCATTGACTAAAATGAAGGATGTTTATGTGAAGAACCCCCAGATGGGGGATCCGAGCAGCGTGGATCCACGACTTGCAGAGATCGGCCATCATGTTGATAAACTTCAGGCCGAACTTCAGAAGTTTGAGGTGTGTATTTGGTTATATACAGTATTCCCGTGTATAACCCAAGTACAAACAAAACTACATATGTGCTCTGTGTGTGTGTGTGTGTGTGTGTGTGTGTGTGTGTGTGTGTGTGTGTGTGTGTGTGTGTGTGTGTGTGTACACTTCAGGGCTGGCTAGCAGAAGTGGAGGGCAGAATGCCAGTGAGAAGTGAATCAACTCAGAGACAAAGTGTTGTGTATGAAACTCAAAACAGTACAACAACGGCCAACAACAACTGTGCTCAGGACCGTGAAAGGTATACACACACACACCCACACACACACACACATCTACCTGCACATCTTATACCAGCCACACCACATTTATATGCAAGTGAATCTTTTGTCTTGTTCATTTTCGATATGATTTGTATTTTGACTTTAAAAATAAGAACACTTGAGTTTGTATTCCAGTCTCTGCAGCTATGACATTATAATTTCAATGTAAAATCTGTAAGCAACAGAGAAGACAGTTCTGTGAGTGTGATGTGAAACCTATAAGTGAAATAGGATTATATGTTATTAGAAAAATGTCCCTGAGCTGCACTGTGCATACTGTATTAATTTTTGGTTAACTTCAAATCTTTCACCTGAACTGAAGAGTGATGTCCACATGAGTAAACTTAAGAATATAGTGGAAGTTCTTCATGTAGAACACAGTCCCCTACATATGTCTCCTTGTTTGACATTGCAGGAAGAGACTGTTATTCTTTCTAGGGCATGTATCACAAAATATAAATTATACAGTTGCTTATCACTGTGAAACCAGTATTTTGCAGTAGAATTAGTACTGCCTAAAATGTTCTGAGAAAACATAGTGTTAAAATAAATCTAATAAAACAATACCTATATTTAATCTCAAAATCACCCTTATTGCATGTGTTATTCGTTTTATATATTAATGTTGGCTTACCTTCGTACTTTAAAGGGTGCACATCAACTAGTTTCGTTACACCACTGATTTGCTGCTTAGCTGTTAGCTGGTAGTTCGATCGCTAATTTCTGTGCTAATGACTCGGTGACTAGCGAATAAGAGGGTGAGTAGTGCTGCCGCTATAGTTACTCTTTGTGTGTGTGTGTGTGTTTGTGTGTGTGTGTGTGTGTGTGTGTGTGTGTGTGTGTGTGTGTGTGTGATGGAGCAGTCCAGATGGTAGCTACACTGAGGAACAGAGCTCTGAAGTCAGGACAAAGGTTCAGACTGATCCAGAGTTTGACGAGTTTGATGATGCTGAGGAAGAAATGCTGCCCACCATTGGAACCTGCAAAGCACTCTACCCGTTTGAAGGTAACACAAACACAGACACACACACACACACACACACACACAGAGCATATATCTAGGGTGACTGCTGAATATTGCGATTATCTTGTCGTAGTTCAGCCATCCTGATCATTCCCATTTGTTTTGTGCCATTTAAAAATTCTAACATTTTTTTTTATTATTTAAATGCTAATGCTAGCCAGGTGTGGTTTGAATTGTGGCTATTCAGCATAAAGCATTCAGAATTCAAAAAGACTCAACTGAAAACACCAACATTGTAAATTCACCACAAAAGCTAACGATAATAGTCAGAACCACTTTGGAGTGTATTTATTTGGGGTGTTATTATTTGGAGTGTATTTGTCTGGAGTGTATTTATTTGGGGTGTTATTATTTGGAGTGTATTTGTCTGGAGTGTTTCTTTTTGTGGTGTTATTATTTGGAGTGTATTTGTCTGGAGTGTTTCTTTTTGTGGTGTTATTATTTGGAGTGTATTTGTCTGGAGAGTATTTATTTGGGGTGTTATTATTTGGAGTGTATTTGTCTGGAGTGTATTTATTTGGGGTGTTATTATTTGGAGTGTATTTGTCTGGAGTGTATTTATTTGGGGTGTTATTATTTGGAGTGTATTTGTCTGGAGTGTATTTATATGGGGTGTTATTATTTGGAGTGTATTTGTTTGGAGTGTATTTATATGGGGTGTTATTATTTGGGCTGTATTTATTTGTAACTAAAACACACACAAATTAGCCATACTGATGTTAATATTTTCCCACTCTCCATATTTCTTTTTGTGTATTAACTGTCTCTTTACCTTTTTCTGTCCCTCTATTGCACTCTTTGTGTCTTTCACTCTCTCCTCTTCCCCTCTATTTCTTTCTGTCTCTACCTCCCTCACTGTCTCATTTTCTTCTCTCTGTATATTATTCATGTCTCTTTTTCCATTTCCCCTCTGTATACCTCTGTGTCTTTGTCCGCTTTTTAGGAAGTAATGAAGGCACACTGGCGTTAGCAGAAGGAGAGGTGCTCTTTGTGATCGAGGAGGATAAAGGAGATGGCTGGACGCGTGTCCGGAGGAACGAGGAAGAGGAGGGCTACGTTCCCACATCCTACATCGAGGTCTTCCTCGACTCCAATGCCAAAGGTACCCACACCTGAATAGTATTGTAGGTTTAGCAATAGCTATGAGGTCATAATGTGGTATATTGTATAATCAGGGCTAAAATAAAAGGAAGCAAAGTGGAAAAAATGAGACAGTAACTGAGGCTTAAAGGCTTGTTTGAAAAGGAGAGTCAAGAAGAAATCTGAATTTCATGTGCAACACATGAGTAATGACTAAGGACTAGAATTGTCCGTTCTATTTATGGCAAGCAAAGTTGTACAAGATGATACCTTTTAACTTATTTTCACAAAAAAAGTATTTAATAAGTAATCAGCATCTGCTGGATGACAAGTTATGACATCATATGCTGCTGTATCTCAAAGGGGGGCAAAGGGGCAAATACTTTTACACAGCACCAGCTATGCTTGCATTATATTCTGTCTGGATGCTTTGCTGGTTGCTTTGGATAAAGTGTCTGCTAAATAAATACAAAAATAGTTTTTTATATCCCATGGTCAGGTTTGTTCATGGGGTGGGAGGGGGAAACATCCGCTGTAGGTCTCCAGCTGGTCCATTGTGTGTTTCTTTACAGGCCTTGATGTGTGGGATTAGGGGTTGTGAACAGGGCATACAACCTATTCCAAAGGGTGAGAGTGTGTGTATGTGTTTGTATGTGTGGAATGAACTGAAGGTATTTCAGTGCCCATGATATACCGGCAGTAATTTGATGCGCAGTGTGAAAAACATGAACTTCCGACTTGTCATAAATAAATACATCTTATAGGTATTAATTCCATATTTTGTTTAATAGTATCTGTATTTAAATAACATTTAGGACATTATTATATTTCAGTTTACAAGAATGCTTAATTGAGTTTTAGCATTCATAAACTATTATAACCTTTGCTGGCCATTGCTTCGTTTTTTTTTTTAGATGTAACTTTACAGTTTCTTTTTACCTCAAAGATATTGACTCATAAACTTGCCAAAGTATCATAGGCATAAATCAGTGCTGCATGGCATGATGAACTGAGAATTTTTAACTAACTTGGAACTGTGGACATCTAGAGTGACGATTGCTCAGTGATGATGCCGTAATTGCGGAAGCCCAAAAGCATCTAAAAGCCACACAAGCATTAAATACAATACACTTGCCACATAACTGCTTTTTCTGTGCCTAAACTCACTAGTCACAAGCCACATTCCCTCAGCCCTGGCACTGCAAAAAAAGCATTTAAGATGGTCCTGCTTATCTTTATCTATCTCTATCTTGTTCAGATGAAGCATGCAGCATTCTTGGTGGCTCATTATTCTATGTTTCTCGTCTCTGTAATTTATTTTTTAAATCACTGCCTATGAAGAACAGCAGAAAAATCTTGTGTGTGACAGCAAATGATCGCAAAATATCTCAAATGTGTAATGGTATCGTTTGTAAAGTGTTTCTAGACTTATTATAATAATATGATTTCAAAAATACCATAGAAAACCTGACTGGTAATATTGCTATGCAGTGAATCAGGCTCCTGTTTACATTTTTCCAGGCTGGAAGTCAGCTCCAGCCAGAACACAGCTGCTCAGCTCAACTTCTTTTCCTTAAAAGACAACTTATGTGGCTGACTTAGAATCAGCATAGAGGGTAGGGAGAAAGGGGAGCTTTGTCTCTGTTTTTCTTGCAGTTGGCCACACAGGCAGCAGAGGGCACAAAAAACTTACTAATTGCTCCTTCATTTAGATTTTCCCTTTAAGAGTACTATAAAGGGCAGCGGGTGGTGTTGCCGCCTCAGAGCTCCCAGGTACCCAGTTCGTTCCTGGGCTCAGGTTACTGTCTGCATGGAGTTTCGCATGTTCTCCCCATGTTTGAGTGAGTTTCCCAAGTTTTACTCCCATTGTCTAAAAACATGCCCGTAGGTAGACTGGCTGCACTAAATTGCCCAGATGTATGAAAATGTGCGTGCATGGTGCCCTGCAATGGACAGGTTTCCCATCTGGGGTGGATTCTCTCACCTTGTGCCCACTGTTGTTACTGGGATAGGCTCCGGATCCACAATGACCCTGACTGGAATGAAGCGTTTACTGAAGATTAACAAATGAATGAATGAATGAATGAATGAATGAATGAGTTCTATAACGGCTTTGTGTAATAGTCTTCAACTTTACAGATCAGAGCAAGTCGAAAGATTACAGGCTTAGTAACCAGAGGCAGTGTGAATTTTATTCTGATGGTTGCGTGTGTGTGTATGTCTTTCTAACAATGTCTCTGTTTGTAACTGCAGATTCCTAACCAAGAGAAGAGGGCACATGGCAATGACTGCATATACAGGAAAACACAACTCTTTACCAAAATGGAGAGAGTGGAACGATGATGATGATGATGATGATGATGATGATGGACAAATTAAGTTGGAAGAAAGAGATGCGCAGGAGGCTGAGGATCCTCTAGTGCAGACAGTAACTGAACCATGCCCATGCAACCAACCAGAGATAAAAAATAATCTGACCCTTAATAAGGCTACATGTAAAAATACTGCTTCTTTGCTATGCAGCTTACTAGCACCCGTAACTGTAATTCAGTTCAACATGACCTTGCATTTATTTACGTCTATTGAGACAGAGCTAGATAGCATATACTACACATGGGCACAGATAAAACATTAGCTCTGATAACATTAGTCTTGTCCAGCCAATCTATATGACACGTAACCACTTTTTCCACGCCTTTCATTTCAGTATTGTTCAACATGCGAGCAGTTTACCTTCAACCTTTTTTCTTTTCCAAATATCACACAGTTAACAAGAGGGTATATGTCTATAGGATTGGACAAATAGGCCTATGCTATATATTCTATATGCATTTTGAGTCTTTGTCTTTTTACAATCAGGCCCTTTGGCTCATTTGCACCAATGTATTGCACCAACAGTTTCTTTTTTAGAGTATTTTTATAACAAGCACTGTTTTCTGTTGCTTAATTAGCCAGTGTGTAGCTAGTAGGGGTTGCATAGACTAGTCAACTAATACATTCACAAGTCGCTGGAGAGGGGATGTTGACTAGCCAGGGCAGTAGAGTAAAAAAAAGTAAGGCAGACAGTAAAGAAAGCAGGCTAAATGTACTTTGTTAGTCTGAAACATTTTTAAGACCAAACAAAGCCAATTCTACTGTTAACTTGCCCGTTGTGTAAAATTACGTTTTAATGGAACGTTATTACGTTATTATGGTTAAAAGTTAAAAGATGTGCGTGGGACTGTTTTTTTTTTTTTAATCACATTCAAACAGTTATTTTTATTGTCCTTTAAAGCTAAATAAAGATGAAATAAAATCCTTGCTCTTTGGCATAGCGAATTCCATCATGAACAGCGTTGTACGAAAGAGTGAAATCAGTGCCATGGGTTGCACATCACTATCCAATCCCACTCGACTAGTTTTAAAGCCTGTCCCAGACAGAGGCACACTTGTGTTCGGATGCTATTGAGGCCTTAGTTGACCATGGCCATTCAACACCAAGGTCATTATCAGCCTTGATGCTACTGTAAGTATAGCATCCTCCATCCATGGAAGGCTGGTCATTGAGCTATAAAGACGGCTCTGTTAAAGGACATGAGCTTCTGTGCTGTGTGCTCTCAGTTCCAGAAACAACAATTTACACACAAGTGCATTTTACGAATTTGCGCATCCTTAAATATTATAATATGATACACAGTTATTTTTTGCACATTTATTGCACTGATTTATTTATTTTTGGCGTTAACCTCAAAAATTTGTAGCCTGTGTATGGCAGTTAATTGAACTGTAGTTTGACAGTCGTTGCTGTTGTTTATTAGCATTTAACTGCACTAATAAAATAGCCTAAAATAGTAATGTCCTGAAGTTACTGCTCGACTAGTAAAAAGTAATACCCTTGCAACCCCTAGTAGCTATCAGCGAACACTGTGAAGTCACATTGGTACATGCACATTTTGTTAACAGGTTAATTTGCAATCTCATCCTGTGGATTTATTGAGCCTGTCTACAAAGGTCAGCCATCTTATGTTATGTGGTTGCGTATGTGGTTTTGACTTAGGAATAGTTTTTGCCTTTGATCTGAATGAATATGATTATATGGGCAGATAGATACCTGATCCCAGATCAGGACTAGGCTATGCTTTTCCACTGACACAGAGCAATTACCAGAGCCCATGGTGTTTTAGTTCACCAGTTAACCTTTCTAAGAACTTACCATTTTTCTTTACCTGCTGTAGAGGTGAACCTTTAAATTGACATTGCAAATGTGATGCATCATTTCCTTTGTATACAATGTCCTTCTTATGCCAAACATCAACCAAGCATCAACCATGTTGGTGTCCGAACTCTGCTTCTTTTGTTTTGCACTGGTGCTATGAGGCTAATGTAGCTAACAAGAAATGGAACCTGTTGTCGTGCAGTTTAGCATCAAGAAAACGTCATGCTTAAATTATACATTCATCTCAAACAGGTTTGACAAATTCTTTTTATGTACTTATTTATGGGGACTTGCTTATGTAGTTTATGGGGTGCTTTATGACATACTGTGTTATATAAGAATGGACAGAAAGAAGTTGTAGCAGCCATCTTGAGGCTAGAGTCGCTTTCTTTTGTAGCAGATGTCACTCCATCAGACTCTGATAAGAAGCATGGCCTAAATTTAAAGTTGGAATAAGCATGGAAGTTGGAATGTTAGAAGAAATGTTAGAAGTGATTTAGAAGATAACCTTAAAATTTATTTAACATAAAAAAAATTGTTTAACATATTCTGCATGTTTAAAATATTCATGTTTAGCATATTCTGCATTTTATAGGGCGGCATGGTGCGGCAGGTGATAGCTTTGTCAACTGTCAGCTCCAGGGTTCCTTATTGTCTGTATGGAGTTTCTCTTGCATGTTCCGCCCTGACAGTGCATATGCAGAAGCCCCAAGTATTAGAAAATACGTGACGTGGGTTACATGGGTAAACTGATTATGAGGAGCTCCCATCCCACTTATTGTCAATCATGCCAGCATAAATGACAGTAATTGCAGGCTGTGGTGCTCACAAGATGCAGACGTTACACAGATGAAACTCGTAAAATCATATAATCTAAAGACTGTTTGGGATGATGCAGACAATGGCTGAACATGCCTTGCTTGAAGATTTGGAACATGCAGCTTTGTGCAGGGAATGTGTACTTAAGGACCACAGGAACCTCTTTTGCTGAAAGTGATGAGTGGCTTCTCTCTAGAATTTTTTTCCCCTGTGCAATTTTAATTTATCTCTGCCAGTAACTCTCCCCACTTGGAGAGACCAACAAATGCAGTAATAGCATCCTTATGCACACTCAAGTCCTTTCTACTCTAGGCTTTTTAATCAAAGGGCACAGTTCAGCGAGGTCTGGCATTTCCTAACCGACTATGAGCCAAATAATGACACATGCCTTACATGCATCCGTATGGCTCACGCCGCAGTACGTTACTATTCAAAACCGGCAGCAGAATAATGAGAGATCTTTCACGCCATTGCAGGTTTTCAAAATGTAATTGGGCGATAGATGCACACACGTAGCCATAAAATCACCCTTTTAAAGGGAAGGGTCCATCGAATATAGTTGTGCATATGTACATGTGTATTAGTGGTTCTTACATGTAAAATTAGAACTTGTTCTACTCATGTTAAATGAGACCCCAGGTCCTGAATGATCTTGAGTGAGGGAGCATACCATTTTATTTATGCAAATGTTTATGTACAAATGGTGTTATTGAGTCAAGCAGTGTCTTTTAAGGCGAGGTAAGGTTTGCATGATGATAAACTGTGGTCTGTAAACTTCCTTCAGTTATTACCTACGTTAACATTGTAGCACCACTGCATGTCATTTGGGGGAACATTGTCAATTGTGAACTTTTTTTTTTTTTGGCTGAACTGGTCCTTGATAACATGATGGCAGCCCAGAACTGACACTTGTGAGCAGCAGTGGCATTGTGTCAGTGGAAAAGCATGTATGCACAGCTCTAGCAGGAAACACAATTGTTCTAAGAGAATAAACAGATGTAAACTTTTAAACCATGTAAATTCATCTGCAGAGCCTGCTAGGCCTCTATTATCATGGATAAACATACCCCTTGTGTGTCCATGGCTTTATTCTGTGGAATATGTGATTTCCTTTCTTAGGCTTAATGTCTGTGGTTTGGAAGGGAAAAGGCATTCATACTTTTTTTTTTAAATATAATTATTATTTTTGTTTTGTAGAGAACAAGATGAATCAATTTAATATTGTTTAGTTTCAGGAATTTCCTTTGACTACTCACGCTGGCACATAATTGATTTTCATTGTTTGATTTTTAACTTTCTTACCTTTTCATGGAGAGATTTATTATTATTATTATTATTATTATTATTATTATTATTATTATTTTAGCTGATTTTATCTTCTGCTGATTAAAATTGTTTTTCATCCCTTTATAAATCAGAAGCCAGATTTCTGTTAAAAAATTCTTGCACCATTAAAGAGGTTTTTTGTTTTTTTACATTGTCAATATAAGATAAATATCTCATCCGAAATGACCTACAATAATGACAAAACAAGCTGTAAATATGAAGCAAGAAAATATTGATGCTACCTGAAAACATCTCACTGTTCTGAAACATTCAGTTTCCCTTCAATTTCACACACACACACACACACACACACACACACACACACACACACCCACACCTGGCTGTGCTGTAAAGAGTGTCACACCAGCTCCGAATCAGTAGATATAAATATAAATCTATAAATAAGAGCGAACTATGGAAATAATAAAGAGGAAAAAAATCTATTTTTAAGCTTTGGACTAATAATAAAATGTTCTGAAATTGTACTTTCTCTGCTCAGCTAAGCAAAGAATTTTTTTTTTCCATCATGTCTCCAAACTGTGTTTTGTACTTTTTCATTGTCATTTGTGTTCTGTTTGTTAAGCTTGTATGTCAGAGAACTGAATACTTTATATTGTGTTAACTGTGCCAATTAAATATACACAGGAAGTACATGAATGTATGTCCTGGTGCTTAATAGACAAACACATAACATGAGATTTGCCTATGAATAAATCAAAAACGTCACCCGATGTTAGGGTGTATAAAATTATTAGACAATCTAGGCATTGGAGCTTAGAATAGAATTGTTACATAAATATAATGTAGTTATAAATATAAAGGATGAAGTAGTATTTCCAGATATATTTCCATCACTTTAATGTTTACTAAGAAACAAAAGGATCTTTTAAAAAAAGAAATATTTTATTATCTGAGGAAAACAGTGTGTTCAATGAGTAGTGTTTTTGGAGGAATACCAGTGTGTGCAGTTAAAGTATTTGTAATATGCGTATTGGTATATTTACGTTCACAGATATTTCATCCACCAATTATTAAATCTGGATTTGTTCATATAGACCTGTATAAAGGAGTCCTTAACTAAATGAAGAAGATGAGAAGTTTCCTTTGCTCTTAATGACTTTAAAATCATTTTTATAGAACAGGACAGCACCTGTTTTACAGGCCGGTTCCTGAAAGGGGTAAAAGCTGTCACTGAGTAAATCCAGTGCAAAATGTATTCCTTTATCCATCTAAGAGCTAGACATACATAGATCTATTCGTCTATAGCAAATGCTAGTTATTCCAAAGAATATATCTGTGTGAGGTAAAGTTGTGTTTGAAGGCAATTTTCTATGACTTGGTTATAAAAAATATATGAATAATTTAAATTAAATTAAATTAAATTTAATAGCAAAAAAAAAAAATTCAACAGAAAGAAATGATACATACTGTGACCAGAGGGGCATAAATCAGCAGTTAACCACCAATACTTCACTTTTTAATAGGTTGCATGCTGTTTTCAATACACTGTGTGTCTATACAAAAGTTTTTTTTTTTTTTTTTTTTGTATAAATTTATTTGAATAAACATGAGATCTGCTTGATTGTGATTACTACGATATGAGATTGTAGTCTAATGGAAAGGTGTATAACATCTACAATATAGGCTATTACAGTTAAGGCCAAAAGTTTACATACACTGAAAGACATTTAAACTCAATTTTTCACAACTCTACACATTTCATGTTACCATACATTTCTCTTTGGGCATCTATAGTGAATATAAAAATTCCACACGCCCTTGTTAAAATTGCACATTTTTGTGAGGAATGAAACCAAGATAAATCTGTGCACAGCCATCTTCAAATCATTCCACAGGTTTTTGATAGGATTTACATCTGGGCTCTGACCGGGCGATTCCAAAATGTCGATCTTCTTCTTCTGAAGCCACTCCTTTGTTGACTTTGAAAGGTGAAAGCTGGAAGGTGACATTTTTCTTCATCTTCAGCTGTCTAGCAGAGGCCTGCAGGTTTTGTGCCAAAATAGATTGATATTTGGAGCTATCCATGATTCCTTCTATCTTGACTAGAGCCCCAGAGGAGGAGGAAGAATACATGGTTTGGAGTGATTGTGTGTGTTTTGCCAAATTTTAGGCAGGTTTGGGTGTTTTTGTGAGTGTATTTGCCAGATACTCCTGCAGCTCTTTGGCAGCTTCCATGATAAGTTTTGGCCTTCTCCTTGTCTCAATTTTGGAGGAATGTCCTGTTCTTTTCTACTCCCCTCCTGATTGATACTTTTCGACAAGTGAAATACTGTACAAGCTCTTTGCAGACCATGGCTTCAGCAGTCAGATGAAACCAAGATGATGTCAAGAAAATCCTACAGAAACAGCTGGTCTTTATTTGGGGTTAATCAGAACCACGTCATTGATGACAGGTGTATGATAATTACTTTTGAACTTGAGCTTGAATGTGATTGTTTAGTTCTTAGCATAGTCACATGCTCCATTATCAAAGGGTGTGCACACTTATTCAACCAGGTTATTGCAAGTTTTTTCTTTCTTTTTTTCCCCTAAAATCTTTCTATTTGTTTTACACTTGAATTCTGTATTGATTGAGTCCTTATTAAAGGTGGAAAAAGATCTGACATGATTTATCTTGGTTTAATTTTTTTTCAACACAAAAACCTGCAATTTTACCTGTGTGTAGACCTTTTATATCTACTATTTATAGTGCCTTGCAAAAGTATTTAACCCCCTTTAAAGTTATCAGATTCATCTGGATTACAAATGACACTTACAGATTATTCCAGACAGTATTTTTATTGCAAACCAGTATGTTCTTAAAGTAATATGAGTGGGGAAAAAATCATTATTTGTCAGCAGATCTTTAAAAAAATATAGTATAATATTTAGCATAAGTATTCAACCCCTTCAGACTAGTACTTGGTAGAACCACCTTTTGCTGCAATAACAGCTTTAAATCTGTTGGAGTAAATTACTAGCAGCTTTGCACGCTGTTTGGGAATGACTTTCACCCATTCTTCTTGGTAGATTTGCTCCAGGTTCTTCAGGTTGGTTGGGATGTTGTTTGTTGGCTACAATTTTCAAACAGTGCCTCAGATTCTCAGTGGGATTCAGATCTGGACATGGACTTGGCCACAGTAGAACATTCACCTTTTTGTTTTTAACCACTCCTGTGTTGCTTTGACCTTGTGTTTGGGACTATTGTCTTGCAGAAAGGTGAAGTATCTCCCAAGCTTTACTTTGTTTTGCTGTTGTTGTTTTTTTTAACAGATTGAATATCTATGCTAGCAGCAGTTTTCAGTTTTTGATTTTGTTTGAAATACACACTGACCAATAATTATATATATATACACACACACACAGTCAGGTCCGGAAGTATTTGGACAATGACAGAGTTTTTGTGATTTTGCCTTTATACACCGCCACAATGGATTTGAAATAAAACAATCAAGATGTGATCAAAGTGTAGACTTTCAGCTTTATTTTAAGAGGTTCCACAAAAATATGGCATTTACCATTCAGGAATTACAGCCATTTTCAGCAAATTTTCAGCAAAGACTTCATATTGGTAGCTTCAGTCAAACAGCTGCCAAATGCCAACTCAATACCTGATATCAACTCCAGACCTTTTATCTGCTTCATTTGTCTTGAAGTAACGAGGGAATGGACCACACCTGGCCAATTAACTTCTTGTCAGTCAATTGTCCAAATACCTTTGAGCCCCTGAAAATGGAAGTACTTTGCTTAAAATGGCTGTAATTGCTAAATGGTAAATGCCATATTTTTGTGGAACCTCTTAAAATAAAGCTGAAAGTCTACACTTTGATCACATCTTGATTGTTTTATTTCACATCCACTGTGGTGGTGTATAAAGGCAAAATCACAAAAACTCTGTCACTTTCCAAATACTTCCGGACCTGACATACATATACACACACACACACACACGCACACATATATATTCACTTTATTGGGAACTCCTGTACTATATCTAATCAGTCAATCATGTGTCAGCAGCACAATGCATAAAATCATGCAGATGCAGGTCAAGAGCTTCAGTTAACATCATAATGAAGAAAAAGTGTGATCTCTGTAACTATGATCATGGCATGGATTTTGGTACCAGTTGGCTGGTTTGAGTATTTCATAAACTGCTGATCTTCTGGGAATTTCAGACACAACAAAGTCTGTAGAGTTTACACAGAATGGTGCGAAAAAATAAAAGCATCCTGTGAGCCAAGGGTCTGCAGGCAGAAACACCTTGGTGATGAGAGAGATCAGAGGAGAATGACCAGACCGGTCTGAGCTGACAGGAAGTCTATAATAACTCAAATAAGCACTTTTTACAACTGTGGTGAGCAGAAAAGCATCTCAGAAAACACAACACATCTAACCTTGGGGTGGATGAGCTACAACAGCAAGAAGACCACATCAGGTTCCACTCCTGTCAGCCAAGAACAAAAATCTGAGGCTATCATGGGCACAGACTCACTGAAACTGGACAGTTGAAGACTGGAAAAGGACCAGGTGATTTTTTTAAATTTTTTAAAAAATCTTCAGCTGTCCAGTTTTGATGAGCCTGTGCCCATGATTCCCTCACGTTCCTGTTCTTGGCTGAGAGCAGTGGAACCCAATGCGGACTGGCTGTTTTAACCCATCCGCCTCAAGTTTCGATGTTTTGTGCATGCTGAGATGCTTTTTCGCTCACCACAGTCGTAAAGAGTGATTACACGAGCTTCTGCATCCTTCCTGGCAGCTCAAACCAATCTGGCCTCTGACCTCTCTTATCAACAAGGCATTTCCACCCACAGAACTCTTGCTCACTTTTGTTTGTTTTTTTTGCACCTTTCTGTGTAAACTCTAGAGTCTCTTTTATGTGAAATTCCCAGGAGATCAGCAGTTTATAAAATATTCAAACCAGCCCACCTGGAACCAGAATCCACTTTGTCTTCATTAAGATGTTTCATGTGAACATTAACTGAAGCTCTTGACTTGTATCTGCATTATTTAATGCACTGTGCTGCTGCAACATGATTGGCTGAGTAGATAACTTCATGAACGTGCAGGTGTACAGGTGTTCCTATTAAAGTGAACGGTGAGTATACAATATATATATATATATATATATATATATATATATATATATATATATATATATATATATATATATCGCCTGAGCACTTTAATATACGCAATCAGACAAAAAATGGGTAAGGTAAGGATACTATTATATATAAATACTATTAGTCTTTATCTGGTGCAATAACAATTTACTGCTAATTATTTAATTGGCAAATTATTCATTTACAATACTTAAAGTGTCATGTGAATTGAAATGAAATTGTCTGTTGCAACCTAGGCGTTTACACGGTCAGCTATTTTTTTTACCACGTGCCATCACGGGCCTTGGCGACAGAGACAGCACTGCTCTGTGCCGTTATTATATATATGAATTCTTCAAACGAATTCATTATTATATTCTGTTCTTCTATCATAAAATATACAGCCTCAAACCATTTATTTGTAGCTTTTCCAACAAGAAATTGAGCCAGTGTGACATCCGCCTGGCTATTATGCCGACCCCCCAAATATGCTGAGTTCTGGTTCGAGCGAGTAACGATACGCGCGCGTCAGCATTTGGGACCGTGACAGAAGTCTTGAGGAGTGTCTCAAATCCTCACCTTTACAACCTCTAGCCCTCAATCACTCGCGCACCATAGTTCTTCACTTCGACGACGTCACTAAACTGCTGACTTGGAGGAGCACCGCAGTGCTCAGGGCGCCATTTGGGACAATGCAACGGTACTGGTTTTTACTTCCGGAAACGTCCGTGTCAACGTCATGCGCTTCTTCAATGTGATTGGGTTTAAAGCCTTTCTATGCAAATGAGTAATGCATTGCGGCGCAGGAATAGTTTATTTACAAGGATGAAAATCGAAGATAACTTCAATATATGGCACATTTAATTCTGTTTATTTTTTTTTAATAAGCTTCTTTTGTTTATATGACTTGAAACAAGTAATGTTTTTAGTTTGGTGGAATAATTTACCGTCAATCAGACATTCATTCGCATTACAACCTTTATATACTGTGATAGGAAGCGGTGAAGGGTGTGTTGTATGAAAGGAGAGAAGGTTAGCACTCCCCTTGACAAGGATGGAAGAGGTCCTAGTGGCCTGCAACACATATACGGTTAAGGCACTGCCACCTACTTCGTGGCATCTCTAACCATGTTTTTCTTTTCTTTTCTTTTCTTTTCTACTATTATTTTTTATGCCCATGTAATGGCTTGAGAGCCTTAATTTGTTTTTGCATGTTGACGTATTTCCTTTTGAAGGAGGAAGTCAGGAATGGAGAACCTTCTCTGGTTTGACCGAATTCCACAACAGCTACAGAAAATACTCAATATATGAAACTCACCAGCAGTTTATAGGTGATGGGAATGCTGGTTCTTTTCAGTCAGGGTTTATTTTATTTTATTTTTATTTTTTTTTTAACATTTATATTACAATACAATTAACCTAACATTACTCATTAACGTGTGGAAACCATGGAGAGCAGCGATTATTTTCCCTCAAAAAAAAGTTAATATTAATTAAAATAATTATGAAAATGCCACTTGGAGTTAAGTGATGCAGCATATTAAGTTGAACTTCAGGTAATATCAGCATCAGCAAGATGGCGATTAATATTTTAACCCAAAGAAGGCTTTGAAAACGCACAATGGAAGTGAACGGCACCATGTCGACCACTCATATATGCAGTCATCAGTTTCCTCCCTCTGTCAAAAACATACAGGTAGACAGGTTGGCCATGCTAACTTGCCCCTGTGTGTGTGTGTGTGTGTGTGTGTGTGTGTGTCAGTGTGTCAGTCATCCGGGGTACCTTTCCTGCCTTGTGCCCACTTCAATATATCAGTTTTGATACAAAGTACATCAACATTTGCAAATAGGGCTGGAGAGATACATAGTTTGGCTAGTGGTAGAAAACTAGTGAAAAATGAATGCAAGGTATGTGTAGACTATTCACGAAATGTATTTACATTTTGGTTCACATAAGAGCACTGTTGTGCAAACTGTATGAGGAGTTTTAAAACGGTGAACTTGCTAGTTACAAAGTTTGTCAAAACTTGTTAATACTGTATGATTTAAATGCTGTAAATACTGTATGATTTAAATGCTGTAAATACTGTATGATTTAAATGCTGTAAATACGGTATGGTTTTAAATGCTCTGCTGCTCCTCTGGCACTAGATGGCAGCAGAGCACCAAAAACATGAAGTAATATCTCACGCTTCCCGGAGTAAACATGCTAAGCACATTTAACGCACGAAAATAAACTCATTAAACTATCATTATGCCTTTATTTATCCTCATGACATCACTCTACAACAATACGCTTCTTCAACATGATTGGGTTTAAATCCTTTCTATGCAAATAAGTAACGCATTGCGGCGCAGGAATAGTTTATTTGCAAGGACAAAAAACGAAGGCAACTTCTATATGTATGTATATGTATGCACATGTAATTCTGTTTATTTTGTTAAATAAACTTGTTTTATGTATATGGCTTGAAACAAGTAACGCCTTTATTTTTTGGTGGAAGAACTCACCGTCAATCAGACATTCATTCCCATTACAACCGTTATATACCGTGATACGAAATCTATTAGAGCTTGTTGTATGAAAGAAGGGAAGGGAAGCACCCACACTGACAAGATTAAACGCAGTTTTAGTGATCTGCATCACAGATACTGCCAAAGCATTTTTTTTTTTTTTTTAACTTGGTTAAAAGGTTGCAGTTGATCCTATCCCAGGAACCCTGAGCACAAGGCGGGAATACAACCAGATGAGGCACCAGTCCATCACACATGGCACCAAGCACACACACATTTGCTCAGGCAAACATGTGAAACAACAAACAGTAACCCGAGCTCATGATCAAAACAGGGGACCCTGGAGCTGTGGGGTAGTAACGTTACCCACTGTGCCACCCCCATCAGCCTTAGAGGTGTTCTGGAAGTTGCATATGCCAATGTGCCATGAGTTTGTGAGGATTAAATCCTATAGTCCTGTGTTCCACAGCTCACAAGGCCATTCCAATAACTGGCAGCTGGGAATGGGGAGGGGATGATTGGTTGCGGGCTACACTCTACAGTGTAGCCACCTGATAATGCACTGCTTGTGTATTTTCAACCCTGGTGGAGAAGGAAACTCCAATGGTGGTCTAACCACAAAAAAAAGTTAACACATCAGGGAGGGCAGTACTATAATAGAAGGTATCTGGAAGATTGTTTAAGAGCAGGTACTATACATAAAACAGCCATCAGCTCTTCAAACCATAAGCCTTCCTGAGAGAAAACAAAATTATCTTTGCTGGCAGGATATCCCTGTAACATGTCCCTATCTGACAGGTTTGATCATGAAGTAATGATCAAGTTGGATTTATTCATAATAGAATGCCATCAGATTAGTATCAAGTGCTTTATTATCATTATGTGGTAAATGTCTGATGATTGTTCTACTGTACCACTGTAGATATTTCTCTTGATGCCAAAAAAAAGTGTTAGCCGGGATAGAGTAGTGGTACTTATTTATTGCTATTGAAATTTTTGGATTTAGCAAGACATTTATTAACACATTTCTTAAACTGTTATACAAGGGTGTCTCAAATGAAAACCTTAAAACTGTGACATAAATTACAATTTAATTAAAATAAGGTGTTCATTGACTTACCCTCGTATAGTCAACCAGAGGCTACAAACTAGTCATCATTCATCACTCTCATGTTTATTATTTTGTTTAGCACTGGAGACTCTAGATACAGCCATATTTCTCATTAACACAAATTTTTCCTGTCTTACTCTTTCAAGCAGAAACTTTTCAGTGGCCAAAAAAGGGGACATGCATCTTGCTTATACTTTTTCTACTGCATTTATCATATATTCTGAAGGACAATGTTAAATCTCTGCTGAAAAAAAATCTTACTTAACATTAATTTCTACCTAAATTTATCCTCTAGCTTAGGGTTAAATCATGTATTGGTTAAATATCCTTTTTGGTGGAAAGATTGGTTGGAGAGAGGAATATTAAACATAGCAGATGTCTGTGATCACGTGCCACAACGGATGGGCTGAAATGGATGCAAATGCAGTATAAACAGTTTAATGTTCAAAGAAGACAGTTCCAAAACAAGAGACAAGTTTGAGGTCGAAAAACAGGTAAAGGGTTCAGGCAACTGGCAAACAGTACAACGCAGCAAAAACCAGGAGAGCAATCAACAAACAAACGGCTTGGTAAGTCAGATTATGCACACTGAGCGTTACTTTGCACTGAACAGCCAAGTTCTGTTTATATAGGGTGTGTGAGTGATTGGAATCAGGTGTGTGATTAGAACTCAGAGATGATGAACGTGACTGTTGAGTGTTGTGCTGGGGATTGTACTCTGTAGCAGCCATGTTTGTATGCCGTGGTGTGTTCTGGGAAGTTGAGTTCGAGGAAGGAGTTGCTCTGACATCAAGGGAATATTTGTCCAGGCCATCCTGCGCCACAATTTTCAGGATGGCTATAACAGATTTTGGATGTGTCTGGATATTATTCATCTTTATTTAGTTAGTCGGGGGGGTCCCTGGAGGACTAGTGGTTAATTCAATTCAATTCAATTTTATTTGTATAGCGCTTTTAACAATGGACATTGTCACAAAGCAGCTTTACAGAAATAAATGGATTCAAATATATATATATATATATAGTCAAAAGATATATTGTAAATATGTGAATTTATCCATAATAAGCAAGCCAGAGGCGACAGTGGCAAGGAAAAACTCCCTGAGACAATATGAGGAAGAAACCTTGAGAGGAACCAGGCTCTCTCATCTGGGTGCAACGGATAGTGCAATTATAAATAAATCCCTTCTATTATTGTGTACTATATGGACAAATAGCGCATATATGGACAAATTGTGTACTATATGGAAAAATAGTGCAATTGTGCAACCAGTAAATTCATCACAGTTTTCGCAAGAAGTCCGGTTGGTTAAAATCTATCCACCATCCAATGATGGAGTTCTGAGTACGAAGGTGCTCATGGCAACTACAGCCCCAAAGCCACTACAGCAATCGCAGTCCCAAGCCATTACAGTACAGCTCCCCATATGTGATCCCCAAGCCATCTCCACAGCCCCCAGGCCATCCATATGGGGCCACCCCCAGCAGCAGCGAGCGAACTCAACCGTTGAGAACTCCAACCAGAAGTAGGGCATCAGGATGGGTCAGGCATGTCCGGGGAGCAGAAGGGGTCAGGATCACTGGCATCTCAAAAGTAGCATGTGTAGCTCGACAGAGAGTGAGGGAGAGAGAGATTGTTAGGTTAATGGTTAAGGACAATGTACTTTGCCTGCAGAATACAAGCAGGGACTCTGGCAAGACTAGCTATGACAGCATAATTAAAAGGGAGAGCCAGAAGCTAACACAGACATGAGGGCCCCCTGAGACATAAGGCAGCCAGCTACTCCACCGTTGACAAACCTGAGTGAAAGCGTGAGAGTGGGGGAACGACAGCATCCAAACATCCCAGTTCACCACAACACTCTATGCCTGTGAACCCTCCAGACCTGCCCCTGTACCTAAGAAAAAACTATTCACAAAAGGCTTGACTAAACAAATATGTTTTCAGCCTAGACTTAAACACTGAGACTGTGTCTGAGCCCCGAACGCTAAGTGGAAGGCTGTTCCATACCTGTGGGGCTTTGTAAGAGAAAGCTCTAACCCCGGTTGTAGCCCGCACTATTCGAGGTACCAACAAATAGCCTGCACCTTTGGATCTAAGTAGGCGTGGCTGATCATAAAAGACCAAAAGTTCGCTCAGGTACTGGGGCGCGAGACCATTTAGTGCTTTATAGGTCAATAGTAGTATTTTATAATCAATACAAAATTTGATTGAGAGCCAATGAAGTGTGGATAAGATAAGGGTGATGTGGTCATATCTTCTGATTCTAGTAAGGACTCTCGCTGCTGCATTCTGGACTAACTGGAGCTTGTTTATGCATCTACAGATAACCAAAGGCCTGGATTTGATTCACGGCCAGGGAACCAATGCCAGCCACTGGGGTTGCACAAGACAATGAACTCCCAGTGTCGGTCCCAAGCCCAGATAAAATTGGGGAGGCTTACATCAGGAAGAGCATCCAGTGTAAAAACTGTGCCAAATCAAATATGCGGTTCAACAATCTGCCATGGCGGCCCCTAACAGGAGCAGCTGAATAAAAAAAAAAATTAATTAGTCGGGGAGCAGGACATCTGGGCAAGGGATTTAAATAAAGAATTATTTGAAGAACATTGGGAGAAAATATGAAGAAATCTGAAAAGGCAGTCTAGGGACTGTAGAGTTATACTTATGCAATTTAAGATCCTGCATCACTATTAATGGACACCTCACAGACTAAAAACCTGGACTAAACCAGCTAGTAGAATGATGGAATTGCCATGAGGATGAGGGTATGCTGATACATGCCTTGTAGCCTTGTCCTAAATTTCAGGAATTCTTTCTGAGGATTCTTATTTCACTGGAGATAAATTACCTTTTGCCTAAGACTCTACGTTCTGGCTGAGCCTATGGTCATGATGTAGTGAAATTCTCATCTTGTGTATTCTGTATTTTGAAACATCATTAGTCTGGAGTCTGGTGTGGCTTATGTTCATATGTGATTGTTTGGTTGTTGTTTTAAATTGTGAACAAAGGAAAGCAATGAAATATAAGTCATAAAAAAGAGTAAATTATCCATATAAGAAGTCAGTGCTGATCATTTCAAAATCATACACAAGAATCGCTGAAATGTGCGTGGGAGTGCCCTGCAAATGTTCCACATGTACTAAAGGTCCCCAAATAAAAAATGTATATTGTGAAACTGGATAGTAACATTGCAGAAGGCATTGTGGAGATCAGGCCCTTCCTGGAAGGCTTCTGACTAACATTGCAGTGATTTCAGTCTTGGCATTTAAGGTAAGAAAATAAATCACCAGGAAGGGGGCTGGACATGCTTAGCACTTTTTCCTTGCATTTTCTCAAATGGCTACGTGGGGTTGACATTGACTAATCACCTGCTGAGCTAACAAAGCTTCAGTAGTACAGTATACTTAAGATAATGATGTACTTCTGGGATATTTGTATTGGAAGCAGGATCATTTCCTCATCAGGAAAAGCCCATTTCATACTGCCACGAAAAGAGTAGACATCAGCAAAAGTGCCACTATGTAAATGCTTTGGTACTGTAAACCTTGGAAGATGAAAACTGTGTTTCTGAAGCAATAAAAAAGTACCATAATCACAAACAAAAAATTCAATCACAAAAAAATACAATCACAACAAATTAAAATCCTGAATTTATTATTTTCAGTATTTAGGTGATAAATGTTTAACATTTATCAAAAACTTTAATTTTCAGATTAATTTGGGATTCATCTTCAGCTCTTTACACAGGAATACTTCTTCTATTTAATCCCTCCCTCAGCTATGCCCAGGTCAGATGGTCTGGTTGTCAACCAGGAAACTTTGCCTGATTCATTGGTCCATTCAAAATACTTTGACATATCAGTCCAGTTTCATTGTTTAGAAATACCTCCATACAAAATTGCACCGACTTTCTATGTATCTGCTCAAACTTGTGTTCTCTTCTACTCAGGGACAAGCAGGGGTTGCATTAACATAGAATTTCATTTACATTTTTTCCCCCACCATTTCCCACCAGAATTTCCATAAAATATACAGATTTTAAACGTATTGACAGAAATTTCTGAAGGCTGTCTATCATTTTTATGGACACAAAATAAGGCATTCAGTATAGGCATTCACAGTATTTGTCTTTTGCCATCACAATTATACTAGCAGCGCAGAAAAATGTGCTCATTTATCACCGATTTCAGAACTGCACACTTCTGTTTGGATGTGGAAACATATGTAATAGCATTTCAAAACCTCTGGTGAGATAGTAAACCATGGCAGCAAATACAGCTTGCAATTATTGCAGAGTCCTGAAATGCACAAATAATCAAGCAAACATCTCAGCTTGCACTCATTTCCCTGAAAAGAATGGCTTTGTGCTATTTGCCAGGATAAGGGTGAGCATTCAAAGAATCTGACTACTTGAAAAACCATTGTCATAAGCACCTAAAACGTGGACTATACCCTCTCTATTTGAGTGGATAGATCAAACATCTGTTGTCTTTTGAAGTGTTTTTGACAAGCTCATAAGCCAGTAGTTTGTGTGGGAACAAAGTCAGATGTGACGACAAAGTTAGATACTGTATGAAAGACATTATCAGTGACTGATAATGATTTACTGTAAAGCAACTTCTGGGGCAAGTGATCAGGGCTGAGCCACTTCCTCTTCTGGTGATCAAGGGTGGACAGGCTTACCACACACACAGAGGTTATTTGACTGCAGGCGACAAGGCTCAATGACTAGGTGGGATAAGGTTGCAAGAAGTGTGCCTGGGTCTTTGCAAATGATATCTTAGACCCATTTCCCACAGAGTTTCTTTGTGAACACCTGGAATGGCCCTGTCAGAGCTATGATTTGACTATCAGAGCCAGCTATAGTTTCTTATATATAGCGGTCATGATCAGCACTTGCCAACCCTTACTACTGTGCAAGTTATAAGTTCTGAGGATTCTTCTGCCTGTTTATCCCATGTATGAAACTTGTTTAGTCTCTTGGTTTGTTCTTTGGATTACTCTCTGGCCTGATTACACTGTCTACACATGCTTTGACCATTGTCTGTTTATCCATGCTGAGTTTGAGATACAATTTCATCTTTGTTTGCCTGGATGTTGTAAATAAAACTTCTGTGCATGGATCTTTACTCTTTTTCTGATTCTGGTCTGCTATACTATGTAAGCACTAACACAGTTGATTAACTTTTGTCTGAACTGAAATGTGAGTGAGGTGCTTTGAGCCATAGTTTACTTTGTCATTGTTGTACTTCACTCATGCTCTAGTCAGAATTCTAGAGCGGTGATTCTAGAATCATATAAAACAATCGTTCTCAACTGGTTTTGCTTCAGGACCCAAATTTTACATTGGACATCAGGTCATGACCCAACCCTAAAGTTGTTTATCATACAAAAGTAAACAAAAGAATGCATATTAATATTGCATATGAAGGTTAGTAATACTACTAATTATCCAATTGGCCTAATAAAGTTGGAAAATAATCATTTACCACAAGAGATAACAGAAAATTAAACAAAATGTATATACTGAGTTGTTAAGGTTGTACGTCAGTATTTACAATGGAAAATATCAGTTTAAATGCAATTTAATTAAACATTTGCATAATAAAGCTCAAAATTAATTATTCACATGACATTAATATGAAAATGGGCCATTATATAAATGCATAAATATAATTCTGAGTAAGAGCAATTTACCTAGTCAAACAAATAAAATAAACGCTGACCCAAATATTGAATTATGAATTGTACACTCAAAAATGCTTTGTGATTTACGTGATTTAACTGCAGATAATAAGAATGGACCTGAAATCATAGCCTGTGGAGATCAATGGGAACCCTAAGGATTCTTTTGCAATTTTTCATTTTGCAATGCGATGAGTGAGTTTGTACAATGTATGAAAAACTCAACAGGCTTATCTATATGGCTTGAGGGTTTTGTCTCTAAATGCCTTTTGAATCTGTGGTCTACACAAACCATTCTTGTCTTTTTTGCAAGTAAAGCAAAAATAAAAAAAATATTTTCTGTAATCAGGGTCATAATTTCAAGTGAAGAAAAGGGAAATTCATTCCGTTTATCCATGTTAGCACCAGTTGTTTACAAATGAAGTAGCAGCAAAATCTGATTGGCCACACAACATGACCAAATTTTCTATTGGCTATTACAACAGCTACGGGGAGTGTTCTTTTGTTTTTTGTTGGGGTTCAGAGTCCATACACAGTGGGTCAGAATGTTCTGAACTGTTGTCCCAGATCCGCAACATCCATGACATCACCACCAGCAGTTTCCTCCTCTGATTTTTGCTTCTATACATCTCTGAAATCCAAGTAGATATAGAATACTATCCAGGATCTGTTTGAAAGGCTTTTTTTGTGCAAAAATAAAATCCTTGCTGGCCTCCTGAGAAAAGTAATTATTTTATTGTGTTGCATAAGAAACACAAATTGAAGAGGAACAAAAATAGTTAAATTTAAAATGAAAGTTTTAAAAAAAAAACCCACAAATGCACAAGCACACTTACCTCTCCTTTGCCTCCTTGTAAGTTTAAACAGGACCAGGACATTGGAGGGATGCAGCATTACACAGATTAATTGTTTTTGTTTCAACTCACCAGTTGGTTATCAAATTAATTCAGTTGCACTGGAACAGGGAAAACTCCGGGGGGTGTTGAGGGGCTCCAGGGTTTTAGTACAATGTTCTAACAGCACAATCTGTTATCCATCTTCCTCACTAAACCAAAAACATAGGTCATACAGGATAAGGACAGCCAACAAGATTACATCATCTCCACATGTGTGTGAGTCATGGTAAAAATTATATGCGAGGACTGTGTGTGTGTGTGTGTGTGTGTGTCTGTGTGTACGGTAGTGTGTGCATATGAGTGAAGTCAAGTATATTTAAAAAAATTTTCAACCAAAAGACAGGAACCAAGACCTATCACAATTTACTGCTTTTCATTTATTTTTCTACGAACCTTAGAAATTATGTCTCTGAAGTGTGAGTTTCTATGTGTATGTGTGCCTGTAGGATACGTGCTTGATGTTTGCATAAACTATCAATTTTCCCTTTAACCTCTACTCAACCACCTCCGCCTGCACGCTTCTTGCCACACTCCCTCATCGACTACTGCTAATTAAAGAGAGGGAGAGAGAGATAGAGAGGGAGAGTGAAAAGGCAAAAGTGTTACTTTTGTTTGACTGTTGGAGCGAATCATACACATCAGTTTTGTGGACTAGAAGGTCAAGCCCATCACACTCTTCAAACATGCATTTTGTCATATGTAGAGTTTTACGCTTTATAACTAAAACACAATTGTATGTTTATTAGACTTTGTAAAAGTGGGTTGAAGACATGGTTCCATCTCTGACACTGAATGGAACTGTTAAATTGTTCTTTAAAAATGGACTTATTTAAGCAACATGTATGAAAACGATAATTTCTTTGTCTCTTTAAGGACCATGTAAAATAATTTTTTAAAATGCTAAACATGCTGTTAGTTATTCATTTCATGTCTTCACAGGTCTGTAAGGGTTGGTAGTCACTCAAAAATGTTGAATGTCTCAGTCTAAGTCAATCTGACTGGACTTTTAATGATTGGTGTTTTAATAATCACAAAGTTATTTCACCTCTAATATTCCATATATGCCTTACTTCAACATTTCAAGATTAGTTGCTTTGGGAATTATGCAGAATTATTCATTTTGGATCTAGGACCTGATCAGTGGATCTAGGGCACATCACTGATTATGATAAAACAAATGGGCCATTCACCACAACCCATATGGTGTAACTAAATATTAGTGAAATATTTAGAATTACATATTTGCTTTTTGGCCATGGAAATTGTTATGGAAATTTTATAATGACACATGGAACCTTGTCAGATGCTCATAAAAAAAATTGTAAGTGTAAAGTACATTTATCTCATTAGGCTGATACTGTTATCCAAAGCAACTTACAGCTGAGACAGGATACTGAACTGAGCAGGTGAGAGTTAAGGGCCTTTACGCAGGCAAACAACAGTGACAGCTTGGCAATGCTGGGATTTGCATTCATGACAATATTTTTTAACAGTTTTTGTACAGTCAACCTCCAGCAGCAGCATGGTAGAAGCAGCAGTGACCCAGTCCCGCCAACTTCCAGCACCAGCCGTAAAGCAGCAGCAGTGCCACAGCCAAGGGTAGCAGCAGCAGTGGCCCAGCCCAAGGTAGCAGCAGCAGTGCCCCAGCCCACCAGACTGACAAATCCCTGCCTAGTGTGGAAGGGCACAACTAGGTCGAGAGAACTGAGGAGCCGGGAGCGGCATCCAGGTCAAGGCTATAAAACCTGACAAAAGTCAGAGGGGTAGACCATCCCGCAGCATTACAAATATCCTGGAGAGAAACACCAGAGGAGAAGGCCTTGGAGGGCGCCATACTTCGAGTAGAATGAGCCTTGACCCCCAGCGGAGAGGGGAGATCAGAAGACTCATAAGAAGTAGTAATAGCATCCACTATCCACCTGCTGAGGGTCTGCTTGTTCGCAGGAAGACCCTTCTTATAAGGACTGTAGCAGACAAACAGCTGGTCCGACTTTTTCCACAGGGCAACTCTGTGGACATTCCTGGTCCTGGTCCCGAAAGGGAGGAGGACAGAATGCCTGAAGCACGACTGGCCATGGAACCACAGAGGCCACCTTAGGAACATATCCCGGTCTGGGGTAAAGAAAGGCTCTGGCCATGCCAGGGGCAAACTTTAGAAAAGAGGGGGCCACAGAAAGAGCCTGAAGGTCGCCGACTGTCTTCAGGGAAGAGATGGCTAATAAAAATACAGTCTTGACTGTAAGAAATCTCAAAGACACCTCCTCCAAGGGTTCAAAGGAGGTTTAGAAAGGGCCTCTAAAACCATGGCCAAATCCCAGGAAGGCACTCTAGGTCGTACCGGGGGCCTCAGCCTCCTGGTACCGCGGAGGAAACGCGTCACTAATGGGTTTTTCCCCAGAGATTGCCCACCCAGCGGATCATGAACTTGTAAAGTGGATGGGGATAACCCAGTGGCAAACCACTCTTGCAGAAACTCCAGCACCGAACCAACCAGGCAGTTCTAACTGATGGTTTTTACACCATGACGTGAACAGATGCCACTTAGCGGCGTACGATGTCGCTGCATCGACAGGATGTCTGCTCCCTGATTGAGGTGCCCCGGGATGTATACTGCTCTCAGTGGGAGCAGCTTCCCTCGGGCCCACAGAAGGATCTGGCACACCAGCCTGTAAAGGGGGCGTGAGTGCAGATCCCCCCTGCCGGTTCAAGTAGGAGACCACTGAAGTGTTGTCCATACGGACCAACACATGATGGCCCCTCAGGTCTGGGAGGAAATGTTTCACTGCTCGAAACACGGCCAGCATCTCCAGGCAGTTTATGTGCCACCTGAGATGAGGCCCATCCCACAGACCCTGGGCAGAGCGGCCACTCATGACCGCCCCCCAGCCCGTGAGGGAGGCATGCGTCATTAGCATTACGCGACGAAAAGGAGCCCCCAACACGGGGCCTTGTTGCAGGAACCATGGTTTCTTCCACATGTCCAAGGCCCGTAAGCCTCTCCGCATGACCTTGATCATGCGAAATGGGTTGCCCCTCGGGAAAACCCTTTGGCCCTGAGCCACCACTGGTCTCATGTACAGCAGGCCAAGAGGTATCACATTGGACGCAGCCGCCAACAGACCCAACAGTCTCTAAAACTGTATAGCAGTGAGTGACTGGCCTTCTCTCACTCTCTTGACTGTAATGTAATTGAGTATGCGGATGCCCTGGAGTCGCAGTGGAGCCAGAGCAGCATCTACACACTTGGTGAAGGTGTGGGGTGAGAGTGCAAGACCGATATTGGTAAGCTCTGCCCCCAAAAGCAAACCTCAGATACCTCCTGTGCTGAGGAAGAATGGAAATATGGAATTACGCGTCTTTCAGATCTATCGTGACAAACCTGTCCTCAGACCTGATTTGAGACACGACCTGTTTGAGCGTGAGTATTTTGAACTTGAGCCTCATAACTGAGCGGTTCAGCAGACGCAGATCTAAAATAGGACGCATCTTTTCTTGGAACTATAAAGTACCGGCTGTAGAACCCGGACTCTCTGTCGAGAGGAGGGACCATCTCGATGGCCTCCTTCCTCAAGAGAGTATGTACTTCTTGTTCCATGACCAGAGCCTGCTCGGGGCCCACCAGAGTGGGAAAAACCCCGTTGAATCGAGGAGGACGAGACCCGAACTGGATCTTGTAGTCTTTTTCTACAGTACGCAGGACCCATTGAGACACATTCGACAGAAGCTTCCACGCTGCCGGAAAGTCTACCAAGGGAGTCAGTCTCTTGAGACTGACCTCTGGCTTATTTAGAGCAGCAGGGAACGGCTGATTTAGCTGTTCTAGAGACCCCGTTGGAGGTAGCGAGCCCCCCAGAACCGCTACCTTTCCAGGCGGGAACTGGGAGAAGTGCTCACTGGAGACCGCTGTGCTCTGAAGCACCGAGGGTGGCAGGGTTGACAAAACGATCTCCCGAGGGCACTGAGGAGAGACGGGCACCGTACGATGAGGTGTACACATCCCTTCCCCAGAGGGGCCTGCCCTCAGAGGTCCTGAAAAAGTCAGGACTTCTTTGTCGAGGCCCTCTTATTGAGGATGACGGTCCTCAGATCCGTCACCTCCCTGGGCCTCGACCTGGAGTGCCACCCTGGCTCCTTCTTTTCAGGGGGAGCGCAAATGGCGACGCTCCGTTTCTGGACCTCGCAGTGCGAGGAGCTGGTACATGGCTGGGGCTGCTCCCGCCAAGCAGACCCATAAGAGTGGCGAGGGAGAAAACGCTGGAACGCCGCAGACTGTTTCTTGGCCTCCTGGAACCTGTCGATGAAAGTATTCACAGCGTCGCCGAACAGGCCAGTCGGCACCATAGGGGCGTCCAGGAAAAAGACCCTGTCTTTGTCTTTTAAATTAGACAGGTTCAGCCACAAATGTCTCTCCGTAGCCACCAGGGCTGCCATAGACCGCCCAATCACCCTGGCGGTCTCTTTAGTGGCCAGGAGAGACAAATCTGCGGCACGACGCAGCTCAGAAATGTCATCAAAATTAATTCCTTCTCCCTCATCCAGGTCTTTAAGCAGGTCAGCCTGGTACGCCTGCAACAGTGCCATGGTGTGCAGGCAAGCACCAGCCTGACCTGCCGCCTTGTACGCTTTGCCCACCAAAGCCGAGGAGGTCCGAAGCAGCTTGGAGGGCAGTATCGGGGCCTTAAGGGATGATGCACCACTGGGAGAGAGATAGCTCGCAAGCGTCTCCTCAACCCGGGGAATTGCCCCGTAACTGCGCTACTCCAGTCCCACCACATTACAGTAGTGAGAGACATTGGGACTGAAGAGGCAGGCTGATTATGGATTGTTCCACGATCTGGACACCTCGGTGTGCAAATCGGGAAAGAAGGGTAGGCTCCAGCGCGGAGGCAGTGACTTAGATTGCAGAAAACGCTAATCTAGTAGGCTGCGTGGACGTGCTTCCTGCTTTTCAGGAGGCCAGTCAATATTTAGCTTAGCAACAGCTCGAGTCACCACCTCCAATAACTCCTCAAACTGAACAGGCTGTGGTGGCAAACCCACAGACTCGTCCTCAGCAGCGCTCCCCTCACCTCCCTCCTCAGAGGAAGACAAGAGGAGCATAGAGCCCTCTCCCTGGGGGGAAGAAACCTTTTCAAAAGGTGCTTCCGTTCCCAGAGAGTGAACACTGGATCTGACAGGTGAGGAAGAAGAAAGGGCTCTGCCCGTCTCCATTCCCTCTGCCAAATCCATCTACGAACCCCATGATCTGAGCCGTCGCTCTGCCTTGGCAGAAGCGGGACCCAAACCGTGAGGCACCCTAGCGAGAGCGCCCTCCTCAAAGAGCGCCCTCCCAAACAAGCCACACACAGACTATGAGTAACCCCACCTGTAATAAAACGCGGGCAGGGAGAAACACACAGCCTAACTGACTGCCTGTCTAAGTTCTTTGCCATTTTACTATATATATATATATATATATATATAAGACAAACAATAAATCACGGACACACATAGAGAGCTTACTGATGAACAGAAGCTGGTGCCGGCTCGACCGCATGCGTTTTTATACTTCCGGGTCACTACGTCATCTTGCCGGTGACGTCACGCGATTACACATGTGATCCTGTGGACGGATTACACATGTGATTCAGAGCGTGGTCACGCAGAGGCGTTCCCAAAGCGTTGTTTGACGCAGCTCGAGTGACCCGAAGGGGAACATTCTTACCAAATTTGAGCCAAGTGCTGCTAATGCTCTAAGCCCACCATTAGGTCAAATTTTGGCCTAATTTGGAAGTACATTTATGGTCATAACATTTGAACTGTGTCGAGACAATGCACCCTATGACGTCAATTTCTGCTAGATTCTCCTCCATCTTGGATTTGCCAAAATAATTTTTTTCGCCAATATTTTGTCCAATCATCACCAAATTTGGCTTACATCATCTTCAGTGTAAGCCTCACAAAAAATATCTAAAGAATTTTCAATAGCCCAAGGGGTTAGCCCGTAATGGGCTAACAAATCTGATAGCTAAGCCGCCAAACAGGAAGCGAGGATGTACACTATATTACCAAAAGTATTCGGTCACCTGCCTTGACTCACATATGAACTTAAGTGCCATCCCATTCCTAACCCATAGGATTCAATATGATGTCGGTCCACCTTTTGTAGCTATTACAGCTTCAACTCTTCTGGGAAGGCTGTCCACAAGGTTGAGGAGTGTGTTTATGGGAATTTTTGACCATTCTTCCAAAAGCGCATTGGTGAGGTCACACACTGATGTTGGTCGAGAAGGCCTGGCTCTCAGTCTCCGCTCTAATTCATCCCAAAGGTGTTCTATTGGGTTCAGGTCAGGACTCTGTGTAGGCCAGTCAAGTTCATCCACACCAGACTCTGTCATCCATGTCTTTATGGACCTTGCTTTGTGCACTGGTGCACATTTATGTTGGAAGAGGAAGGGGCCCGCTCCAAACTGTTCCCACAAGGTTGGGAGCATGGAATTGTCCAAAATGTTTTGGTATCCTGAAGCATTCAAAGTTCCTTTCACTGGAACTAAGATGCCAAGCCCAACTCCTGAAAAACAACCCCACACCATAATTCCTCCTGCACCAAATTTCACACTCGGCACAATGCAGTCCGAAATGTACCGTTCTCCTGGCAACCTCCAAACCCAGACTCGTCCATCAGATTGCCAGATGGAAAAGCATGATTCATCACTCCAGAGAACGCGTCTCCACTGCTCTAGAGTCCAGTGGCGGCGTGCTTTACACCACTGCATCCGACGCTTTGCATTGCACTTGGTGAT
>CM040989.1:15737057-15752979 GCA_022985145.1 Pangasius djambal | reverse complement strand
AATTTGAGTATTTTTCTATGTTATGTTCATGTTTATGTTCATAAACTTTTTATTTAATAAAATATGTTTTCATAGTTTGTGTTGTCCCTTATTATCAATGCAAAATGGTCACTAACTAAAGAGGATTTATGCTGATATTGCCCAAAAACCCTATTTTGTTCAGGCGTTTCCAAACTTTTGGAGGGCAGTGTATATACAATATAACATTATATATATAAAATTCCTATTTTTTATATATATATATATATATATATATATATACAATATAACATAAAATATATATTATACTGTATATACAAGTATGTCAAGTAAGTATGATAAGTATGACATTTTGGAACGAATTAAAAAAAGAGACTGAGAATATGTTTTAAACACAGCATTTGACAGGCATTCATGCTTTATTGATATTGGCTGAAGCATCACTTACTCCCGGAGCAGAATTGTCTTCTGCTCCCTTCTTTCAATGTTTTCCTTTCATCTGTCTCTTCTAAAAATACAACCTGACATGTCTGTCTGAGAATTGGGCTGAATCAGCAAGTGGGAAAACCTCAGAGAATGTAGTGGTAAAAGTTTTCAATTCAGAAGGCAAAACATTCTGAAATTACCTATTTAAATACTACTTGTTGACTACTTGTTGACTACTAATATATTGCTATAGTCCTTGGATGTAAGCTGTTTTTGTGCTCACGTGTTATTTTTCTGGCAATAATAATATCATAAAATGCATTTGTGTAAGTTATGGTTATTTCTACCATTAAGATTCATCTTCAGTAACCGCTTTATTCTGGTCTCAGTGGATCCAGAGCCTAACCTGGGAATACTGGGCATGAGTTGGGAATATATCATGGTTGGGACACCAGTTTATCGCAGGGCACCATGCACACACGTTCAACACATGCAACTCTTTCATACCTTGGGGCAATTTATCCACACATACATGGGGAAAGCATGCAAAACTCTGTGCAGATAGTAACCTGAGTTCAGGATTAAACCGGGAACCATGTAGCAATGCTACCTGCTTCACTACTGTGCTGCCCACCATTAAAACTAAGTAAAAAATATATATATTATATGTCATTAAGATGGCACTGCTCAGCCTTGATTTTTTAAAGGGTGATTGAAATGAGAGGAGCTGATTTGACTGGATATCACGGCAGTCTGTCTATTTTATGTGTTCGTTCTATCCCCACCCCTTTTTCTTCTTTACCTCCTGTGCAACTTGTCACTAAATTACCAACAATTTATTGAAAATCAATTGTTTTGCCTTATTTTTGCACTTGTACCACGATTGTGAAAATAAGGGTCATGTGACTATCTGAAATGTAATGAGTACTACTGTAGTGCAGCTAGCCAATCTAATGCAAAATTCCGAAATTCTAAAGAGTGATTTGGTTATATAAGAAACTCCACTCCTCAGTCTAAGTGTGTGTTACTAATACTTACAAATTACACAACTGTGAAACCTTGAAGATCACACACCCATGCATATTTACACTTCTGATATCTAAATTAATCTAAACAATAAATTGAAAGAAATCTAGAAACAATCTCAAATAGTGTTTAGGTGTGTTTGTATGTGTGTATATAGCATAACCTTTTTACTCCATGGTTTATTTACGCCTGTATTGCATAGCAACAATCCAAACAGTGTCCCTCCCCTTAAACCCCCAACCCATCTCGGCTTGCTGGCATAAGTGTCGTCAGCAGCTGACCCATTTAAAATACACACACGCGCGCGCACACACGCACACACACACACACACACACACACACACACACACACACACACACACACATCTGGACCAAAGGAACTGCAGGCCGTTGGGATATCCAGGTGCTGTTGGTAGTCCAGAGAGAGAGAGAGAGAGAGAGAGAGAGAGAGAGAGAGAGGCTCATATGTTTGTCATTTTCAGTTTCATGGAGGTGAGTCAACTTCACAGTAAATGCTGAGTTTGTGCAAGTATGTGTTCTGTAATCATTCTCTTGACTCCACCTTATACACTTGAACTGAAATGTTAAACAGTACAGATCTTACACACACACCTTATGAAAAGTTTGATACATGTTTCACAATATCTCTTGACTCTGAGTAAAAGAACACCACCACCCCCTCGCTTTCACTGTCCAAGGCAAATGTTCCTCTTTCTTCCTTTTGGTGTCTATTGCGTACCTTTCCCTTCTCTTTCTCTCATCCCCCACTTCTCTCCTCTGTCTGCTTTCTGGATTCTGCAGAGGGGTGGACATGGGACTGTGATGACATCACCACTCTGTTTCAGCTCACATCTGGAACTGTTCAAGACATGGTGCGGGAAGGGAGAGAGAGAAAAGAGAGAGAGAGAAGGAGCAAGTAAGAGAGTGTTTGATATAGAGAGGGTGTTGGACAGATTTTCTTAAGAGTTAGATCTCAATTTCTAAATGCTTAATTTTAAATGAGTATCGCATACTTAATTACAAAGACCGATTATAGCATTCTAATGAACACAGTCTGAAGCATGAATATATATATTTTTAAATTCTATAAAATATACGTATTCTATAATAAGACTGCTTTAATAAGTATATTATAATTAAACTGTTTAAGTAGAACTTTGTTATACAATTATAAAAACAACAAAAAAAAAAGTCTGGGGGGTGTCTCTTACATGCGCAAGGAGAAAATCCTGTTCCAGTCGACACATTTTCCATCCTACCCAGACACACACACACACACACACACACACACACACACACACACACACACACACACACACACACACACACACAAATTATTACACTGACCCAACACTCAGCAGTCCATTTGGAAACCATTAAGACCAAACACACTCCAGTCCTTCCAATACATATACATCCACAAAACTGAATTATGCTTTATATAAAAATCTATGATTAGATTGTTATGATTCCTGAAAGATTTTTGTTTTTATGTGTGTCTATATGGGATGTTTATGTTGTGTGTCTTCCTGAGTAATAGGGTTCGTATGGGGAGCAGGTGATTGCTGTATTCACATTCCTTTATTCACCATAAGGGGGCAGAACACACTATCTTTAATCATGTGACCAGATCAAAGGACTGGAAATATATTGTTTTCTATAAAAATCTCCAAATGAAAATATAATGTTCTATAAAAGATACACATCTTTCTCATTCACTGCATTTCTCACACTACATTTTGTTTTAAATTGTGTTCTTCAGGACAGATGCTACATTCAATACCATTGCAAAACTCCCATTAAAATAGCCTAGGCTATGAGATTTAGAAGGTCCAAGAGCAGTTGATAAGGAAATAAGGTTGAAAGAAACAACTACAAAGAGCAAAATGCTAGAAAATTGAGAGTGAGTAGCTGAGAGGAAGAACAAGACAGAACGAGTTAAATACATCTGGCATGCAGTCGCAGGCTGCACATATGGAATGATGGATGAACGAAAGCGACACCCCACCTCCTCTCCCTTTTTTCCATATTTCCTTATTCTTTCTGTTCCACAATCTTTTTGGGTCAGTTTAGGTTCTCCCCCAACCCAACCCATAAAGAACTGTTGATTTGCAGCTTCTTAAGGAAGCTGGTAAGTAAGGGGTGGAAGGAGATGAAGAAGCGAGGTGTTTCAGAAAACAACAGAAAGTAAAGGATTTGTATGTATAATGTGTCATACAAAGGCACAATAGGACAATAAATTCTATGAGAGAGAGAGATTTTCAGCTGAGTCTTTTCCATTCTGTTTCTTAGCACTAATTATGTTTCCATGATTTAACTTCATGTGTAGTTAGTCGTCCATGGCATACGTAGCCTGTGTGTGTTGCAACCAATTAAACCATAGTTGGGGGATGCTGGTAAAATTACATGTCCAGCTTTATTATAGTTTGGAAAATGATTGATATTCATCCAGTTGCCAATTAGGCAATATTGCACAAGCAAGAATGCTCTTGTACACGGCTGTAATTCGGCTGTAGTCACAAATGTGCTTAAATTCGGTATAACAGCACAGTAGTGAGTGTGATGTTGCTTTTATACAACAGTTCTATAAATAAGGGGCAGAGGGAGAGGCAATATTTCTTCTCTTAATCTTCTCTTATCTTTTTCCTCTTTTGTTTTTTTAGCCACACAGACCATATGCTCCAATGATGGCCTTTAACCAACACTGCTAAGAGTTTGGGAAGGTCTACCTTATTTTTTTATTTTTTTCACATATTCTCATAATTGCTGGATTGATTGTAAGACTTGGGACATCTCATGTGAAAAGTCATGGTAAGGGTAGCAGTTTCTTGCACTGATTTCTATCTTTACTCATTTTATCACTTTTCCTTTTAACTGTATTATAATGCCAGGTAAGTGGCAGAGACATATGCAGGTGCAGGCTATTTAAGCACTTAGGCAAACAATCCAAAACATAATCCAAAGTCAAAAGTGATCAGCAAATGGGCAAAACTAGGCAAATCCAAGGCAACGAAGTAGCAAAGTAACAAAGTAATCAAGGTCAAAACAAGAAATACATTTGAGAGCAAAACAATGGCTTTGTAATGACACTAGTGAGACTAGGACGAGACTTTGCACTGCCTGAATGAAAGGTAGGGTTATTTATAGTGTAAGGGTGGTTGAAAATAGGTGAGCCATTAACCTGTGGTTGATACCCAGATGTGAGTCTTACTGTGACTCCAAGCTTCTCCATAAAGTATCTCCACACATAAGACATGAACTGGGCTCCCCAGTTCAAAGACTATGTCTTCCAGGATTCCAAAATACCTAAATACATAAGGGGTGAGCAGGGCCCAATGACGCCATTCCTCTAACACCAGTTTCACTGCCAGGAGTTCACGATTACTAATTTCATAGTTTTGTTCTGCTGGTGACAGTTTCCTGGAACACAACGTGGAGTTTAGGCTTTTCACCCACTCAATGCGATAGGACGACCCCTACTCCTTCTCAGAAGCATCCACTTTAATGATGAAAGGTTTTCAAGGGAGTTTTCTGGGTGTTTTACAATGGGGCAGTCGTGAAGGCTTGTTTCAGGTGGATGAAAGCTTGCTAGGCCAGTTCATACCATGTGAGCTTTCATGAGCCCTTCTTGAGCAGTGACGTGAGGCAAGTTGCTATATAATTGAAGCTCCTGATGATCCTTCTGTAAAAATTGGCAAATCCAAGAAATCATTGGAGCTCTTTGATAATGTTGGGGATCAATCACTCCTTCACAGCATTTACCTTTGCCAGGTCATCTTGATTTATTATATATTCTAAGAACAAGATCTGGGGTACATGGAACTCACATTTTTCTACTGAAACATATAGTAGATGCTTGAGTAGTCTTGACAGCACTTGTTTAATGTGGCTTATGTGACTCTCCATAGAAGGGGAGTAGATAAGATTATCTTGTAAGCAATAAAGAACTTTCCTAGTTCCTGTTTTCCCCTCATCTCCCTCACGAATGTGAATAAGGTTGTAGGAGGTCGGATTTTGGGAAGACATGGCTTCCTTAAGCTGTTTGAGTACCATTGCAACAAGGGGCAAGCGATTACAATGTTTTTAGGGCAGTGGAGGCTCAACAGTTAAGGGTCGGGGTTACTGATCATAAGGTTGGGGGTTCAAGTCCCAGCACTGCCAACCTGCCACTGTTTGGGCCCTTGAGCCAGGCCTTTAACCCTCTCTGCTCCAGGGGTGCTGTATCATGGCTGACCCCAGCTTCATAACTAGGCAAATAAAAGAATTTCACTGTGCTGTACTGTATATGTGACAAATAAAAGCTTCTCTCCAGTACTTGATTTAATCCACAGTAATCAATGCAAGGTCTTGGACCACCCACTTCACGCGCTTCACTATTAGAATTCTCCATAGCCTTGTGCTAATTAACTGAAATAGGATACAGATGGTTACATGGAGGTGTTGTGCTAGAGATCAAGTCAGTCTTTGTAACAATATATGTGTAAACCAGAGGCCTTGGTTTTGCTGAATACCTACTTAAACTCAGTGTAAATGTGAGGAATGGTCAATTTGATATTGGGCTCTGGGTTTTCTATAGTTATGAAGCCCACAGTAAGACAGGGTTGTTGGAGGCATGATTTGTGACAAAAGAGTGAACAATGCCCTATCTCACCCTGGGTCCAAGAGATGTTAATATTTTGACATTGGAGCAATGGGAGACTAAGAACAACAGGGAGTTTGGCAGAGGACATGACCAACAGCAGAATTTGAAAAACAACTGTAATGTTACCTCTGAAGCATGGTGAGCTATAGCTCCTCTTCCTAAAAGGCTTCTTTCCAGTGCCTGCAATTGTAGCAGTGTGTGGGAAGTGGCTGGAGTTTCATTTGGAGCTTAGATAAAGCCAGTAGTTGATGAAGTCAACTTCATCAAGTTGTGGTTCCCTGTCATGTCCAGCAGGGCTGAAATGACAGAGGAGGAAATAAATCAAATAATATAAAATTGAGGTATCTGAATACCTGATCACCACTCTCACTGGAGAGAGTCGGGGAGGGGGCTATTTCTGGGGCATGAGGGACATTTAGCAATTTAATGCTGCCACAATAGAAGCACAATCTTGGACGATTTGTATGGGTTTGAGTTCATTGTCCACTGGGATGTTGTCTCTCTCTGCAAGCTTTCCTGTCCGAGTTTGGAGAAAATTGTTGAGGCAAAGAGCGAGTTCGGGGGGGGGGGGGGGGGGGGGGGGGGGGGGGGATGGTTGTCCAGAGATTACTTGTCATAACTGGTCATCATGCTTATTCTGTGATCACATTAGGTCCCAAACCTTGAGGAAAAGCAGCCCTAGGTTCTAGTTCCATCCACTGCAAGTGGTGAGCGCTCTGAACTCAGAATATTCTGAATGTTCTGAATATTCATCTACACTGTGTTCTCCTTAAGTTATAGTGAGAAGCTTTTCTCTGATATCTTTGCTCTGATGGGTGTGCTCAAAGACTCACTGAAACAAAGCAGTCAAACTGATGCAAGCAATGAAGGCTGATATTTATTTAATCACTCAGGCAAACAATCCAAAACAAAGTCAGAGTCAAAAACAGTAATCAAGGTCAAAACCAGAAAGACACTCAAGAGCAAAAAAAAAAGCTTGGTAATGATACTAATCCTAGTGAGACTAGGATGACTTTACACTGGCTAAACAAACGTCTTGGTTATTTATAGTGTGAGTGTGATTGCAGAAAAGTGAATAAAATTAGGGGATGTCCAGGGATGCAGAGTGGGTAAAGAGTCAGGTGACTGGGTTTCAGCCATGTGTGTTGCAGAAGTGAATATAGTATATATTGATTGTGTTACCTATAAACTATTTACAGTTAAGTTCATTGCAAAGAACCTGGTAACACTACTACAAGATCCACAAATAAGTAACATTAATATTTAGTTAGTGCTTTCAAAATTTTGAATTTATACATGCACTAAACCTTAGAGCATCAGAAAATAATGAAGTGCATATATTATATACAATGTATGTAATGTATATACAATAAAACCTTGCAAGAGATAAAAATGGCATGCCATGAAAGCTTTACAGTAGCATAGCTTAAGCTTAGACTTTGTTGTCAAGCAATGTGCAAATTAGAGGTTCTGTTCTTTTATTAAATCCTTTGGGGAGAGATCATAGTAGTTTCCTGTCTTTCCTATCAGTCTCCCTCACTGCCTATGCATCTCACTCACACATACATGGCTGTTCTTAAATCTTAAAGTGGTGAAGAGCTACAATCTGAGGTGGAAAGAATGCTAAACAGATGGTCAACATGAGAGAGAGAGTGAGACAGAGAAAGAGAGGATTGAAAGAGAGAGTGATTTAAGAGGAAAAAAGAGAAAGGGAAAGGGGGATAAAACTTGGATAAGGCCAGGAGAGGACTCCCCCTTGTTCGAGGTATTGGATCTCAACAGTCTTGGCTTTAAAAAAAAGTGTATCAATTGATAGTGCCAGTGATATCAGAACAACATACAGAATTTGTAGGATGTCTGACGAGATAGCAATTATCTTGGATCTTATACATCATAAGAAAATACATGACCATTAACCCAGTCCCTCACCCTTATCTTAAACATTGTTAACACATTTTCAGCCACAGGACCATTTTGACCAGTGTGGTTTTCAAAAAGAAAAGTGGCTGATCCCGATTGGTTAATTGTTCCAAAGTTTCATATTATAGCAGCTGGTAGCCAAAGATGAGCCAGAGATGGGTGCTCATTCACACTACTAACAGTAGTGCCCCAGTAGCTGCAGCACAGGACTCCTGGAGTGGCACTTTTCTTAGTGGTGACTATGAGTCACATCATTGTAGGACTGGGCTTCCAGCCTGTTCATTGTCTGTAGTGACAACCCATCACCCAGTGGGCCAATCTCTGCTTAGACTGGTGAGCACCCCATGAGACAAATGAATAACTGAACAAATAGCTGACATCCAGGTGAAATAGTTCAATAAGGCACATACTGGACATAGTTGGGTATGTTCTGCAGATTGGCTTTCACAGAACACTGCAAGGCCAAACCCTGGGTTTGGCCATAAGGTCATTCCAGAACCATCTGGTTGCCAGTGCATGCAGGGTGAACTTATAGCCAAATTATGCAGCTCTCCCACCCTTTGGCCTAGATGCTGGCAAGTAATGTCTAGAGTGATGCCCTGTTTACAGTATCTAGAGTGATACCCATTTCAGACCAGCATCCTATATTGAGCCTGGATGGAGAGGTCTTAAGGGACTCCAGCCAGAGGGGAAGGTATAGCTCCTTTCAGAAATGCTGGTATGAGCTTATGAGTCCCCAGCCAGTCCCTGCTATTGTGCTGTTGCGAGCCAAAATGGCAATCCCATGCACTATCAGGGATACTGGTTATCACTTTAAGCAATTGGCAGTGCAGTTGAATTGAATAGGTTCAATAGTTGGAGTACACAAGGCCATTGTGCTAGGGTTCTAGCATTCAGAATCATTCCTGGACTGCTAAACCCACAGGCACAGATGTCCTCACCCAGTTGCCTCACTTCTCCATTTGCCTGTAACAATGAATCTGCCCTATGAGGGATTCACAGGGATTCCTAACCACTAGTGAGAGCAGCAGTGGGAACCAGGGTCTCATTGGACTTTTGGGGGCCTTGAGTAGGACCTTGTGGTTCAATTGCTGAATGCTGTGTATCATGGGAGGAATCTGTAAAGATGTGGGATTGTATATAGTAAGCTATGAAGTCAGTCGTGAGCTACTGCATCTTGTTCCAGAGGTCTGTTCAGCTGCAAAACCACAATTGGCAGTGAATCAACTCAGCATTGAGTTGCACCACCTCTTGGTGTGAGTATCACTCTCCTGGGCGTATATGTTTCTGTAACAGCGCCCCTGCTGCACTGTTGTAGTGACCCAGTAGGGTAAGTTGCTCTCTGTAAGGCTAACTATTGAAGCATGCTATGTCTGTAGCCAAATCTGGGAGACATTTCCTAGCTCAGACACCAGCTTCAACAGCATCAGGAAGTGAATCTGATTTAGTCTCTACCAAAAACACATGCACATGAAGGAGGACTTTAAACTGTCTACTGCACCACAGTGACTTTTGCAGTACATGCCTATGAAACTAACTTCACTGCAATGAATTGTGCGATGCATGTACTTTGGTGCTAGGATAGTTCTACATTCACTGTGAGACTGAGAGCTGTAATGTGTGCTAGGAGGGTGGATGTGTCCCAGATGGCCTGGTCCCTTATGGAGGGACCCATTTTACAAGAAAGGCATTGTCCAAGTATGGCAGTAGGCAGTACCTTTATGCCTCTGTGCTCTTCCCTTATGGACTTTTTTTGGCTGCAGGGCTAAATAGTAACCCTCGTATATATGGTAGGTTTTGCAAGGTTGACTGCACGAGTCGGGCAGTCCGGATTGTGCCACACATGCCTGGCACCATCCATAAACCAAAGTGGTGGAGTTCCATCCTGTATCCTGTCCTAGGTGTCATATTGCCAGTAGGGAGATTTCAATCAGTTCTGTCACAGACTGACTGATAGCAGATTGTTGTGATTGCTCCAATGCAGACAGCAAAACTGTTATTGAATTGCCTGTATGTACCATGTCATAAGACCTCACCAGAATGTCACCAGCACTGCATTCAGTGCTGGGGCATTATGTGTCTGAAAATAGCACCACCAGTTATGCACTATAACAGCATGCAGGTGACCCAGGCCAACCTGCTCGCAATCCATCATGTTAGCTAAAGTATGTCCTGCAAAGATCAGGTGTGGTGCAGCAGTTTAATTTAAATTCTTTAGTTTAAATTCTTTCGTGTGCATGTGCATTGGTAAAGACTAAATCAGATTCACTTTCAGATGCTGCTGAAGCTAGGAATTGACTCTGCTACAGACATAGCGTGCTTCAAGAGAGACTCTGATCCCTTTCTCAGCTCAGAGCAGTTAGACATTGGTTGCATAAGTGCAATGGCTGCTCATTGGCTGTAGCATGGCTCATAATTACTCAGAGCCAAAGCTGTGTATTTATATATGTGTATATGTGTATTAGCTGTGTATACCAGAAAACTCATTGGTTAACCACAAAGAGTAAGCATTATGCTGGGAAAAAACACCATGCCACTTGGATGGAATCAAAGGCCTGTTAACAAAGTATGCTAGTAAGTCACAGACCCCTTAGTCTTTGGACAGAGGGGGATAAGGAAAAAATTAATGAATAGCTGAGAAAAAGCTCTTCATTCCAGTGGGTAGCAGCAATGCACCCATCTGTTGTTTGCTACAACCAAAAAAAGAAGCTTAGTCACAGATCCATTAGTCAGAAAACTATGGGGGATTTAGGAAGTGATCTGAAGCATGGGGGAAACCTACTCAGTGAAAATACAGGGAACTGAGGTAGATCAACGCCGGCCCATGTATGCACGCTGGCAGAATACAGCTAGGTTAAGATAGGCCAGATTTGGAGGGCAGATAATACCTGTAGCCTTGAGCTACAGTCATAGGAAAAAGAAAGTACACCCTCCTTCAATTCTATGTTTTTTTATTTATTGGGGCCTAAATAACAATTGTGTGGTCCTCACCAACTTCTATTAACAAACAAATAACCTCAAGTGTCAACAAAAAACACAATATATTTCAATAATAATTTTTTTCCCAAAAGTAAAACCAACATTCAGAAACCAGGTGGGAAAAAATAAGTACAAGTATGGCTTTCATGGAAGGGTGGCTAGGAAAAAGCCCTTCTCTCCAGTAAGAATATGGCAGCAAGACTTAGGTTTGCAAAATTGCATCTGAACAAATTACAAAAGTTCTGGAACAATATTTGGACTGACAAAGCCAAGGTGGAGTGTTTGGTCATCATGCACAGCTCCGTGTTTGGCAAAAACCAAACACAGCGTATCACCACAAACAGCTCATACTAACTGTTAAGCATGGTGTGGTGGAGGGGTGATAATTTGACCTGGGAAACTTGCAGTGATTGAGACAATGATGAACTCCGCTTTATGCCACAATATTCTTAAGACAAATGTGAGGCCATTTGTCCAGCAGATTAAGCTGGGATGAAATTGGGTCAGGCAACAGGACAATGATTCCAAGCACACCAGCAAATCAACAGTGGAATGGCTAAAGCAGGAAAAAAAAAAATGTGTTGGAATGGCCAAGTGAAGTCCAGACCTCAACCCCACTGAGATGCTGTGGCAGGAACTTAAGAGAGCTGTGCGAATCCCCTCAAACATCATTTACTTCACAGTATTGTTGCACGGTATTGTTACTGAATTATAGGGGGTACCTATTTTTCCCACCTGGTTTCTGAATGTTGGTTTACTTTTTGGAAAACATCACTACATATTGAAATCTGTTGTGTTTTTTGGTTCTGTTAATAGTTTTTTTAGTTTTGTTTATAGTAGTTGGTGAGGACCACACAATTGTAATTTAGGCCTTGATAAACAAAAAACATAGAACTGAAGGAGGGTGTACCTTTTCCCAAGATTGTAAATCATAAGCCGTTTCACAGATATCTCTAAAGTGAAGTGACAGTGCATCGGGTACTTATAGTAAGCATGTCACTGTCATTGAATGACTTTGTGGGAGGTCTCTGCATGCTTTAATACACACTAGAGGATGTCCAGGTGTTAAAGCTCTGCCCCTGGAGGTAAGGAAAGAACTATCCTTCTGATGGACCATGAAGTGATAAAACCATGAAGTGATACAATCTTAGGATTGGAGTTTCCTCTTTGTGTGGACTACAGAAAAGTTCTGCAGAAGAAGAATGCAAGAGATGGCATAACTGGGAATGGAGATTGACGTGACATCCAGTCAGGCAGCCCACCCACAGTGTGTGTATGTGAATATGTGGGTGTCAGGGGTAAGGGCTTACTCAAAAATGCCACTGGACCCTAAAAGGGAATCAGGCATTTGAAGACATTAAACACCTTAATAGCTATATAAGGTCATGCCATTGTTATTTAATTTATTGTATTACTCTCATTAAATGTCAATTTTACTTATTCTAAATATGTTTAGTTGTGTCAACAAAACTATATTTTGCTTCTGCACAGTACATGCAGTTATATTAATATAGCTGTCAAGAACTGAATTGAGAAAGAAAGAAAGAAAGAAAACAAATTTACACTTATTTTCCTGCTCATTCATTCTGACATGAGAGAGGGAAAAGTTAAGGTCTCCAAGGAGATGAAAATTGTGATTTTGTGTGTGTGTGTGTGTGTGTGTGTGTGTGTGTGTGTGTGCGCATGTGTGTAAAAAGGGGAGGTTGGGAGTCCCAGAACGAGCTCAGTTAGTCTAGGATGAGTCAGTAGGAAAACATCCCTCCATCTGTAGAGCAATGTGAAGTCTTCTGCTCCTCTATGACCTTACACAGTGAAACATACACACACACACACACACACACACACATATATATATATATATACAGTTAGGTCCATAAGTATTTGGACAGTGACACAATTTTGGTAATTTTGCCTCTGTACTCCACCACAATGGATTTGAAATTAAGCAATCAAGATGTGACTGAAGTGTAGACTTTCAGCTTTAATTCAAGGGGTTTAACAAAAATATTGCATTAACCATTTAGGAACTACACCCATTTCTTTTAAGAGTCCCTCCAAAGTAATTGGACTATTGACTGATAAGCAGTTTCATGGCCAGCTGTGGCCTGTTTCCTCCTTATTTCATGATAAATTAAGGAGATAAAATGTCTGGAGCTGATTCCAAGTGTTGAATTTGCATTTGGTAGCTGTTCATTAGAACTCTCACTATTGCAGTCCAAAAAGCTGTTGATCATTAGGCTGAAAAACCAAAACAGACCTATCAAAGAGATAGCAGAAACTTTAGGAGGGTCATATCAACAATTTGGTACATTCTTAAAAAGAAGGAATGCACTGGTGAGCTCAGCAATGCCAAAAGGCCTGGAAGACCACAGAAAACAACTAACGTGAATGATCGCAGAATTCTTTTCTTATTGAAGAAAAAAACCCTTCACAACATCTAGCCAAGTCAGGAACACTCTGGAGGAGTTATGCGTATTATTATCAAAGTCTACAATCAAGAGCCACCTTCATGAATGTAAATACAGAGGGTTTACAACAAGGTGCAAACCACTGGTAACACTCAAGAACAGAAAGGCCAGATTAGACTTCTCTAAACCTCCAAAAAAGCCTGACCAGTTCTGATGCAAGATTAACTTGTACCAGAATAATGGGAAGAGAAAAGTATGGAGAAGGAAAGGAACGGCTCATGATCCAAAGTATACTACATCATCCGTCAAGCATGTGGAGGAAGTGTTATGGCATGGGCATGTATGGCTACCAGTGGAACTGGGTAAGTGGTGTTTATTGTTGATGTGACTGCTGATAGAAGTAGCATGTTGAAAGCAGCCCAAGAGCTTGGAAATTAAATTTTCTTAAATGGCTGAGCCAGTCACCTGACCTTAACCCAGTTGAGCTGCTTTTCACATACTGAAGACAAATCTGAAGGCAGAAAGACCCACAAACATGCAGCAACTGAAGATGGCTGCAGTAAAGACCTGGCAAAGCATTTGGTGATGTCCATGGGTTCCAGACTTCATGCAGTTATTGACTGCAAAGGATTTACCTCCAAGAAATAAAAATAATCTTAATATTTCTGATTATATTAGTTTGTCCAATTACTATTGAGCCTGTGAAAATGGAGGGACTCTGTAAAAAATGGCTGTAATTCCTAAACGGTTAATGCAATATTTTTGTTAAACCCCTTGAATTTAAGCTGAAAGTCTACAATTCAGTCTTATTGCTTCATTTCAAATCCATTGTGGTGGAGTACAGATGCAAAATTACCAAAATTGTGTCACCGTCCAAGTACTTATGGACCTGACTGTGTGTGTGTGTATATATACACATATACATATATATATACAGTTAGGTCCGGAAGTATTTGGACAATGACAGAGTTTTTGTGATTTTGCCTTTATACACCACCACAATGGATTTGAAATAAAACAATCAAGATGTGATCAAAGTGTAGACTTTCAGCTTTATTTTAAGAGGTTCCACAAAAATATGGCATTTACCATTTAGGAATTACAGCCATTTTAAGCAAAATACTTCCATTTTCAGGGGCTCAAAGTTAATTGACTGACAAGAAGTTAATTGACCAGGTGCGGTCCATTCCCTCATTACTTCACGACAAATGAAGCAGATAAAAGGTCTGGTATTGAGTTGGCATTTGGCAGCTATTCGACTGAAGGAGGCCAACATTAGACTGAAAAAACAACATAAATCTTTAAGAGAGATAGCAAAAACATTAGGTGTGACCAAATCAACAGTTGGGTACATTCTTAAAAAGAAAGAAAGCACTAGTGAGCTCAACAACATCGAAAGGCCTGGAAGACCACGGAAGACAACTAAAGTGGATGATCGCAGAATCGTTTCCTTGGTGAAGAAAAACCCCTTCACAACATCAACAGAAGTCAAGAATACTCTGCAAAACGTAGGCGTATCATTGTCAAAATCTACAATCAATAGACGCCTTAATGAATGTAAACCACTGGTAACATTCAAGAACAGGAAAGCCAGATTAGACTTTGCCAGAAAACATCTAAAAAAGCCTCCCATGTTCTGGAATAAGATTCTTTGGACTGATGAAACTAAGATTATCTTGTACCAGAATGATGGGAATCGAAAAGTTTGGCAAAAGAAAGGAACAGCTCATAATCCAAAGTATCCCACATCATGTGTCAAACATGGTGGAGGCAGTGTTATGGCATGGGCATGTATGGCTGCCAATGGAATGGGCTCACTGGTGTTTATTGATGATGTGACTGCTGACAGAAGTAGCAAGATGAATTCTGAGGTGTATAGGGCTATACTCTCTGCTCACATTCAGCCAAATGCTACAGAACTGGTAGGACGCCGCTTGCAGGTGGATAATGACCCTAAACATACTGCGAAAGCAACTCAAGACTTTTTGAAGGCAAAGAAATGTAATATTCTTCAATGGCCAAGCCAGTCGCCTGATCTCAACCCAGTGAAGGTCTGGCAAAGCATCTCCAGGAAGGAAACTCAGAATATGAGTTTTGAGAACATGGGCCCCAGACTTCAGGCAGTCACTGACTGCAAAGGATTTTCATCCAAGTATTAAAATTATGGTTATATTTACAATTATGTCACTTTGTCCAAATACCTTTGAGCCCCTGAAAATGGAGGTACTTTGCTGAAAATGGCTGTAATTCCTAAATAGTAAATGCCATATTTTTGTGGAACCTCTTAAAATAAAGTTGAAAGTCTACACTTCGATCATATATTGATTGTTTTATTTCAAATCCATTGTGGTGGTGTATAAAGGCAAAATCACAAAAACTCTGTCATTGTCCAAATACTTCCGGACCTAAATGTATATATTTATTTACACACACACACACACACACACACACACACACACATATATATATACCTGTATATATATATATATATATATATATATATATATATATATATATATATATATATATATATATACAATGA
>CM040989.1:15696192-15736957 GCA_022985145.1 Pangasius djambal | reverse complement strand
AGGAACTGAAGACAGTTGCAGTAGAGGCCTGGCAGAGCATCACCAGGGATGAAACCCAGCGTCTGGTGATGTCTATGCGTTCCAGACTTCAGGCTGTAATTGACTACAAAGGATTTGCAACCAAGTATTAAAAAAGTGAAAGTTTGATTTATGATTATTATTCTGTCCCATTACTTTTGGTCCCTTAACAAGTGGGAGGTACATATGCAAACTGTTGTAATTCCTACACCGTTCACCTGATTTGGATGTAAATACCCTCAAATTAAAGCTGACAGTCTGCAGTTAAAGCACATCTTGTTCGTTTCATTTGAAATCCATTGTATATATATATATATTTATTTTTATTTATATTTATTCATGTCTATGTGTAAGATTAAATTAACATTTTGACATTTTGATCTTTTGAGGTTAGGGTTGGGGGTATGTGTAAGCATAGCTTTATGCATTTACAGGGACTTGTGTGTGTGTATGTGTGTGTGCGTGTGTGCAGGGGTGTTTGCGATAGAGAGAGAGAGAGAGAGAGAGAGAGAGAGAGGTGTGTGTTTATAGAAGAGGATGTCTGGTAGAGGCATTAGAGTCCCTCTAGTGTCATTCATCAGGGTCTAACCTAACACACATAAGCACTTTTCATTAAGTTGAATTGGTTTCTCTTATAGACTTTATAGACCTGGAAGTCAACCACTACTCAAATACTGAGGGTAACTATAGCAGGATCTATATGAGTCTTATGACAAGAAGGTTTTGCAATAAATACCATTGTCATCTTTCCCTTTCTTCTTACCTCATATACTGTACATGCTGGACCTTATGTACACCTTACAGATCTGTCTGCATGACAGCTTGTGGTTGGAGCTACAGGTAACGTCCTTCAGGTATGATAAGTAACTTTCATGCTTTTTTGTAGTCCATTCAGAACTCGGTGGCTACTAGCTTGAGTTGGGTTCCCTCTAGCTATACTAGTCAAGCTGTCATTCACAGAGCTGTCTGTGAGTTAGATACAAACTGCTGTTTTTGCTTAGTATGGCACTCATCTCTCAGTTTCCTACTAGGTTGGGTCCTCTTTCATCTAGTATTCTGCAGTCTAGAACAGATAGCATGATTGCTAGTACCCTCCCTTGCCATACTGCACCCTTCATCACTGAACGTGCAAAGTTAGCTGGACCCCTTTAACACTCATGCAGGTCTCCCTCTGCATTGTTGTGTCAGTGGACATCCCCCACCGTCTCCTGACCAGCAGACCTGTGGTGAAGCACAGCTGATTCGGCCAAGTGGGGCTCCCTCACTATATCATCATATGCTGTTTGCTCTTGGATCCAGTTTGCTATGTTAGCCAGATCCCTAATGCATAACACTAGGGCTGGAGTTGGATCACTCTCCATGTGCACTCATTTTTCCCAACAGGCAGGGTCCTCCCTCAGTGCCTCTGGCAAGACTTTTCCAAATGGACTTTGTCTAGCATCTCCACTATTGTCACTGTCACTGCCCCCACTGTCCAAAAGACTAGCAGGCCTGTGGCTACATACTGCTAGTGCATTTGAGCGGTTTTCTCTTGGTTAGGTACTAAGCTAGCTGGGCTCTGCTAATACATCCATTTGGCACTGAGTGACTAAGGAGTCATGCTGCAATCCCCTGGAAACTTAAGATGAGCATCAATTATGTGCTCACTGCCTCAAAATTACCATCTTAAGGAAGCTGTTGCTTGTTTGGATATCCTCTTTGCTTACTACAGTTGATGCCAATGCAACAGTGCACTACAATGTAGATTTAGGCCCTTCTGAGTCAAATCTGACCCAAGTGCTCAAACTTAATCAACTTGCTAGCCATAATGGCCAATGATGGCTGACAAGCAGAGTAAAAAGCAGAGAAAGACACACTATATGGCCAAAATTATGTGTTTTTATTTGTGCCACAAATTTGGAAGCACACAGTTGTCTAGAATGTCTTTGTATGCTGTAGCATTATGATTTCCCTTCACTGGAACTGACAGCCTAGTCTGAACCTGGTCCCTTTGCACAAAGCGAGGTCCATAAAGAAATGGTTTGCTGATATAGCACAAGGGCACTATGTCTTTGGCCATATCTTGGAGATTTGTTGAACTGCAAGGCACTCTACCAGTTCATATGCTTCCCTGGCAGGCTCTAAACTGGCCTCAAAGTTGGGTGGCCAGAATAGAACTGGATGCTGACATAGCACTGAAAGTGCTCTTGTGCATGCCACCAATCATAAGTTTACCTCAGCCACAGTGCAAGGACTTCACTGAGAGCATTAAAAAAGTTTTGGGAAGACCGTCAACTATACTGTGCCTTGGTTCTATGGCACACATATTTGGTTTCAAGGACAGATATTCAATGTAAAGTCCTTTCCCTTTGCCTCCCTCTAATGCAATGGGTGGTCTTAGGATGTATGCACGAGAGCCTGTCACCTCTGAAAGCTAGAGGCACAGATGACTAGTCCCCACATATCACAGAGAGAAACAGAGCACTATCTCTCCGGAGACGTGGGCATTTTCTCACACCTTGGAGCTGTACCTCACTGAAGACTGTCACCATGGATACCTCCCTCACTGGCTGGGGAGCAGTGTGGTGCCACAGGGGCACAGCGGGCATGTTGGTCCATTCAGACAACATTGTGATAGTCACATATATCAGTCACCAGGGCCGTATGAAAATTCCTCATGGGGGCTCACCCACAGTTAGCTGGTTATCCTATCTGAGAGCAACTCAACCATACTAGTCAATCCTAAGTTGAGTCAGTTTCTCATGACATTGGGGCATACGTGATAAAGGTGATTTTTCACCACTCCTGGCAGTTAGGAGGGGTAAAATCGAATGGCAGTTATGTACAGTGAGATCCAAAATTCTGAGATCACTAGTGAAAATGCTTCAATTTTGCATTCTTTTCTAATTTAAAGCAGTAATGACTTGTGTCAAAAGTACAAGTTTGTGCAAAACCTTACAATCCATTTTTCGATCAAATCCATCAGAGTGTCTGAACACATGCTTCAATACAAGAGATTAGGCATGAGGAAAATCTGACCTTTTGTACAAAGCAGTATGGTCAAAATTACAAATTTGGGACCTAGAAATAGTGCAGAATTTTGAATATTAAATATGAATATTAAAGTCATTGAACATTTACTTTCTTTGCTTTAGATATTTCAAAATTCTAAAACCTTTTGTTTATTTCCAATTTTAAAGGAAAATAAATTCCAGATTTTCACTGTGGTCTCAGACATTTGGACCCCACTGTATGCTAATTAAATATGGAATCGCCTGGGTTCCTCGTCATTCAGAGCCAGCTCTAATCTGGCTAATGTGTGGAGATTCCAAGAAAACAAGTCCATATGCAGTATTTACTGCAAATACTATATTACACATCACTTTGTATTCTTATATAAAAAGTGACAAAAAAACCTTTTTTTTTTATCCATTTTGATTTTTAAAAGATTTTTTTCAACTACTTTCAATGGTTTCATACATAATTTTTACATAAAATCAAGCAATTTTACCACTTCTGCACGGTTATACATTTTCCAGTGCACCCACGTTCCTTCCCTTGAAACCACTAATGGGTGTCTGGAAGCTTCTCCATGACTAATGGAAAATGTCAGAGGAGGGTTTTTTTTTCCAGCTTTTAAAACCTCGAATCCCCCCTCAGTACCCAGAGCACAGCAGTTTTTATGAGAAACACTCACTGCTGACTCCACTGACTGTACACAGACAGAGAGAGGGAGAAAGAGGGAAAAAGAAGTAGAGAGGGAAGGGGCCAAGGAGCTGTAGCACTGTCTGAAACGTTTCTATAGGAATATAGAATTTTTGAAGGATTTAGACTTCTGGCCATTATTCTTTCTTTCTTTCTTTCTTTCTTTCTTTCTTTCTTTCTTTCTTTCTTTCTTTCTTTCTTTCTTTCACTCAGCCTATATTCTCAGTAACCTCTTTGCATTCATGTCTCTTATCCAAGCTCTTCTCTCTCTCTCAATCGCTCTCTCTCTCTCTCTCTTTCCCCACTCTTTCCCTCTCAGCAGTTGAACATTCTTCATGATTCTCTCAGCTCTATTTTCAGAACACAGGGTTTTATTGGGTTGGGAGGTAGCAGTGGTTCCAGTTTCATCATCAGAAAATTTTGAGGGGAAGAGGAATTAAAGTGTTGTAGGATAAGTGGTGAAGAAAGAGTAAATTAACATTATAAACACGCAATGAACAAAGACATACTGATGGACCCAGGGAAAACTGGTTCATGTATTGTTTCAGATTCATGATTATTTAATTACCCACAGTTATGGTTTCTCATCACAGACATATTGACAGATGTGGTCCACATAAAATCCACTATCTGCTAGTTAGATTGAAAACTCTTTTTGCTCAATGCAGCATAATGGCATTGTATGTGGTGCACTATATGTGCATTCTATTTGAGATTCAGCTACAGAAAACTCTGTTTTTTATTGTATTTTAACATCACACGTCATAGTTGCACTAAGTATTTTCTGTATTTTAACTAAGATTATGGCTTTGGGTATGGTGGTCACAATCATATTAAATTCAATAATACAATTTTCTCAAAATGTTCTCGATCGTTCATCTTGTATGGTAGACAAGTGTAGTGTCGCACATTTTTAACGCCAGATGCGTATATCTATGAATTGTCAGATCATGTGAATTGCACTCCACATTTGCAACTGCAAAACTTTTTTTCCTCCCACATGTAAACCATTGCTGCTGTGTTGGTGTGAATGTGAACCACCAGTAATACAGTCTATGTCTGTGGCTGTTTGTCAAGGTGTTTTATTGTGAATACGTTTGAATTTGTGTGTGTGTGTGTGTGTGTGTGTGTGTGTATATACACCGATCAACCATAATAATATAATGTGAAGTGAATAACAAGTGAATAACATTGATTACTTGTTACATTGTTACAATGGCACCTGTCAAAGGTTGGGATATATTAGGCAGCAAGTGACCAGTCAGTTCTCGAAGTTGAGGTGGTGGAAGCAGGAAAAATGGGCAAGCGTAAGGATCTGAGCAATGTCGACAAGGGTCAAATTGTGATGGCTAGATGAAAGGGTCAGAGCATTTCCAAAATGCCAGGTCTTGTGAGGTGTTCCCAGTATGCAGTGGTTAGTACCTACCAAAAGGGGCAACCGGTGAACCAGCGACAGGGTGATGGGCACCCAAGGCTCACTGATGCATGTGGGGAGCGAAGGCTAACCCGTCTGGTCCAATCTCACTGAAGAGCTACTATAGCGCAAATTGCTGAAAATGTTAATGCTGGCTATGATAGAAAAGTGTAAGAACACAAAGTGCATTGCAGCTTTCTGTGTATAGGGCTGAGTAGCCACAGACCAGTCAGAGTGCCCATGCTGACCCCTGCTCAAGCACCGAAAGCGCTTACAATGGGGACGTGAGCAACAGAACTGGACCATGTAGCAGTGGAAAAAGTTGGCCTGGTCCGAAGAATTATGTTTTCTTTTATATCATTCTGTGACTCAGAACAATGTATTATAAACATTATTTACATAAGCTATTTAAAATGTATTCTGTAGTCTAGAGTAGATACTTACCAGAAATGCTCAAATGTTAGCAGGTTTTTAACAAACAGATTGAAACTACCATTCTTTTTTCTTCTTTAGCTTTATTGCTTTGTAATAATTTTTTGCCTTGCATTTTGCCTTGTTTGGTTCCCTTAATTCCATTCTGTAATCTTTGACCTTGTCCTTTTATAGTGACTCTGCTTACACCTCTTTCTTCCTTTTAAAACATTTTTTAAAAATGGTTTTGTGTCTTACTCTCTCTCATCTCTGTTTCTGTCTCTCTCTCTCTCTCTCTCTCTCTCTCTCTCGCTCTCTCTCTCTTTCTCACTCAGGGATGAAGAGAAAGAAACACCTGATGATCAACACAGTCACTGTACATGAGGCCACACCCATGGTTTGTAATTTGCTGGCCTTGATTTCTTGGGCCATTCTGATTGGCTTATTTAAATTCAGTGCTTCAGGTGAAATAGCAGTTTGGCACCTGAACAACTTCTTAGGTGTTGTTCCAAACTGGGAGAGGCAGAAAGATAGAGAAGCATGAGGATGAAGTGAGAAGGGTGAAAAGCCAAACATAGAGATAAATGTGCAGGAACACAAATGACAGAGGACTGGAGAAAGAGGAAGAAAGGATTTCAGTCATAGTCATCGGGAATTGAGCAGCTCATACATAACATGTACAGGAGAGAAAACACATAGAAAAGCTTCATTTTCATCTAGAAAACCAAGTTGTTGCACAGAGGACAGCCAGTAGAGGTATAGAAAAGAACGGAAAAGAGAGAGGACGAGGAGAGGGGAAGAGAAATGAAAGCAATCAGAGCAAGTTCTTTGTGGAGTTTACCATGTGTCCCCCACCCTCCTGCTGGACCCTGCAGCTCAGAATTATGATGTCAAAGAGAGAGAGAGAGAGAGAGGGAGCACATATGTTTCTGCTATTACAGTAAGAGTATGGAGAGAAAGAAAAGGAGAAGAGGTTGGAGGAGGAGAGAGTGAGAGTATTATCATGGAGAGGAGGGGTTAAGAGTGAGTGGGTGAACATAAATAGCCTGTTCCACTGCCCCATGATTTGAAAACCCACCCACTAATTCTTTCACTCTGCAAAGGCAGAAAAAAATAAGATGCTTTTATTAGCATGAATGTATGTAGTACAGTATCACTAAAACCTCAGAAATATGGTTTAGATTAAAATATTTAGTAGTAGTAGTAGTAGTATTGGCAGTACACCTAACAGTGAGCAAAGAAGTGTGTGGATGTGACAGAAAAGATGCGAGAAGTGCACGGTAATACTGTGACTCCTAGGTGTGTTTGTGTGTGTGTGTTTGTGTGTGTGTGTGTGTGTGTGTGTTGGGGGGGGGGGGGGGGGGGGGGGGGGGGGGGGGGGGGGGGGGCCACTAACAAGGGTTAATCTTTTTTTTTTTTTTTTAATATTTACTTTATTATTGGAAAATATTATCTGCAATTCAGATAAAAAATAATTTAGAGTTGAAGGTGAAGGGGTCAAAGCTTAATTATGATTTGGGTGGGTGGAATCCGATGAAATTCTTCAAATTTTTTAGAATTCCTTTAAGAGCTTGGGTTGCTGGACCAGATTTCGATGTTCTTAAAATGCTTAATTGTGGATGTAATACAAATTTGAATCATAAGCCTCAGACCTTTGAAGATGGTAATACTGGGCTTTTCATCCAGTTATTTTTTATGTGAATTTGTTCATTAAAAAAATATTAATGAAAATGTCAGTGTTTCAGTTTCTCCATGTCAATGGCTGTGTGTCCACCAGACATTCTGTGAGAAAGATTTTCTGAGAACAATATTCTTATCATGTTACCTTGCAAGAAGCATTGAGAACACTCCCATAGGAGTTTGAGAGGCACTCTGTACTTGCTTTCAGTGCAAGCGTAGCCTTTAGTGCGAGTTTGCGTCTTGTGAGCGACAACACCTTAGATATTCACTAACCAAGAAAAATTTTAAATGCTTGTTGACTTTTAGACAAAGCAGTGGTGCCTGATGTTCACTGAAATTGCTTACTTGCACCCTTCACCTCATTCTTAGGGGAGAAAAAAAATTAGTTTGGACCAGGCTACCCCAGCCTTATCTGTTCTTAATCAAGCATTCACCACTGCTCCCATCCTGACCCCAAAACACCCTGACCCCAAACTGCCCTTCATCACCAGAGTGGACACCCCCTGGGAAGGGGTCAGGGCCACCCTTTCCCAATGTCAGGGATCCCAGATAAAATGTATTCCATCACCTTCTTTTCACAAAAGCTCACAATGGTGGAAAGGAATTATGACATTAGGAAATAGAACAAAATTGCTGAACAACAAATTGGCCCTGGAGGAATGGTATAAATGGCTGAGGAAGTTGAACCCCTCTTCATAGCCTATACTGATCATAAGAACCTAAATCTACAAAATGCTTCGTACCTCAAGCCAGATGGAGTTTCTTCTCACAGTTTAATTTCACTGTTTCCTATCACCCAGGATCCAACAATGTCAAAGCCAGTGTGCTGCCTTGAATTAATCTTCCTAGCCCCAAAATCAAAATGGTCACAGACTTGCCCTTCCCCGAGGGCATGACTACCATTATAGTTGTTATTGACCATTTCTCAAAATCTATCTGTCTCTTGGATATTGAGATAATTCTCCATTTTTTCTTGCTGACAATATAAAGCCTTAGAACATAAAAGAAATTTGTAAGAAAGACAGATAGGGAGAGAGAGAGACAGTAGGAGACGGAAAGGCCAGTATCTTACACACAATACTTGCCATCATGGGACTGAATAATTGCAATATCTCTATATGTTTCTTTACATGTACAGTTCAAATCAAGTTTAATATCTATAACTGGAGATGGAAGTGATAGAAATATTATTTTACTATTATTTTTCTTTTGGAAGAATTATTCATTAGTGTAATAATGATGGTTAGAAAGATCAATTAAGTCTCAAGTTTTTTTTCTAATTTGTATGAAAATTAAAGCATGGTTAGTGGTTAATTTGAAACAAAATCATGCTTGCTCAGAAGAATTCCTACATATTTTGTGTGAGATTGGGTTACCTTATAGATGTCACATTTCAAGTAAACTCATTGTGTGCATGATGTTTTAAGTTTTTTGTTGTTTTTTTTAAATCAACACAAAGGTATTTAATGAATATTGCACTTCATACTAGGTGGCATTCTTTTTTTTTTATTGTGATATAAGCTTTTAGCAAGTTCACTATTAGAATCTACAGCAATGGTTCACAAGGGTTATAGTGCCATACGTCTAGGGCTGGTAGAATAGCCATGGGGTGGTGGCTATTTAGAGATATTTTTGTGTACATGAAAACACATTTGTGATATGTGTCTTTTGGTGGATCATGATATGTACATTTGTTCATAATGAAAGTAATTATTCATCATTCTCTCTGTAAGTAAGCAAAAGATTCTCAGCGTTACATAGTTTAGCCTCCATAATTTATGCAATTATCATAACCGGCAGCTGCAAATAACCACAAATTCCTGGTACAGTAGCCTCATGGTTAATGTACATTAATTAGAGTTCCAAAAAATCTCTCTGTATAATAATTGTATTTTTAGCATGTGGCAACACTGCTAAGATAAAACCACCAATTTGCCCATACTTAGGACCCTTACTACTGACCATGGTGAAAATTTTAATGTGAATATATATATATATATATATATATATATATATATATATATATATATATACTCCATAAAACTTAGCATTTCTTTTGTCATAATTGAATGTTTAGTTTTATTTGTCTTAATTTATGGGGTTGTGTCGGCTTGCTTTCTTTATTTTTTGTATTCTGTAATTATTATAATTAATAATTAATTAATGCCAATAACATAAAATGATTTTCACAAAATTTTCTCGATGGTATTCTTAGTCTCCTACATAGTGAACTAGCATGAGGTTGTGTTTTTGATAGAGACTCCAAAGCACTTCTATAAGTCGCTCTGGATAAGGGAGTCAACTAAATACTGTAAACATAATTAAAAAAAAAAAAAAAAAAAAGGCAATTTAAATGTGACAGTATATTTCATGTATTAAAGTGCAGAAATACATGCAAATTATATGATTTGAAGATTAGGTTGAGGTTTACGTTAGTTAGACTTCTTATGTGTAAATTTATACACACTCAGGAGAGGGAGTTGGATACAAACATTTTTCAAAATTTACGGGATTTTCATGAATACCACATTTCTTGTGTAAATGCTTGCACTAACGATTAACAAATAAATCCATTCGTAGCCAGCTTGATAAATGACAGTCACTGATGGCAAAACATATTTCTGTGAGTATATGGTTATTGTCAAAGACGTATGCAGCATGTGTATGTGAGGGCCTCTGTATGAGAGTGTATTAATCCATGCAATCAGGGTCTGGAATAGTCATATCAAACCAGCTGTGACTATGGCTCTACAAAAGTTATAAAATGGCTCGACATAAGTTCACTCTGTCCAAAAGTGGCTAATGTGAATGAGCTCATTTATGAGCAGAAGCCGTGTGTCTGGGACCAGCTGACTCAGATGGAAAAAGGAAGATTTCCAGCTATTAGGAGGTTTGTGGAATTATACATTCACATTACATTCTAACCCTTCATAAATGGAGTTCACCACTACAGACCACCATGGCATGCATCAAATTTACCATTACAAGCTGCAAAGGTATGAAGTTATCTTAGCATACAGGCAAAAAATTACAGATTGACCAGACATGAAGTAAATTAACCATTGTGTACTAACCAGGGAGAAGTCTGATTCATCCATGATGTTCCAACAATGTTGCCAAAGTCATTAATGGAGATTAAAGGAGGGGAAACTGACTCACCACTGCTCTCAAACATAGCAGTGCATTACAAACATAAGAATGTTATTTGCTAGATTTCTCATGATGACAAGGAAAATATTAAACACACAAAGACAATTTTTTTTAAAACTCCAAACAGGCTGTTTTACACTGTATGATTTCTGTAAGTATAATAACAAAAAGAAAAAAAGAAAATAAAATAAAAATACCTTAGTCGTGAGTTAAAATCAGTGGTCACAGATCACTTAATACAATGTGATCACTGGCAGTTGACCAAAATATTGGAATGTTAATCCTGCTTCTTAAAAGTCATAAATAGTAGCAATGTTGCATTGTAGGACTATTGAGAGACATTAGCTAATCTTATTATTATTATTATTATTATTATTAGTAAGTAGTAGTAGTAGTAGTAGCAGCAACAACAACAACAACAACAACAACAACAATAATAATAATAATAATAATAATGATAATAATAATGATAATAAGACCCCCCCATCTTTATACCTGAAAAAAGGGTTTATAAGAGGTATAGTGAGTTGGCACCCCATCCAGGGTGTTCCCCGCCTTGTGCCCTGAGTCCCCTGGGATAGGCTACAGGCTCCTCATGACCCTAGGTAGGATAAGTGGTAAAGAAAATGGATGGATGGAAGAGGTGTATTTAGATAATATCCAATCAAATAAAACCCTCTAATTCTTTTTAAATCTGTGAGTGTGCTGATGCCTCACAGTTATCATTATGAAAATGTTACTGTGAGGCATCAGGACACTCACAGACTCACACTCATGTTTAGATTTCCTACTTTTAGCAGTGGACTAAATCTGCTGGCAAATGTCTTCTGTCATTTCAAGCATGTTTAGGTGTTCACTTACATGTGGGGGTCTCTAGGATATAATGTAGCATTTATATCCGCTAATGGTCTATGATCACCTTTTACGATCATCTCTACGATGGCAATAAATTCAGAGTCTGTTGTTTAATTAGTTTTGTTAGGCATTCTATTGATTCTATAATCATTTGACGCTCCATGCATGTTCCTCCATGTTCCTATATCTTGCCTATAGCCACTAAATGTGTTGTAGATAAAAAATAATAATAATAATAATTCATTCAGTTAGTAGCTGGGTGTAGCCTTTTTGTATTGAGGTAGGGTGCCAGTAATACACTTTTACAGTTGCATTTGCACCAAGAGGATGTACTTTTTTCTACACAGTTTCTACAAGTTTTTTTTGGTTCCTGAGTTCATGGTTCAAGATCATGGTTCCTCATGATCTTCAACATATACTGATTTAAACAAACAGCTGAACTAAAAACCCAAAACATTCATTTACAAAGCTGGAGAGCTTTAGATCTTTTTTTATTCATAGAACACGCTCCAGAATTCAGTTAGTAGTAGTTTCCCACAGAACACAGACTGAGAAAAACATCCAGGGTGTCCAGGGTGCAGGCTCAGAGAGAGAGAGAGAGAGAGAGAGAGCTAGAGAGAGAGATAGAGAGAGATATGTCTGTGGAAGCCATGGTTTAATTGCTTATGGTGACACTGCTCCAAACTGGCTTTCCCTGCACTGACGTCACCCTGTTGAGAAGGCCTTTTTCACTCTTTCTTTCCTCCTTTTCCGTCTTGTTGGAGAGAACACACTGACAACATGGACTCCTGCCATGTTTGAGCTTAACAACAGCCCTTTCGTTCCAATGCGCACTGTTCTTTTAATCACTAGATGACTAACATTTCTTACTCTCACACACAGTGCATTCTCTATTTGGCTTGCAGCTCCAGCACATTTGATTTGAAATGAAACGGCAAATATGTCATTAAACAGCAGAATGTAATCTTTAATTACATCTTTAAAAACATATTTACGTCTCTATTGGATGAGCCTGAAAAAAGCCATCACTCTTGGCCAAATTAACATAAATAAAATTGCTTTTAGCAATGACTACCTGAAGTCTGTCACCTACGTATAGACATCATCAGATGCTGGGTGTCTTCCCTTGTGGTGCTCTGCCAGACCTTGTATTGTTTATCTGATGAGTGAAATGTAACTCAACTGAATATACAGTAGGTTGGATGATTGACTTGACGCATGAGTAAATACTCTTTTATGCTCTGAAAAATGTATAGTTACTAATAGTTCTAATTTTTGTGATATTTGGATCTGAGAAGTTAAAAGCTCCACACTTCTCACTTCTGTACATTTAATCGTGATGCTGCCACAGAATGGCTCATGTCGTCAATAAAGACAATTGAAACAGTTCCACTGAAAGCCACACAAGCCCCAGCCATGCCACCACCTCCACCCTGTTTCACAGATGACTTGGTATGCTTTAGATCATGAACAGTTTCTTTATCTTATACGTTCATAAGACTTCCAGAACTCTATAGATGACTTTTTTCTCTATAGTAACCTGCAAATCAATCATTCTATTCTTAGAATTCGGGGCAGTGGTTTGCATCTTGTGAAGAACTGATATATATTTTTTGCATTACAATATTCTTTGATACATATTCTTATATTCTGGAGAATATTCTTTACCTGTTCCACTGCTGGAAAAAAGAGTTTAGTTTTCACATGAAAGTTAAAAAAATGAAAGAAAATTCAGGGACACTTTGCAGTATCCAAAATATAGAAAGAATCAGTCAAATGTTTTCAGTGGCTGATTGATTATTTGCTTGCTGCACTTAAATTTTGAGGTGAAACACAGTGTTCCCTGACTTCAAGCCATCTGAAAAAGAATACTTATATGGTGATGCTTCTGTTGGTTTCAGCTCTGCATCTCAAACAGATTTATCAACAAACTTGGTGCAAACTTAATGGGATTAATAAAACCTTCTGCAATTTCATCAACCCCCACTTTTATAAAATTCATAAGAATTATAAGGAGATTTCACTGGATTTATTTAAATAGTTACAGACACCAACCTCATTCCAGGCCTTACCTTAATTAGTTTCACCCTCCCACATAAGTTGGCTCATGTTCACCTCCCCAGTTCATCATCACCAGCAGTTGCTCACAGCTGTGTACCAGTTGTACTCCATCTTCAACCACAACTGTGTGGCAATATACAGGATTCTCAAGTTGTGTATCATCTTACAGAGAAGATGGCAGCAAATTTGTTTCCTGGGACATGGATAGCATCATGTCCCAAACAGCTGACAAAAAACAAAGATATTGGCTGTTGATTTTAGCATATACGACCATACACAACCTTTCCAGAGAACCAATCATTGATCAACCATTGACCCAATGGTAGGGTTACAAGCCTCATGTATCTCAGTATTGGGGTATCAGGGGAATCTCAGCTGTTCTACAAACATAACATAGGCTGGAAGCAATTGGAGGGAAAAGAAGTCTTCAAGGATGGCAATGCGTTTGCGTATAATTTAAAGATTCTTTAGGGATACCAGTAAGGGTTACCTAAAATCTTAATAATAAAGTTCTGAAGTTAATGGATATGGATATGTGGCCTTAAATTAGTGCTTGATGTTGTTATACACTCTTCAAATGGTTTATAAGAAAAGGAAACATGAGAAAAGTCAAGAGTAAAGACTGCACTCTGGTTGTCTGCACTCCGGTGTGTGTGTGTGTGTGTGTGTGTGTGTGTGCACCAAATGATTGCATATTCAGACTGTGTTAATGCAGAGTCCATATGGTCTCTTCCCCCTTACCCTTTTCTTCTTCTTCCTTCCTTTTCCCAATCGTTCTGTCTTTCCTTCGTTTTTCTTTTCGATGTTTCTTACTTTCTTTCCTTCTTTCTTCAATTTTTAGTCTTTATTCCACTGTTCCAACTTGCCCTTCACTTCAAGAATTACCTAATTTAGCCAGGGTGTGTATATGTGAATGTTTGTTACATGGAGTGTGTGCAAGAGTGTGTTTAGAGAGACTGTGTGTCATCACTGCATTAGCTCGAGGCAGCTGTGTTCAGAGTTTCCGAGCACTGGCTGCCAAACAGTAATAAGACATTAACCATGCATAACACACAAGGATTGCCTGGCAGTGAACTTACCTACAAAATGAGGGTGAAAGAGAGAGGGACAGAAAGAGAGACAGAGAGAGGAGAGGGAACAGTGTTGGATCTTTATAGTCACTCAGTCAGGTCAGTGTTTACAGTTGGGTCGGAAAATCTTAGCTGTTTTCATGTTATCATATTTCTCATACAAGATTCCCATCATTCTTAACTAATATGAATCCAAAATGTTAATCTTAATGAACATGAATGTGATGATGCAGTTTATGAATATTGCATGCCTCTAAGTCTAGATTCAGCTGAAGATTCATCAGCTGAACTCGGTTGAGTTTTGTAGTGTTAGTGGATTTCTAGCCAGTTGTATGTTATGTTTGATTTTGCACTTAATAAAACCTGAATGAAAAAGTTGCCGCATCAATTAAAGAGATGTTATAGGCTTATGGCAATTTTTCAAATAAATGATGACATAGAAAGTCTGCATTTCTGTCTCTTCAAAACTGTATACTATCATCTAAGTAACATGCCAAAAACCTGACCTTATGCAAACTTTGCTGAAATTGTAAAGAGCGAAAGTGATTTCATTAGATTCCATTAAAGCTACAAATGAGCAGTGGTGTACAAAATCCGACAAAGTCTCATGATGCTGCATTGGTTATAGTTTTCACATACTAGAATGCACAGTAGAATGCAGTTTTAGACATAGCTCATGACTGTAAGTGTGTTTTTGTTGGTGCCCTTTCAATAATGCAGGCTTGTTGCTTCTCTTCAGATGATATAAACACAAAAATTGCTTCTCTTCAAATGAACACAACAACACACATTTTAAGTTTCCCACTTTGTGGAGGCAGCTGAAAACTGACTTATTGAATCCATATACTCTTTCTCTGTTTATTTCTGCTGGCTGGAAAAAATGCCTCTCAGTCATTCTTTGCATTTGTCAAGATTTATCACTCCTCATGGAGGGAATGCAGTGGAGGGGGGTTGGGGGGAGGAGGGGTGTGGATGTGCAAGAAAGAGAGCGTGGGTTAAAGTACACGTGTTCGTCTCACGAATGAGCATGAGCAGAATTCCTCTGTCTGCTCTTCTGTGGTGCAAGAATCCCATGTGTCTTGTATGAGTGTAGTTGCATTCTGATGTGCCCAGAATGAAATAGGAAGTCTACTGAAACATTGAGTCAGCACTATTCTATTCAGTTTTTTCTAGAATCTGGAGACAAGTTTTAAAAAGAGGATTGTGTCTTGTGTAGGAGTTTCACTGTGTTCCAGAGGATTTTAAGATGTTCTAAGAAAACATGCCTAATGATAATGTTGAAAAGTGACATATACTCCATTCTGGAAACTGACACAAGACTTAATAGCTCACTATACATTAAGTTACATAACCATGTATTATAAGGTACCTTTATGAAAATCTGTGGCTGAAAACTAGTTAGATCTATTTATGAACTTGAAGCTTGATGTTTTAATTGCTGACTGTGTTACAGCTGAATGTAAGTGGCCACTCGATTGGTAGAGAAATGGACAAATGGATTTGCTAACGTTTTTTTTCTAGGATCTCTGCTATCTATAGTCTCTCAAAGAAGTGCAGAGGAAATATGAGTAATGGTGGTACATATACACAAACAAAAATTAATTTTGCTTGTATTTGTAATTAGTCCATGATAAGTCAACATTTAGAATACAGTTACTTGTATGTTTTTTAAAGGAATAGTAGATTAAGAATAAAAAATCACTGCTTTAAGAAATATACCACTTTAAATTAAGGTTCCATCAACTGTCTTTATTGACAACATTTGTTAGTATTTACAAACCATGAACTTTAGCATTAATACATTAGGTATTAATGCTGAAGTTCATTGTTTGTTAATGCTGGTTTAATAATGTTAACTTATTAATGATTGTACTCATCGATGTTTTTTTTTTTTGTTTGTTTGTTTTAAAAAATGGAACTGATAAGCCAGTCATGTAAACCAGCATTTTTCTCTATCCATAAGTAAGAACAATACCACAACCACTAATATGTTTGTGGTATTTAACTGGCAAAATTGCATGAATGGTAAATTCCAAAATTTAACTGGACACTTGAGTTCAATTAATTATTACTTGTTAGCTACATATTGTTTTTTAATTTATGCATTTAGTTTAAACAATTTACACAAACATTCATTAATATGTGTTAACTTGTTACTTTATTAACTTTAATTATGGTACTGTATATTAATGCTGAAGTTTATGGTCATTTAATGTTAATTAATGTTAGTTAAATGGACACTAATGTAAAGTGTGAGGATGTAACAAATCATAGTGTCACATATTAAAAGTATTTTTCCTCTGTTAAAATCTGATTTTACTTTCCATTCATGTTGGAGCTCATGTCTTTTTCCATCTTTAACATTAGATAATCAGCAGAACAGGTGAGATGGAAGTCCCATAGAGCAACTCTTTTTCCTACAGTGCTACAGAGTTCAATGCCAATGCAATTCACTGATTATTCTGAGGGAAATTGGCACAAAAATCACATCATGCATATTATACTTTGGTAAAAAATTTTTGGTTTTTAAGTAAATTTTCACTTGGTGTGTTATGACTTGGGTGTAGGGCTGGATAATATAACAATGGATAGTATATCAATATTGTGAGTTACACTATATGGCCAAAACCATATGTGCTTTTTGAACACCCTATTCCACATTTAGTAAACCCACCCCCAATGGATTTGTGCCATTTAGCCACAAGAGCATTAGTGAGGTCGAGCACTGATGTCAGGCGAGAAGGCCTGGGGCGCAGTCAGCATTCCATTTCATCCTGAAGCTGTTCAGTGGGGTTGAGTTCAGGGCTCTGTGCAGGCCACTTGAGTTCTTACACTCCTACCATGTCTTCATGGACATCACTTTGTGCAAAGGGACGTGCTGGAACATGTTTGGGCTTGACCCCTTAGTTCCTGTGAAGGGAAATTGTAACACTATGGCATACAAAGACACCCTATACAATTGTGGGCTTCAAAATTTGTGGCAACAGTTTAGGGAAGGTGGACATGTGGGTGTAATGGTCAGGTGTTCACAATCATTTGGCCATATAGTGTATATTCATCAAGATACACCTTTCATCAGGTGTCAGTGCTTTTATAGCTCTGTTGTTACTTTCTGTGTAACTGATAAATCATTAAAATCTTTTTTTTTTTTTTACCAATTTTATTTCTTTCCTTTTGCTTGTGAAAATACTTAAAAATATTTTGTAATGTTGAATAAAATATCTCTTAATTTTTTACCACATAGTCCAGCCCTACTCAGGCACCACATGCCATTCAGTCCATTCATTGACAAAACTCTGAACTCCAGTTTGCCCTGTTCCATTCCTCTTAAATTTACAGTCAGAGTAATGGCTTCAATAATAAGACAACTAATCAGCTGATCATATTTAGAAGCAGGCATTTTTATTGGTTCTGGTAGGGGGAAAAAGTGAATCAACATATTTTTTTATGACTGACAGAAGAAACTTAGTCTGGTCATGTAGTCTGTCTGCATCTGTCAGAGATGATACAACATCATAATGACATGAATATATTAAACTTTTTATTAATTGTACAGAATATATTACATTCAGAACAGTGTATTCAGTATTCAGACAAATTTACTTGTATAGTGCTTTAACAATAGTAATTGTCACAATGGAAATCCAGATCACAAGCCAGAGGTGATAGTGGCAAGGAAGAAACCTTGAGAGGAACCAGAGACAAAAAGAAATCCATTCTCTTCTGGGTGACAATGGATAATGGGATTTTGATAATTTGATAAGAACAAGTAGTACTAAATGTGTTACAAATAGGATAAATACAGGATTACTTTATGATTACTTGATGATTATAGTTCTTATTAGGTGCAAGTCTATAGTATCCAGGTGAGAATATCTACTGAAGCAGGGTGGTGAGTATTAAGCATAAACTGTTTGTGGGAAGTCAAAATTCTCTATGACTGGGAGGGCATCCATGTGAGATTATCCACATCTGCAGGAGATCAGTCACAAGTGGATCAGGATCAGTATCAAACAGGCAGGACTGGTGGGTGAAAAGGCACTGACTTTACATCAGGCAGCAGGAGTACATATATATCTTAACAGACAGAGAGAATTGATCATTAGGTATGCACTTATAATACAGTGATTTAAAAGGATTTACACTGTGAAAGAATACAAGGTCTAGCTATGACAGCATAACTAAAAGGGAGAGCCAGAAGGTAACAGAGGCATGAGGGCAGCAATGAGTATGCCTGTCCCGCCACACCAGCATCAACAGACCTGGGTGACTGCATGAATGGAGGTTGGGATGACAGCATCAAATCATCCCAGTTTACCAAATTTTCTATGCCCATGAATTCCCTAGATCTGCATCTTTAACCAAGAGAGCTATTTAACAAAATGCTTGATTAAAATTTTTCATACTAAACCTAAATATTGAGACTTTGTCAGAATCCTGGGATTTTGTTGGAAAAAGATCTACCCCTTGCTATAGTTTTCAGTATTCAAGGTACTGATAAAGAACATACACCTTTTGATTCATGCAGACGTGGCAGATCATAATAGATCATAATTTCACTCAGGTATTGCAGGTCAAGATCATTCAGTGCTTTACAGGCCATTAGTAGTATTTTATAGACAATGCAAAGATTTACTGGGACACAGTGTTTTGTCAACGAAATATGGGGTAATATGATCAAGCTTTCTGTAAGTAAGGGCTCTGGCTGTTGTATTTTGGAGTACCTGTTGTTAGGTGTACACCTGCTGGAACATCCAGACAGCGAGGCATTACAATAATCCAACCTAAGGAACTAATTTTGCATTATATTTCTGATCTCAGAAATTATTCTGAGATGGAAAAGGCTATTATCTACAGTAGCTTCAAAAAAGAGACTAGCATCAATAATCATACCACAGTCTTTGAATCTGCCATGTCATTGCCGGAAACATCATCCAACCACAACACCCAGAACACAAAGCGGCCTACAGACATGGCCAGCACGGTCTACAACACCCAACAACTAGAGACTGTCACGTTCACGTTTACCAGCTTACTGATCACACATCTGATCTCAATCACTCAATCACAGCCACACAGTATATAAGGACTCAAACACCAACCATTCACTGAGAAGTATGCATTCTGTGTTTAATACCAGTCAATACCAAGCCTAGATATTGTCATTGTCTATCTGATTTTCTGATCCTGTTCTGTTTTCCATGTTTTTGCCTTTTGCCTTGCCTATTTCATGTTGTTTGTTCATCGCCTGACCATTGCCTGTTTTCTGACCACTTTTTTGTCTCAAGATTTGGATTGCAAAGGATGCAAAGGCTTCCTCCTCCAGTGTTCATTTTAATTCTCAGGCCAAGAGGGAGTTCCCAAGTGCACGAAGATTGCCCAGTTCTTCAAACTACTGACTGAAAAAGCGCTTGCATAGGCAGCAACTGCATGATTCCAAGGGGTTGAGCACACAGCTTCATATGAGTGCTTCCTTCAGCTCTTCCAGACGGTATTTGATCATTCTCCTGATGGCAAGGAGATTGGAGAGAAACTCTTTAGCCTGAATCAGGGGAGCCTAAGATCTGGTAGCTGGAGCCAGGGTGCCTTCTGTTTAGTTTCCAGCAGTCACCCTGGCTCCAGCTACCCCTTCAGCTACCAGGAGAAGCTCCAGCTACCCCTTCAGCCACTGTAAAACCCTCTCCACCTCCAAGCACTGGATGGAGGCCTCATTGGAGGGGGTCCATCACCCACTATACTGAACCCATAACCCTCCACATCAGTGCCATGCACCTGGAATGGATCTCACTCCTCATCACAGTCACTACCATTCCCCTGGATGCAGACCCATGACCCACAAATTTCCTGGAAGGAGAAGGAGATCACACTCTGGTCAGCATATTGCCATGAGAAGTGTCTCCAACTTCCTTCAATCTGCATCATGTCTATAACCATTGAAAACCCTGAAACCCCGTCCCAAGTGGAAATTACCCCAGGTACTACGAATTCAAGGACATCCTCAGCAAGGTCAAAGCCAGTGGACTGCCCCTACGATTGTGCCATCGACCTCCTGGCTGGAGCCACACCACCTTGTAACCATATTTACTCCTTGTCTGCCAAAGAAGCTCAAGCCATGAATGAGTACATTGAGTAGGCTCTGAAACAGGAGTACATTCGCCCATCTACATCACCAGCATCCATCTTCTTTTTTGTTGAGAAGAAATGAGGAGGACTGTGACCATGTATCAACTATCAAGGCCTCAACCAAGTCACAATAAAATATCACTATCCTCTGCCACTAGGCCCCTCGCCACTTAGACAGCTACAGGAGGAGCTTCATGAAGTTGGACCTAAGGAGTGCATACAACTTGGTATGGATCCGTGAGGGGGACAAGTGAAAGACAGCCTTTAGTACCACCTCTGGCCACTTTGAATACTGCATCATGCCATATGGGTTGTCTTTAGTGCCAGCTATGTTCTGGGGTTTGCTTAATGACATCCTAAGAGATATTCTCCTATTCTCCAGACAAGGAGACACAAGTCGCCCATGTCAAACAGATGCTGGCCAAACTCCTTGTCAACCAACTCTACATCAAAGGAGAAAAGTGTGAGTTCCATATGGCAAGGGTCACTTTCCTTGGTTACATCATTGGCCCAGAAGGGGACCAAGACAAGGTCTAGGCCATCGCTAACTGGCACCTGCCGGGAACTGTCAAAGAACTGCAATAGTTCCTTGGATTTGCAAACTTCTGTAGGAGGTTCATCAGAGGTTTTAGCATCAAATCCACACCACTTACAGCTCTGCTGAGGAAGGGACCCAAGAAGCTGCAGTGGAATTCTGCAGCGAACCAAGAGTTCGAATGCCTCAAGGCAGCATTCACCTCAGCCCCCATTCTGAAGCACCCTGATCCCTCAAAGCCTTTCATAGTGGAGGTAAATGCCTCTGAGATGGGGGTGGGGGCCATTCTCTCACACCGGTTTTGAGAAAAAGCCCAAGCCCCATACAGTGGCCTTCTTTTTCTGAAAGCTGTCCCTGTCAGAACGCAATTATGACGTCTGAGAGCTCCTCACGGTCAAATTAGCAGAATGGTGACACTGGTTGGAGGGGACGAGTCACCCATATACCATTTTTGGGCCATAAAATCCTTGAGTACATCAAGACAGCCAAAACATTAAACTCACATCAGGCACGCTGGGCTCTGTTCTTCACCGGGTTCACATTCACAATCTCATATTGACCTGGATCGATGAACACCAAGGCAGACTCTCTCTCTTGACTGTACCCAGCCCCTCCCAAAGACACCTCCAAAGAATGCACTGTCCCCCAATCACGCTTCGTAGGGCTATAACGTGGGATATCAATCGAGAGATTGAGAACACACCAGAGATGAGAACCCCTATGTTTTGCCCAGCAGGGAAAAAGTATGTGCCCGCTCATCTCTGCGACAAACTCATCACTTGGGCTCAAGCCTCCCTTGCCATTGGCCACTGCAGCACTCACCAGACCCACCAACTACTCCAGGGCAAGTACTGGTTGCCCCAAATGCTCCAAGATATTCACAGATTTATCTCCTCATGCTCCAGCTGTGCCCAAGCCAAAGTACATCATACCTGTTGGAAAACTCCTTCTGCTGCGCACACCTCTGCGACAATGGTAACATATAGCCATCGACTTCGTCACTGATCTCCCTCCATCACAGAACAACCCAGTCATCATGGTAATCATCAACCGTTTCTCAAAGTCCCTTTGTCTGCTTCCCCTACCCTGCCTGCCATCTTCATTTGAAATGGCAAAATTCATATTTAATCATGTGTTCAGGTACTTTGGCTTCCCTGAGGACATTGTGAGTAACTGGGGAGTGCAGTTCACATCAAGCATTTGGGGAGGATTCATGGAGGAACTTGGTGTCACAGTGAGCCTGAATTCAGGTTACCATCCCCAAGCTAATGGCCAAGTAGAAAGAGCCATACAGGAAAGAGAACAATTCCTACACACATTCTGCACAGACAATCAGGAGGACTGGGCACAATTCCTTCCCTGGGCTGAGTATGTGCAGAACTCCCTCCAGCCCTCAGCCACCAAGTTAACCCCCTTCCAGTGTGTTCTGGGATACCAAACAATGAAGCCCAGTCTGATCTCAGACTTGATCTGAACTCAATTTCTGCTCAGGCACACAGATGGTAAGGTCAGAATTTGGCACCATCAGCATGAATCTACCAAACCTGCCTTGTGTCAACACAAGATTGGATTCCAGGCTGGTGGAGGTGGTGTAATGGTGTGGGGAATGTTTTCTTTGTACACTTTGGGTACATTAATACCAATCAATCATCGCTTGAATGCCACAGCCTATTTGAGTGTTGTTGCTGACCATGTGCATCCCTTCATGGGTACAATTTAGCCACCTTCTAATGGTTACTTCCAGCATGATAATGCACAATGTCACAAAACAAAAGTTGTCTCAAACTGCTTTCATGAACATGACAGTGAGTTCAATGTTCTTCAGTAGCCTTCCCAGTCACCTGATCTGAATCCAGTAGAACACTGTGGAAGCGGAGGCATGGTCAAGCACCCGTTTGTGAATGGAGGGCGGAGCCGAAGAAGGTGAGTGATAAGGGTTGCACAGTTGAGAGGAATTGTACTAAAGAGGGTTCTGTGTTGCAGTGAGAATAAAAAAGGGGATAGACGAGCACCATGAGAGAGCCAACCAGCACAAAGCCTGTGTGAAATAAAACCGCTGAAAAGTGAAAGCAAAAGGTAAAGAATAAAGCATCTTTTGAGTTGTTGCAAGCCTGCCTTCCTCATTCTCGCTCGACCAGAGCAAGTGTCACACTGTTGCCGAAACCCAGGAGAACCACGTATAGATTTGCCATCATGGAGTCCTCGCCCTTATCTGAGATTGTCAAGTCCGTCGTCAGCATCCACCAAAACCAAAACCAGGCCCTCCCTGAGCTGCAGATGGAGCAGGAGCAGCGCTTTCAGGTCCTGCTACCAGCTCAGATTGAGGACTGGCAGGTGCTCCGGAGCCTGGTACAGCCGGCTGGTACTCTCACCTCTCTTCCTCCTCCTCGCCCCCGCTGTTTCCCTGTCCCTTGATTATGGAAATGGGGGCCAGTTCCCCTGAAACCCATCCCCTGATCCTGTGTTTTCACGCCCCCTCCCTCTCCACCTGTGTCTGTCTCTTCTTCCGTTCAAGTTGGTGACTCCAGAGCCAGAGCCAGAAGCGTGCGAGGAAGGCCTGGGGTGGTCTGCTGGCATTGCGGGGAATCCGGGCATTTCCAGGGCCAGTGCCACATGATGGAGGTGGGGGCATTGATCTCGATCCCCGACATGCAACAGCTTGCCCTTGATCGAGCTGGGATGTACTGCATACCGGCGAGTGTCCAAGGGGGTACAAACCATGCCTCGGTGGATTCCAGCTGTAACCAGGCCTCAATTCACCAATGCCTGGTTCAAGGTGAGGCATTGGGGAATGCATGTGTGGTGAGTGTGCTGATGTGTGTGCACAGGGATGCTCACATATATGGATGGTTTGGTCAGGTTTTCTGTGGACTTTAGAAAAGTCAAAGCAGTGTCTAAATTTTATGCATACCCAATGCCTCACGTTGATGAGCTGCTCGATTAGTTAGGTGCAGCTCGCTTTTATTTGACACTGGATTTGACAAAGGGATATTGGCAGATCCCTTTGACTCCGATATCTCGTGAAAAAATGGCCTTTTCTACTCCGTTTGGGTTACACCAATTCGTGACCGTTCCTTTTGTGTTGTTCGGGGCCACAGCAATGTTCCAGCAACTCATGGACAGAATCGTCCATCCACTCTCTGCTTATGCTGCTGCCTATCTGGATGACATTATTATCTACAGCAATGATTGGCTGCAGCATATGCAGCATCTAAGGGCTGTTTTGAGATCATTGGGGCAGACAGGGCTCACCGCGAACCCAAGGAAGTGTGCGATTGAGTGGGTGGAAGTACCGTATCTGGGTTTCCACTTGGGTGATGGGCAGGAAAGTCCCCAAATTGAAAGGAGGTGAGAGAGTTTCTGGGGCTGGCTGGCTGGATTGTGCCTAATTATTTGGATGTCACCAGCCCGCTGACTGATCTCGCTAAAAAGGGAGTGCCAGATCCGGTCCAGTGGATGGAGCCGTGCCAGTGGGCTTTCACTCAGGTAAAATCTGCACTCTGGGTGGACCACTTTTACATTCTTCTGACTTCTCTTTACTATTTGTTTTTCAGACAGACGAGTTGAACATGGAGTTGGGGCGTTGTGGAAGGGGAGGAGCACCCTGTGCTGTACATCAGCTGCAAGCTCTCTGTGCGGGAGATTAAGTACAACACAATAGAGAAGGAGTGTCTGGCCATCAAATGGGTGGTCCGCACCCTTTGTAACTATGTGTAGGTTGGGCCTTCACCCTGTTTGGACCACGCCCCCTCCAGAGACTCCACCACTTGAAAGATGCCAACGTGTGGATCACCGTTTCGTATCTAGCACTTAAGCCATTTAAGTGTGAGGAGGTTCACAGGCCGGGGGCATAGATTGCTGTGGCGGATTTCCTCTCTCAGTGAAGGGGGGGGAGTTGGTGGCAGGCTGTACGGCTCCCTGGCCTGAGTCAGGTGGTGGGGGTATGTGGAAGCGGAGGTGTGGTCAAGCACCGGTTTGTGAATGGAGGGCGGAGCCAGAGTAGTTGAGTGGTAAGGGTTGCACACCTGAGAGGAATTGTACTAATGAGGGTTTTGTGTTGCAATGAGCTGTGGCGAAGGATAAAAAGGAGAGAGATGAGCACCTCAAGAGAGAGACAATGAGCACAGAGACGTGTGTGTCTGTGTGAAATAAAATCGCTGAAAAGTGAAAGGAAAGATAAGGAATACTGCACCTTTTGACTTGTTGCGAGCCTGCTTCCCATATCCTCATTCTCATCACAAACACCTTTGGGATGTGGTAGAACAGGGGAATTGCAGCATGAAATTGCACCTGAAGGAATTGTGTGATGTAATCATGTCAACATGGAGCAGAATCTCAAAAGGATGTTTCCAACATCTTGTGGAATCCATGCCACAAAGAACTGGGGCTTTTCTGAGAGCAAAGAGAGGCTCTACGCAGTATTAGTATAGTGTTCCTAATAAAGTGTTTGGTGAGTGTAGTTAAAATACATGCAAACAACATTCTTAAGTGATTCATACAACTTGGAGCTATTGTGTTACAAAATGGGGCTGGCAAATTTAAATGTTACATTCTATTTACTGAAAACAATTAAATAAAATAATAATAATAAATTGAACCAACATTAACATTAGCATACTATCTGTTCATATTACATAAAACAAAGAAGGTAAAAAAAAAGAACTGTTGCCATTTTAAACAAAGAAAGTCATGAGAAGGCAATGTCATAATTTTATCATTTACCACCGAAAACAAGCTACTCTACTGAGCGCCTGATTAAAATTCTTAACATGGTATATGTAATATCAATTTTAGGACAATATCAGTTGTTAGCATTTTATATTCAATTATAAAATTAATATATTAATATATTAATATATACATATCCAAAACTCTTATTATTTGCATATTGTTATGCAATTTTTAATTTGAGTAGGCTAAGAAATAATAACTGGGCTAAAACATTAAAAAAGATTAAAAAGATGAGAATGTCTTTTTGAGACGTTCTGCACAGTTATCTGGTGTAGTTTGGCTATGAGAGGGCTGTGAGCTGACCAGACTTCACAACAGTGCAGTGTTGCCAGACTACTTTTGTACTGCTGAGAAAAGATACTGTAATTTAACTTTGTTAAAATGTATTACTTGATGTTGTAATATTACAGTGTATTATGCGATGCTGTTAAATTTTAAAAAGCAGTTTCTATATTTATAGGGTTTGAAATGTGCATATTGGGATATTTGGCTCATTTCAGGCTGCTATTTAAAGCAGACATGACAACCCCTGTTAGGAGTTGCCATATTTGAGTTTTCACTCAAAATGCTGCAGCTTCCAAAACAGCAAGCAAATGAGAAAATGGTGAACACAGAAATCAAACTGCCTCTCCATGTAGTGACACAAACAACTGATATTTAGACCAAGTACATGCAGGGGGAGGCCACAGTGGTTGGAATTGGAAGCTTGTGCAAACCAACAAAAGCTGTCTTTTTGAATAGAAATGACTTTTGTATACAGCCAGATTATATAAGAAAAATAATGAGCGATAATCAATGGTAATTGCTACTTATTCTCCAAGATCCTACAGTATATACGGAACAAAGTGTGCCTGAGACTACTGATGCATTTTTAAAGACAAAGGGATTCAGAGTTCATTATTTGTCACACTAAATATTGACTTCGTTTAGTTTAATGCTGTTTATTTAAATGCATTATTTAATTCATTAATATCAGTTAATATATAATAAATAATAAAATATAAAAATAATAAATAAATATTTATTAACGTCAGTTAATTGCATTGATCTTGAAGGTATCTTTGCTTTACAGCATTTCTTTACACTTGCCTAAGACTTTTGTACTATACTATACTTCTGTCAGATTTTTGTTTTGCATATTTATATTATGAGGATAAATAGAGTCTCAGAATCAGCATTTTCCTCAGCATTTGAATATTCCATATTTTCCACCAAAGTGGCAGCTAGCATAGCTTCAGCCTAATGTGTTGCCAGCATCACAGTACTCCTTCTAGCACTAGTCATCCCATACACTGTTTAATGCTAAACCTGCTCATTTAGTTGGATTCCCTCTAATTCGCAGATCTTTGTTTTGGAGGGGTATTCCCTCCGATAATCTTCTTTTTTTCACACAAAACAGTTAATTGGTCACAAATGCCTAGGAAACAGTCCAAAAGCACAGCAAAAACCTGAGAAAAAGTTGGCTCAGCTGAAATCAATGATCCAAAAGTGTGAATTTAAAAGTGGATGTGTACACATCTCAACAGTGGTCAGTGGTCAGTCATCCTTCTCACCACTTATTAGACGAGTGTGAGGAGGATGTATCTACAGTCCTCAAGGTTCTTCCAAACTCTTCTGGCCACAGCATCCAAACATCCCAGTTCACCACAACACTCTATGTCCATGAGCCCTCCAGATCTGCTCCTTTACCTAAGAAAAACTATTCACAAAAGGCTTGACTAAACAAATATGTTTTCAGCCTAGACTTAAACATTGAGTCTGTTTCTGAGTCCCTAATTGGAAACACTAATTGGAAGGCTGTTCCATAACTGTGGGGCTTTGTAAGAGAAAGTTCTACTCCCTGCTGTAGCCTTCACTATTTGAGGTACCAACAAATAGCCTGAACCTGAATCGAAGTAGGTGTGGCGGATCATAAAAGACCAAAATTTCGCTCATGTACTGTGGCGAAATCATTCAGTGCTTTATAGGTCAAAAATAGAATTTTATAATCAACGCAGAACTTGACTGGGAGCCAATGCAGTGTGGATAAGATAGGGGTGAAGTGGTCTTATACTCTGGCTCTAGTAAGGACTCTTGCAGCTGCATTCTGAACTAACTGGAGCTTGTTTATACACCTACTGGAACAGCCAAACAGTAAGGCATTACAATAATCCAACTTAGAGGTAACAAAAGCATGAACTAATTTTTCTGCATTGTGTAGTGACATTATATTTCTTATCTTTAATTTATCTTTTAGCAATATTTCTGAGATTAAAGAAGGCTATCTTAGTAATAAGCTTCAAATGAAAGTCTGGAGTCAATAATCAGTCTTTTACTGCTGCACATGATGAAACAGAAAGGCCATCCAGAGTTACTATGTAATCAGAAAGCGTACTTCTAGGTGCATGTGGTCCTAGTACAAGTATTTCTTTCTTGTTAAAAGGATAAACTAAAAGGATGTTAATAAGCATCCAGTGTCTAATGTCCTTTACACATTCCTCAACTTTATTAAGCTGGTGTCTGTCATCTACAACACATACAACTGTGTGTCATCAGCATGGCAGTGGAAGCTTATGCCATGTTTACGAATAATTTTGCCCAGAGGTAGCATATATAAAGAAAAGAGCAGTGGGCCTAAAGCAGAACCTTGTGGAACACCAAACCTTATCTTAGTATGCATAGAGAAGTCACCATTTACATCTACAAACTAAAAACGATCAGTCAAATAAGACCTGACCCAGGAGAGGGCCATTCCCTTAATGCCAACATTTTCTAGTGTATCAAGAAGAATAGCATGATCAATGGTATCAAAAGCTGCACTAAGGTCAAGCAACACAAGCAAGGAGACAAAACCCTGATCAGAGGCCAGTAGTAGGTCATTTACCACATTAACCGGCACCGTCTCTTTGCTATAATGAGGCCTAAATCCTGACTGATACATTTCATGAATGTTATTCCTATGTAGGTATGAGCACAGCTGCTGTGCTACAACCTTTTCTAAGGTCTTGGAGATAAAGATGAGGTTTGATATTGGCCGATAGTTGGACAATTGACAGGGGTCGAGGTCAGTTTTTTTAATCAGGGGTTTGATAGTTTACATGATTTAGGTACATAGCCAGTGATTATTTTTAGAAGACATTCGATTGCTTTTGGAATTATCTGTTTGAAGAAACATGTAGGTAAGGGATCTAGTATACAAGTTGATCATTTTGATGAGGAAATTAGTGAAATTAGTTCAGTCTCTCAAAGGGGAGTAAAACATTCTAATCGTTGATCTGATATTGTTATATTATTATCTACAGGTTTAGTTATGAAACTGTCTGGTTTTAAATTAATATTTTTCGCCTAATATTTCCATTTTGCCATTGAAAAAATTCATGAAGTCATCACTGCTATTCTGTTGTCTAATTCCTACTTAATTTTGCTACAGTATTAAATACGAATCTATGATTATTTTTGTTATCTTCAATTAGGGTGGAGAGATACATTGATCCACTATGATCCTTAAGAGATTTTCTATAGTTCAGGAGGCCTATGGACAGACCTATGGTCTGTTTTAAGGTGTGTGTGTGTGTGTGTGATCATTATACCAAGGTGCTAGCTTTTTTTCTCTAATTATTTTTCTTTTAAGTGGAGCTACCTTATCTAGTGTGTAGCGGAACATTTCCTCTAAGCACTCAGTTGTCTGATCAAGTTCTTTGGGATCAGACAATGATCCAATCATAGTTGATAACTCCGGAAGATTATTGATAAAACAGTAGTTGAGTTATGATTAAGACCAATTTTAAATGAGATGAGATAATGATCTTAGATAGTTTCGGACTGTGGAAATGTGACTATATTTTCTATATTTAATCCAAATGTTACTGTTAGATCAAGAAGCAGTTAGGTATCTGTAAATACTGAGCTCCGTGAGTTGGCATAGGAAAAACAGAATTTGCTGTGCTTTCTTGAGGATGGTGGTTATGTTGTTGACCCAGGTGATGGTGAATCTGTAGAAATCAAAAAGAATCAACCTTGGACATTGCTGAGCCATTGATTGTCAGGGGTTGGCTTGACGTACAGTTCAGAGCTCAGAGGTAGAATGGTTAAGTCAAAAAGCTCAGTTAAATGGATGACCTGTCTTGCTGGGTTAGATCAATAAACTGTCATTTTTATCTTGAACCAAACATGTTGAATTACACTTGTGCTCAAAATTATTCATACCCCTTGGACAAATCAATACTTTTTAATTTTTTTCATTTATAAAAACTACTTTGGCGAAACTTCCATTCTATTCAATATATTAGTTGCTATGCACAACCCCACATATGTGTTAGCTAAACTTCATTTGTATACCAATAGATATGGCCAGAGATTCTCTTTTGAGCCTGTTCAAAATTAATCATACCCTATTCCCAATCTCAGAAAAAAATCCTTCTTTTGTGAAAGTACACATGGTTTCACACCCCAGTGACTATAATCAATTTAATCAGTTTAGGTCTAATCAATTAAGGCCTAATAATGTTAAATGGAAACACCTGCTCTGTAAAGTATAATTAAGGGGGCAAAGCTTTAATTATTCTCAGTCACTGTCACCATGGCCAAGAAGAAAGAACTCAGTCATGATTTTTGCATGTGTGTTGTCAATGCCCATAGTGGAGGCAAAGGCTACAAGGCCATTTTGAAAGAACTGGATGTCCCTGTATCACCCGTACAGAGTATCATCAAGAAGTTCAAGATGTTCAACACTGTCAAAAACCTGGATGGGCATGGCAGGAAGCGCAAAGTATAGAGTCACTAGAAAGATCTGCCGCGATGCAAACAACAAACCCCGTATCACCACCAAAGCTCTAATAGACACCCTCAACCAAGCAGGGGAGACGGTATCAAGATCCACCATTCAGCGAATTCTGCATTGAGATGGTCTCCATGGACATCACCCCAGAAAGACACCACTCCTTACCCAGAGACACTGGGATGCGCGCCTGAACTTTGCAAGGGGTCACCTAAATAGAGATCCAAACTTCTGGTCATCCATCCTCTGGTCAGATGAGACTAAACTGGAGCTCTTTGGACATATGGATGTTGCATATGTTTGGCGTAAGAAAGGAGAAGCCTTCAATCCTAAGAATACCATCCCAACAGTCAAGTATGGCAGTGGTCACATCATGCTATGGGGATGCTTCTCTGCCAGTGGTACAGGGAACCTTGTTAAGATAGATGGTATCATGAAAAAGGAGGACTATCTCAAGATTCTTGATGAAAACCTGGTGGCGTCAGCACACAAGCTCAACCTGCCAGAGAATTGGACCTACCAGCAGGATAATGACCTGAAGCATATGGCGTGAGTGGTCAAGCAATGATTCAGGGACAACAACAGAAATGTTCTGGAGTGGCCAAGTCAGAGCCCTGACCTGAATCTAACTGAGAATTTGTGGAGACAGTTGAAGATCCGGGTCAGGGCTAGGAAGCCTTCCAATCTCCAACAGCTGGAGGCTTTTGCGAAAGAAGAGTGGGGAAACATTCCTCAGCAGACCCACAAGAAGTGTTTGCAGGCCGTCATTAAGAACAAAGGCTTTTCTATTGATTATTGAAACATTGTAATATAAAGGGTATGAATAATTCTGAACGTGGTCATTTTTTAATATTTGTCAATAAAAACCCATGAAATGTCATATTTCTTGAAATATCACATGTTGTTATTCTCTCAGTTGTTTGTCACACACACACACATATATATATATATATATATATATATATATATATAAGTATTATAAAATTCTCATTCATCACAGAAGACAACTCAAAAACACTATAAAAATAACAAGGGTATGAATAATTTTGAGTACAACTGTTTATGTTAAGTACATTTATTATATCATCAAGTGTATCAATATAATCTTTTCTCTGACAAGAACTTTTGTTCTTAATTTTTGTTAAAAAAAATATTTTTTTTCTAGAACTTTTTTATTCCTTAGTAAGTGCCTCAGAAAAAAAATCCAAGTATACGCACAGACTAAGGGATTGTAGCCAGGATTTTCTATTCCCAGACCATCTCTAAATATTAGTGCAAACATTCATTTAATGTGGGTGGAAATGACCTAGTGGATCATAATTTGGTCATCTTCCATGAAAATCACATTGGTTTTATTCAATCTCAAGTCTTTAATCTTGGCTCCTGCAGCATATGCAGCTGTACAATCCCCTGTGATTACCCTTCCTGCTGTCTGTTGCATGCTCTACTACTGGGAACAAAAGTTGTTAAATATGTGTCACTTCCTGTTGCTTGGATTTTGATAGGCCTTTATATACTGTTTATCCACCCATTCCTTTGAGACTTGACGCACGTATCTTGAATTGCACCTGGAATTTTCAATGTACATTTCAGTTTCAATTTTACGGTCTCTCTTTTCACTGATTGTTTGCATACCTCATGTTTGTGCAACACTCCAGTGCTCGAAATTGCTGCAGTTATGGTCAAATCCGCTGTGCTTTCTTCATACTTACATTTTCAGCCTTCTTTGTATGAAACTGTTTTAGTTAAGCCTGGTTTTAGAACTCTTGCATTGTAAAAGGAGTCTGAGATAATTGCTGTGACCACTACAAACACATGGGTGGAGTAAAGCACAGATTTTTGCTTTTTATCTATGTTGCCATAGACTTAGTCTTAAATTACTGGCCATATAGCTCTGTATTTGCCTGGAAAGTGAAGCATTTAAGTGTAGAACCACATGTGGATCTGCGAAAAATTTTGTCACGTTTGAATTAGCATGTTAGGTCTGTAATCTTTTCAGATTAGTTTTAAAGGTTTCCTGTTTGCTGTGATCACATGGTAAATTTCAAACACATTTGGTGACCGATACCACAGATGTGAAGCTGCCTTTGATTTCACATGAACAGGTAAATCATTTCTGTGAATAAACTTCATAATCTTTAAACACACCCAAAAATGTTCCCTTTGTTTATGTCTTCACTGGATTTTTTGACACCCTGCTGTGATATATGGAATGGTTTAATCAACAAAAATAATGACTCAGTTAATAGTGATTCCCTGCTTTACAACTGCTAGAAAAGCCCTAGGCTTATACTTAAAATTAAAACCAGCTATGCAATTCCAGGATGGCGCAATATGACACCATATCAAACAAAAAGAGATCAACCTTGCATCACAGTAACATGACTTCAAGTATTAATTATTCAGTAAATCTTTCCAAGTGGTGTTAACAAACCTCTCTAAACAGAAACGGGGAGAAGTACAGCTGAAAGAACTGCATCAGGGAGCTTCTGGAGGATCCCTTGAAAGGAAAGGGGTTGATGATGAATAACCTCTTGGTAGAAATAAGAGGTGTGAATTCTGCAGGAGGGACAAACAGCAGAACTCCACATAGAGGGAGAGATAGATAAACAAATGTGAGGAGGTGAACTTGGATAGGCATAGTTTAATAGCTAGAATTTTTTATAAGTCAACTACAGATATCAGGGAATTAGCGATCCCAGGGACAGTAACATTACAGCTGTTCAACTGTTGCAAGGTTAATTTTCATTTGACTCACCTTTTTTTTCCATTTTTATGACTTGCCTTTACTTATTTGAGTGTGAAAAAATTCACCTGGTCAGTATGCATAATTGCTAAAATGCATGCCTAACCAGAGGTCCTGCTTTAAGGGGGTGAAGTTCAACTTTGCATTCCCATGAATTATTGTGATTTTCTGGTATATTTGCTGTGATTTCTTTCCTTAATTTGTGAAGGAAGAACACAATAAGTGTGTTTTTGTTTTACTAGCAAGAATGTCTAGCTTGAACTCCTCTCCCTATTCCCACATAGAAAAGTGCATTCCATAGTTGTGGCTGTGCTTGCAGGACAGGCAGTCATTAAAGGATCAAGGCTGAGTTTGATTTCTTAGCCTAAGAAATTTAGGAGGAAAAGATCCTATGTGATTCTTTATATGCTTTGAGGATTATCTTGTGAAATAAGTCAACCTATCGCAATAGAAGTCAGCATGTAACTATTTATTAATTAACTATCATCCTGGGGGTCCCTGGAGGACTAGTGGTTAGACCTCGGTGCTCTCACCGCCGCGGCCTAGGTTCGATTCCCGGCCAGGGAGCCAACCCCAGCCACTGGGGTTGCACAAAACAATGTAGCCCAGTGCCTGTCTCAAGCCTGGATAAAATTGGGGAGGGTTGCATCAGGAAGGGCATCCAGCATAAAAACCATGCCAAATCAAATATGCGGACCAGTGATCCGCTGTGGTGACCCCTAATGGGAGCAGCCAAACGAACAACAACAACTGACTATCATCCTGGGTGATGATTAAAAGTGAACTGTTTGCCAAACTAGACATTCAAATAGTAGCTTTGTCAATCTCTGTGTTAACAAATGCTGACTCTACAAAGTATTTGTCAGTTCACTAATACTGCTAGCCTTTAATCCCAGAAATTGTACCTTTATTCGATCAAACAACCAGTGGTAGTGCTGAATTTTACTGCCAATACTGTCATCTAGTCCTGCTTACAGTAAAAATACTAACTGTGCTAAATTTGCAATGAATCTGCTAAGAATCTGTGTTTATGCACTGGCACTGCTAGCGTTTGGCCAATACTTCAGCTTGACTTCATCATAAGTGCTTCTGACAACTACCCAAAGCCTGGAACATTCATGTTTTTTTCATAACAGCAGGGGAAATGTTGCTTTTTTTCATGCTGTCTGTACAACAAAAAATGAGCCTCACAAACAATTAGTGCCTGAATTTGTTACCATATAATAAAAGACCCATTGTGTTGGTTTAAAAGAGAAAAGTACCTAAAATATAATCTGATCAGAAAGAAAGAAAGAAAGAAAGAAAGAAAGAAACTTGTATACAAAGATTGGATTTGGCTTTACCCCCCTGACCTGGCCTCTTGCCTGACTGTCAAACATACAGCTGTGTGTGTGTGTGTGTGTGTGTGTGTGTGTGTTCGTTCATCAGTGTGAGCTCTGGGTGTGTGTGTCCGTACATGCTCGGGCAGCAGTGTAAAAGCTCTTCATCACTCTCTCATTTATGGTGGTGGAGGATCAGAGGAATGACAGATGTGCATGTGTGCTTTGTGTAGTCATATGAGATTCCAGCATCTTTAAAGCCAAACAGAACAACGGATGCAAAGTGAAGCACAGGACTGAGAAAGGGACAAAAAGGAAGTCATAAAATAATGTTTGATATATTCATTTCATTTTCCTTTAATTTTTCCTTTCTAAAGTCATATAGTATTATCTTTCTCTAATTGGCTTGAAGGTGCTCTAAGTACTTTTGCATAAGTGTATATACAATATACATGGTGTGCGGGTATACATATAAACTCTAATATTTCTATTTTCATGTCTCTTACCTGATTCAATTTCCTCTCTTCCCCTCTCACAAGCTGCTTTCTTTTTTTTTTTTCTATACCCGTATCGTCTGCAAAAAAATTTTTAGCTTAAATGCCAGATGTGGTTCTAACTTGTCTCACACTTGTAAAATCTAATCATTTCGCTTGACCTAATTCATATAAGTTATGAAGGCTATGATTAATGTTGGGACAGGATTAGCATTAATACCATTTCTTACTACCTTATTCCTATGAAATCGAATGAAAGCTAGCCACATCTCCCTCCCTCACACATTCCTGGCCCTCGGTGTCTGCATCTCGTGTCAGATTACGCTATGGACAGTGGCAGCTCGTCCATAGGGGTAGGTGGTGCAGAACCCAACCATATATGTCAGCCATTCAACAAATATTAATCTTCATAAGGTCCTCATTCACAACCAAGTACATTTCAAATTCCAATGAAATACTAAGTACCTCTTTTGAGTGACTAAAGGTTTAAAAAATTCTTGCTATTTGACAGACCTATGTCAGTGTTCTATTGATTTGGTCACCATTCTAGATGACCAATCGGAGTCATGAGGCAGGATGTTCAGCCCCACTTTTAGCTTGGTAGAGTTATTACCTAGTGTTATATGCAGCTAGTGGGGAACCAAAATGAGTGCTAACAGAAGTCCACTGGGGCTGAAAGTTTTGTTTATGAATTCAAAATGAACATTGCCATCTTTTTAGTCCATAGTTTTCAGTCTTTTCCCTAATTAGAAAGGATGTAATCTACATTGTTGTCTAAAAGCTATGTACCTGGCTGGGTTGTTAATGGGTCTTTATAATGCAATTATCAGCTAAGCTTCCTTGCTAAATTTCATTACAAATTAGGAAAATTAAGCAGGTGATATGGCAGTGATATGTCAGCAATATTAAGTTTGATCAAAAATTCTCTACTCTGAAAATTCACTAGATAGTATCCTATAGAAGAAGTAAATATGTAATATGTAAATAAAATGTAATAGCTGTTTGATTTAATTTTGTTTAAGGCTATGTCATTATTAATGTCATCCTGTCTCTCCAAAATCTATCATATGCTGCTCCCGGCTCTGAAGCTCCTTATTGTTTCTGTGATGCAGTGACCGAGAGATTGGATCTTGTTGTCCATCATGCTGCAGGTACAAGCAAAAAACGAGACGTTTTTCAAACTTTTCAGTGTAAATGTGTAGGGAGTGTCTCTGTAGGAAAACACCCTATCTTGTCAATTCAGCTATAAATGAATCAAATAAAGCAAATATGCTACCAATATGTAATACAAAATCTGTGTGTTTTAAAGAAGTGTTATATTGTAAAATACTTCTTAAGGAAGGTACTCCCATCTTCCAGGATTCAGGGAGATCCTCTATCCAAGCCACATTCCTCACATTCCCAACATGGGGCATCACTCCTAATCTTAGCTGTGATTGAACTATACTCCCAATCTCATAACGTAATAGTATTTCCCAATCTTTCATACTGAAGCTTTTTTGACATATTTGGTTGTCAATCTGGGGGAACCCTTAAACATTTCATGTAGACTCCTAAAAGTATTTTAGGAAGGTAAGACTCTTTAAACTATCCAAGGAACCTTGAAAAGTGACCAGTGTGATAAAGTTGCATGATATCTGGTATAAATGGTATGTACTAATTCTCTGTCTCTTTCAAGGTAAAAAAAAAAAAAAAAGGTTAACTTTTTGCCATCCACATGATTTTATTTGCTGTTAACAAATGGTTTGAGAATTTTTTTCTTTTGTGGAACCATGAACAATGGCACCACCACTGGTCATGAGAAAAAAAATACACAGAAAGGGATGAAGAAGCAAGACTGCGGCTGATTTCTTTCTAGCCCAGCCTATCACTAACAGTTATGTCAAGTTATTACACAGAATGTAACATCCCCTAGTTTGAGTGTCCATTGGGGGGGATTTATTTAAGCTTGCTTTGCTGACACATCGTTATCAGCAGTGATTGAGAAGACACGTGAAATAATATACCAGGTGTAATAAACATGAATGAGGTGGATTAGTTTCTTGATCATTCATTTTACAAATGAGACTTGATGGGAAACTAGAAGCAATTAGACTAAGCATGCATTGTCCAATCAACATACAAATTACAGAAAGGGTTAAATGACAGAACCATAAATTTTGTGTTCCTTAATTTGATCAAAAAGAGTTGGCTAATAGCAAGCATTATTTGACTTTAAAAAAAACTGGAATCACGAATGATGCTGCCATCTGTATTTGAGTGAGTGTATGTTCCAGGGTGTATGTGTAATAGGTTTGTGTCTATGCATATGATGAAACCCTGTGCTACTCTATTGTGTTCATAATAGTAATGTTGAGTTACTGATAGGTATTAGATTTTTTTTTGCCCCCATTCAATATCACAACCAGTTGTCATTAATACAAGTATATGTTAAGGCTACTGTTTCCACATCCCTGTCCAGTGTACTTTAAACTCACAAAGACCTATATTAATGAGCTGAACTATGGACTGTCTATGGTTAGAGCAGCAGAAATAGTGGGTCAGCACCTAAATCAGGGACTGGTGCCCTCTTTGGGGCATTTATAGATCCTTACCAGTGTGAAAAGACTGTGACCCCTTACAGCCCTGAGTGCTCAGCTGTCCTGCGCACTTCAAACGTTCTGGCCATGCATGCTCAATTTATAAGTAGAATTGAGAATCCAACCTGTTCCTACATTATACATCACTGAACACCATTCTCTCTATTTTGTTCTATGACCATCATTCAAACAGATACTACAAAGATATATAAAATAAAAAAAGAAATCTACATTTTTCTTATAATATATTTGATAAGCTATATACAGTCAGCTCTGGAAGTATTTGGACAATGACAGAGTTTTTGTGATTTCGCCTTTATACACCACCACAATGGATTTGAAATAAAACAATCAAGATGTGATCGAAGTGTAGACTTTCAGCTTTATTTTAAGAGGTTCCACAAAAATATGGCATTTACCATTTAGCAATTACAGCCATTTTCAACAAAGTACCTCCATTTTCAAAGGTATTTGGACAATTGACTGACAAGAAGTTAATTGACCAGGTGCGGTCCATTCCCTCGTTACTTCAGGACAGATGAAGCAGATAAAAGGTCTGGAGTTGATATCAGGTATTGAGTTGGCATTTGGCAGCTGTTCGACTGAAGCTACCAATATGAAGTCCAAGGAGATCTCAGTGCAAGTGAAGGAGACCATCATTAGGCTGAAAAAACAACATAAATCTATAAGAGAGATAGCAAAAACCTTAGGTGTGGCCAAATCAACAGGTGGGTAAATTCTTAAAAAGAAAGAAAGCACTGGTAAGCTCAACAACATCAAAAGGCCTGGAAGACCACGGAAGACAACTAAAGTGGATGATCACACAATCCTTTCCTTGGTGAAGAAAAACCCCTGAGTGAATGAGTGAAAAATAAATAAAATAAAACAGAAATATATTAAAAATATATATTACTTAATTCCTTTTTTCTTCAGTAACCGCTTTATCCTGGTCTTTATCCAGCCTATCCAGGGGGCACTGGGTGCAAGGAAGGAATACACGCTGGATGGGACACCAGGATGGGATACTATTGCAGGGCACCATGCGCCCACACATTCACACACACATGCACCCACACATTCACACACATTCACACACACATGCACCCACAAGTTCACACACACATACACATGCACCCACACATTTACACACACATGCACACACAAGCACCCACACATTCACACGCAATTTCACACCTAGGAGAATTTCTTTGCAAAATCTAAAAGTTCTGCCATCCCTGGCTGTAAAATAAACTTATGAGCAGTTTCAGTACATTTTAAGACAGATTTTTTTGGTACTCATTTAAAAAAAAAAGTTTAACTGTTTTGACTTTAGCAACAGTATCTAGTGAAGTTACAGACCAATGCTGACTAACTGATGAGGATAACTGCATATCAAGCGAGTGTAGACGCTTTCGAAGAATGGAAAAACTAGCTTAAACCCCCCAACATCCTTTGTGGACCAATGAGATGCCCTTTATTTTTCCGTGTGTGGCTCCCATTCGTCTGACAGAATGTGGGAATGCGCCCCCACCGCAACAACCCCTGTGAACCAATGAGACGCCCCTTCTTTCTCCGGGGGTGGATCTCATTCGTCTGTCAGGATGTGGGAATGCCTCCTCTCTGCCTTTGGCTCGGAGCACTTTGAGTGACGCGCGCGCAGGAGCAGCGCATCATTTCAGCTCGGAAGGAAAGGACGGCCGGCCGAGAGAGAGAAAGAGAGCGCGCGCGGCCCCCGTCTCTCTGATCATCACGCGCGAGGACTTCCCCAATCCTCCTTTTAACCGAATGGCTGTATGAGAGACTCGGTCCCGCCATCTCCTCATCTTCCTTCTCTTCTCCCTTTCCTCTGGGACGTACGAGTCCTTTCTCTCTGTACCGGGCCGCGCTCGGCATAAAAAAAAACACCCCCAAAGCGAGTCCAGTCGCAGTTCATCTCCGTCGCACGCGCGCTGTGTGTGTGGACAGCCATGGATAGCCAAATTAAGTGGAAAGCGAAACGGAGGCTAAAGGGCGCGCGGCTTGCTCTAGCGATGCTCGTGCTTTTCGCCGCAGCAACCACGTCGTCGCGCGCTGGACCAGGTGAGTGACGCGTGCATTAAAGCCGGGGTGGGGCTTTAATACGTGGGGACAGGTCACCCTGGAAGATACTTCGGGAATTACCTGAGTAGTCTTTTAAAGTAGGCCTGCTGATTCCAGAGGAATCGGTGCACGCTTTTTCCGTTTCCTCACGCGCTCAGCCTGAATGTAACCTCTTGGTTTGCTAAGAAATCGTAGACGCTGATTTGGGGAGGGTTTGAAACTTTTTTCCCTTCATCCCTGCAGGCAGAGAGAAACGAGATGATGCACTGCGCCATCTATTGCTACGTGATTCGGATAGGACCACACCATATCTCTTGTTTTAAACGTTTTAACTGTGTGCTGTGAGCATCCTTGCCAATCTCAGACACTCCAGATGAGATTTTCTGAGCTACTTATTAAGTTGCATCAGTCCCATGATCAGTAAAAGGTAATCAGTTAGATGTATGCGCTGTAACTGAGGCATTGCCACGCTTCGCCTGTGGAGTTTGTATTGTATCACAAGGCAAAGTTGATAAATAGGTCTTTAACATCAAACACCTCGCTCCATAGGGTGAGTGATGGAGTTTTCTTAGAATAAGCTGGATCTCTGCAGAGCGAGAGCGCTTTTTACTGGCCACACTTTTTTTTCTCTCTCTCTTTCCATGCGCTCTGTTAAGGTTTTTGGCAGAGGCAACATTTTCCCCTTCCACGAACCGCGGACGTAATTGGAAAAATATGCGCACTCAGAAACCAGAGGGAGAGAGTTGTGTGTCCATTCTTCTTCTTCTATTACTTCTTCTTCTTCTTCTATTACTTCTTCTTCTTCTTGATAAGAACACCGAACTGAGTTATTTTTCTATATTACATTTTAGTTGCGTGCGTTAAAGAATCTGTAACGTGCAACCGTCTTGAAGTCTCGAGCGCGAGAAGGGCGGAGTTTGGAACTCGCGCGCGCGCCCGTTATGTTGGGTGGAGCGGCCGCGTGTCACCTCTCTCGCGCAGAGATGCTGGAGACGGGAGGCACTAATTAAAATGTTTTGGATTCAATAAAATGCCTTCTTTTATTGACTGGTTCTAACCG
>CM040989.1:15677040-15696092 GCA_022985145.1 Pangasius djambal | reverse complement strand
TTTTTTTTTTTTTTTTACAGGCATTTATAAATGTAAGTACAATGAGTACAGTATACCGTACGCAAGAAACAGATGCATCTAAAGCTTCATTTCACACCAAAAGTGTTATGGACTTAACAGTAATGCCTTGTTAACAGGGCTTCTTGTTGCTGTGCTCAGAAAGATGAGAAGGAATTCATTCACACACTCAGAAGGAATGACTGTGAAGCTTTAAGCCTCATGACCATTTGAATCTCAACTGCTTTCACCTCCTACAGCTTCGGATTCTGAAACATTCTGTACACAGCTGTCAGAAATGTCCTGTTTCCTCCTAAACTTTGTACACTAAACAAAACCATTTCCAACTTACAGTCAGTAAGAACATGATTGTTTCAAATGGACTTCCCTTCTTCTTTATCCTTTCTTTCTCAGCCTCTCCAATCTGTCCCAGGGAATAGAGGGAGGGGCAGAAAAGTGGAGAGAATGAGGGGAGAAGCGAAAGGGAGGTGGAGCTCTTTCCATGTATGATCCTTCAGGAGTCTGTTCATAGCTCACACATTCTTAATTCTTAACTCTTAACCCTTTCTGTCTTAACTCGAACATGGGCTTTGTCATCAGCAGCCCACAACGAAGTGTCCACAGTGGTTCTTCAACATATTCCTATATGTTTTTGCTGAAAAGTTGAAATGTATGACATTCAGCATTATTTAAAATACCAGTATACTATTTGAACTACCAGTATACTACTTTAATTAATATATGGAGCGTCAAATGTAAAAAGTTGAATGCGGTTTTCTCTTTGACTATTTTTGGACATTCTGATACATTTAGATAGTGATTCATGTCAAATAACAGCTTTAATTTTCAGTGTAAATTTTAAATATAAATCTAATTGTTAAATGTAAATGTAAAATATACAGCCAGGTCCATAATTATTTGGACAATGACACAGTTTTGGTAATTTTGCCTCTGTTCACCACCACAATGGATTTGAAATGAAGCAATCAATATTTGATTGAAGTGTAGACTTTCAGCTTTAATTCAAGGGGTTTAACAGAAGTATTGCATTAACAGTTTATGACAAATTCATGACAAATTAAGGAGATAAAAGGTCTGGAGTTGATTCCAAGCAATGAATTTGCATTTGGTAACTTTTCGTGGGAACTCCCAATATGCGGTCCAAAGAGGCGTCGATGCAAGTCAAGGAGGTCATCATTAGGCTGAAATAACATAATAGACCTATCAGAGAGACAGCAGAAACTTAAAAAAAAAAATTAAAAGCCTGGAAGACCATGGAAGACAGCTAAAGTGGATGATCACAGAATTCTTTCCGTGTTGAAGAAAAACTCCTTCACAACATCTAGCCAAGTCAAGAACGCTCTCAAGAACATTGTCAAAGTCTACAATCAACAGACACCTTCATGAATGTAAATATAGATGGTTTACCTCTAGATGCAAACCACTGGTAACACTCAAGAACAGGAAAGACCAGATTAGACTTACTAAAAAAAACTCTAAAAAAGCCTGGTCAGTTTTGGAACAAGATTAATTTGTACCAGAATGATGGGAAGAGAAGAGTATGGAGAAGGAAAGGAAGGGCTTATGATCCAAAGCATAACACATCGTCTGTCAGACATGGTGGGGGAAGTGTTATGGCATGGGCATGTACGGCTGACAGTGGAACTGGGTCACTGGTGTTTATTGATGATGTGACTGCTGATAGAAGTAGCAGGATGAATTCTGAAGCATATAGAGATATACTTTGTCCTCAGATTCAGTCAAATGCTGCAAAACAGACAGAACGGTGCTTCACAGTACAGATGGATAATGAGCCGAAACATACTTCAAAAGCAACCCAAGGGCTTGTTAAGGCAAAAAAATTTTATATTCTTAAATGTCCAATGACCTCAACCAAATCGAGCATACTTTTCACTTACTGAAGACAAAACTGAAGGCAGAAAGACCAACAAACAAGCAGCAACTGAAGGCAGCTGCAGTAAAGGCCTGGCAAAGCATCTCCAGGGAGGAAACTCAGCGTTTGGTGATGTCCATGGGTTCCAGACTTCAGGCAGTCATTGTCTACAAAGAATTTTTGTCCAAGTATTAAAAGAAATCTTTATGATTATGCTAGTTTGTCCAATTACTTTTGAGCCTGTGAAAATGGAGGAACTCTGCAAAAAATGGCTTTAATTCCTAAACTGTTAATGCAATATTTTTGTTAAACCCCTTGAATTAAAGCTGAAAGTCTACACTTCAATCACACCTTGATTGCTTCATTTCAAATCCAGTGTGTTGGTGTACAGAGGCAAAATTACGAAAATTGTGTCACTGTCCAAATCCTTACGGACCTGACTGTAAATGTTAAAAGTAAATGTTGAAAATAAGTGTTAACTACAGTATAAACATAAATATGAATAAATGTAAAACTAAATGTTTAATCTGAATGTTAAATGTAGAACTTAAGTGTTTTGTTCATATGATAATTGCCCCCCGCCTCTCAGATTGTGTATCAGTGGGAAAACACAGAGCTGGTAGGGTTGCCGTTTTATGCCATATTGTGCTAGTTTTGGAGCAAAGTTGACAACGTGAAAAACAAGTCGGGCTGATTTAAAACCCGTCCATGGCCGCCAAAAGGTCTTGTTTAAAGGAAAATAATCAGAATTTAATGAAATCAATTTCTGCATACATATGCTATGGCACAACTTCCCAACCCTGATCTTGGACTACCACTGGCCTGCATATTTTAGTGTTTTCCCTGCTGTTATCATGCCTGATTTAACTAATCAGCTAATTAAAAGTCCTTCCTGAGTTGACATGGGTGTGTTAGAGCTGGGAACACAATAAACTGTGCAGGGTTTTTTTTTTCAGGACCAGGGTTGGGAACCCATGTGCTATGGCATGTGCAAGGGACCCGTATGCAAAGGAAATGCAGACAGTGTAGGCCTATCTACAAAGTAAAGAACCATTTCTGTTTTGAGATATATGTACAAAATGCATAAATAATACCGGTAAGTAATGCAAAATACATACAGGTAAATGTAAAAGTAGCTAGCGCCTGTAGCGTTAGCTAGTCAGGTAGTCAACTTAGCTACCCGCAAATGTACCGTGTTTATTTAACAGTTTAAAGTTTGTGTAAATTTAAATATAAATTTAAATCTAAATATTAAATAAATATAAATGATAAGTTTAATTGGTAAATGTAGAGGGTAAATGTTTTGTTCATGTTATTGCCCCTGCCCTCTCGGTGTGTACTTCACTGGGAAAACATGGTGCCAGTAGGATTGCCAATTTTACACTATACTACACTAGTTTCGGAACAGACTTGCCAGTTTGTTTTGTTTTGTTGTTTTTTTTGTTTTTTTTTTTGTTTTTTTTTTTTGCTTTTTTTTTGTTTTTTTGTTTAGGTTTAGGACACTCCTTTGGAACTGTGATGACATAACTACAACTGGCAACTCCTGGCAAGTCTCCACTATGAAATTACAGATGTAGGGAAGCAGGTACAGAGTGCATTAGCAGTAGCTAAGCTGGTTACCTGACTAGCTAATGATACAGGCGCTACCTGCTTTTACGTTTACCTATTTCTGTATTTTCGTATGTATGTTATTTCAGAGTGGAAACTAATTTCAAGATTTACCGGTTGTATTGATGACATCCCATGTTCCCAAACGAGCATCCTGAATCAGTCTTTGCAATATATCTGAAAACAGAAATGGTGCTGTACATTGTAGATAGTCCTACACTGTCTGCATTTAAATTTTCCATATGCCATAGCATAAGTTTGCAGGAACTGATTTGATTTAATTCTGATTATTTGCTTTAGAACAAGATCTTGACGGCTGCATACTGTTTTTAAATCAGCCCAAATTGCCACCAGCGGACTTGTTTATAACATTTTCGACCTGGTTCTAAAACTAGCGCAGTATGGCATAAAACTGTCAACCCCACCAGCTCTGTGTTTTCCCAGTGAGCACATTCCAAGAGGGCAGGGGCAATTAGCATATGAACGAAATATTTAAGCTCTACATTCAACATTTGCATTTAACATTTAGATTTACATTTTTCAATTAGATTTACATTTAATATCTACATTTATATTTAGCATTTACATTTAACGTTGACTTTTAACATTAGATTTATTTTTAAAATTTACACTGAAATTTAAAACTGTTGTTTGACATGAGTCAGAATAGCCTCAAAAGTCAGAGAGAAAAGAGTATTCAACTTTTTACGTTTGGTGCCCCATACCAATCTACAATACCACACGGTACATTTCTAAACACTTAAATTGTACACTTACATTTCACAGAAATAAGTGTACACTTACATTGTATAGAAATGTGAGAGAATATTGTTTTTCCAACACCTCAAAATCTATGCATTTTGCAGGGTATGGAAGGTTGTTAGTCTGAAGTCAGGAGACTTTCTCTTTTTAATAGCACCTATAGAAATATTGGTCATTCGGAGTAAAATTTATGTGCCCCAGCCAGCTGAGGTTTCCTGGTAGTTGCCCTGTAATTAAGATTTATAGCCCCTTCAAGTTAAACGGCATAGGAGCCATTTCAGGCCCCAGTCAGATGGAATTGAGATGCAGCCCTCCCTGCAGTCAACAGCTAAGGGATTCCAGTTTATCTGAGTGATGACTGATGACACTGAAAAGGTGTTTGTCACAATACAGATAGGACAGAAAAGAGTGTAAGGTTTTGCTGTGGTTGCTGAGATGTGAATGATTTCTCAAATGTTAAATTGCTCGACTGTTTCAGAGAAAGCCAACTGTACTACTAGTAGCCAACTGTAGCAGAGGAGGTAGAATTTCTCATATTCGTACAAAGTTAAACAAACGAGGGTGGTGTAGTAGGGATTTGTTCAATTTTAAATGAATGAATCCCTAAGGAAATGGTACAAACACTAGCCCTGTCTTTTAACTTTCCTGCAACCTTTAATATGACTTAATTGATGTGAATTGTTATGAATTTGCATGTGTAAAACCATGTTTGTTGTTAATGTTCAGCCTAGTCTTACACAAGTGATTAAAGGTTTGAGTGCACTTTAAATAGTTCTGGAAAAAGAGTTTATGGGATGCCATATTTAATATTAGTTTGATGATAGTGTTACATGTTGGGCAGTAGTCTAGAATTAAATGCTATTTGTGTTTAGCCAGTGATGTTTGGAGTTTAGGCATTATTTTCTTTTTTTTTTTTTACCCCGCATTTAGTTCACATGTGTTTGAAGCACTTCTCCTCCCATAATCACAACAATTAAGATCAGTGTTGTATCTGATATTTTCCCTCCATCAATGCATTCTTTGGTATAAATCTTTAACTCCAAATGTACTTTTGCTGCAGATATTATCCAGTGTTATAGCTACTGTATAATATTGCATGCCAGCAATGCTATAGTGACAAAAAATCGATACAAACCACATTTCTTCTGTGTTTTTATTAAATTACTGAAGGCTAAGGACAGTCTTCTTAATACGTATAATTAGAACATTAGGATGGAATTTTAGGAGATTGAAAACCAGAATGAAAAGTGTTTTAAAGAAGGACAGAATGGGGTGGGGTAGAGAAAGACAAGGGAAAACATGGAATTCCTCTTGGTAGGTAGGTAGGTATGCCAGGAGTCACGGGAATAGGGGTCAAAGATCAGATGTTCAGGGTCATGACCCCAGCAGATGATGACTACACCAGAGGTTTATAGTTGTCTCCCTTGAGGCACAGAGAGTTAAAAAAGAGAGAGAGAGAGAGAGAGCGCACACATTGTGCAGCTACTATGGGTATGAGTGTGTATGTGTTGTGCATTGTGTTGCCATAGTGTGTTTATGCGTTAGGGTATCGTGTCTGTATCTGTGTCTGTTTAGTGCTCCAAATATTTTTACCTGTATCTATATTTGTGGCTTAAACTCAAAGTTTTTTTTTTTTTTTTTTATTAATTAATATGAACCTATTACTATGTGCCTTAAATAATTTGTTTCAGCTACAAATGTGTGTGGGACTACTTGTTTTTTTAATCCTGTTCACACAGTTAATATTTTTTTTGTACCCTCCCCAAGATATTTTCTAATGAATTTAGTTGGCTCTGTTTCCAAAAATATAAACAAACTTGCTGCCGGATTTAAACCACCGTGACTCTGATCAGTCAGTTATTAAGGATGAATGAATGAACCTCGTAAACACACCATGCAATGACTCGCATCGGTTCATGTTAACAAATGTGCTCTTTCTTTGTCCTGCAAGGTTCAGCTTCATATACCTCCAGCTCACATCTAGCCTCACCCAGCTGCCCTGGGAACATTTCTGGCAAGACTTCTTAAAAAAAAATGCCAGTAGTGTTCCTCTGATTTGTATCTGTATTTGTATCCATTTCTGTTCATGCGGAATAATGTACACGTACTCAGTTACATCCGTAGTATGAGTGGTCGAAGTAAGTTTGTCTCTGCATGTGCTCAAATAATTCTTGTGTTGCATTAATCACTAAGTCCGTATTAGGGTTGTGAAACTAATTAAACACACATGGAGTGCACATTAACACTAGAGCTACACTAGTATGTTTGTGTGTGTGTGTATATATATATATATATATATATATATATATATATGTGTGTGTGTGTGTGTGTGTGTGTGTGTGTGTATTACATTAAGTGACAAAAAGGAAATGCGTGTTTAATGAAATGTGTGTTTGTGTGTGTGCGCGCGCATGTGTGTGTAATCTGGGTTCCCAGACTTGGAGTGCTGAAATTTGTGAGTTTTGTGTTTCAGGCGATGGTATGCACTATGAATAGACTCTTTGACCACTCTGTGTGTGAACCCCTCTGGTTTTATTATGATTAGCAGGAAGAGCGAGGGGGGGTCTGGGACACACACACACACACACACACACACACCTTACATCAAACTATATACAATAATATACACATCTACTTTATAGTAAAATTGTGTGCTTGCTTGTGTTAGCCACTTTTTGTCTTTTTGTTTTCTTTTTGAAATTATAGAGTATCTGTGACTCTAATAGAGCTCCACATAGGAATAAAGTTTGTGTTGTGATGGACAGACATTTTGAACAGTTTTCTTCTAAGAACATCTGGAAAGAGTCATGAAGGAGTCTGTAGATCCTGGGGAAAAGGGGAACGAGAAAAAAAGCCAGGGAGAAAAAGGGGAAAGAATGTGTTCCAGATGTTTTTATTCGTCTTCTGGTGGAAAGAGGGAGAGGCCGAAGAAATAATGTTTCATTTACAGAACAAACATGTCTCTCATGCAGAAAAGGAAGAAAAAAGTTTTGGAAGAAAAAGTTGTGCTACCTGGGGGGCTGAGGGTGGGGGTATGGGGTGTGAGTTTCACACAGATCATAAAACAGCAGAATGAATCGATAAAAAAAAGTGTGGTGGGGGGATTTTGTGTGTGTGTGTGTGAGGAATTATATGGCCATTTTATGTGAAAGGTCGTTAGGACCTGGACTACACACTAAAAGTAGGAGACTTTACATGTTGAATCAAAATTTACATGTGTTCTGTTGAATGTTGACCTTAAGGATATTTGTGTGTGTGTGTGTGTATGTGTATGTGTGTGTGTAAACTGTGTAATGCATTTTTAATGTCTACTAATTAAGTTTCCAACTAAAACTCACATACACACAGAGTTTCCAGAGAAAAAAAACTCAAACTAGGTTGCATGACTTTTAATAAAACAATGCAACACACTACTGCAAAAGGGAGAGACAGTGAGTGAAAGAGTAAGAGAGGACAGTGAACTGTGTTGTGTCACATTTATTTCACTGTGCTGCTGAGCAAGACAGTGAGAACGAGAGAGAGAGAGAGGGGGAGAGAGAGAGTCTCTCTCTTTCTGTGTGTGTGTGTGTGTGTGTGAAAGCTCTTAGAGGGAAAGCCCCATTTGAACAGTCTGCATCTGATTACACACAGTGTGTAAAAAGCCTGTTTTGTATTATGGGATATTAGGATGAGGACTGGAATCTGAGTGACATAGATATACGTGTGTGTGTGTGTGTGTGTGTGTGTGTGTGTGTGTGTGTGTCTGTGTGTGTGTGGACTAGTGAGGGTCACCTCTTCTTGTGAACCCGATGCTTAGATGCAACTCTTTCAACTCTGAAAGAGGGCATTATGGTTTCTTGTGAAACTTTATGGCCAGCACACTGATAAGAAATTTTGTCAGTTTTATGGCTGGTGAAGAAATATGGACACATTCATACAGAAAAAAGAATAAAATAATACCAATACATGCCTTTATAGTCATCATAGTTAAATCATCAGTTAACAAAAACTAATACTACATTTTTCCAGATAATTAAAATATTCAGTAATCATAATTAACTGAATTACGCACCATAATCATGTATTCTACTAACAAATATTTCTTACGCACAATTTTTATCATTGCCTCCATGTGCCATACATTATCCACCCCTCTTATTTTAGTCAGTAAAAGCCTTTAGCTAAGGATCTGCACGGGTATTCGAATACCCAGCTAACTGCTTGAGGTGCCAGTATTTAGATATTCTGTATCAGTTATCCCATACGCCGACATGAAGTCAGTGAGAATATGAAAAAGAAAAGCTGTGTCCAGCAGTATTTTGATATTTAGGACAACGCTGTCATGATGTACAAGTTAGAGATGTGCATCAGGGCTAAAAGGCCGTCCTTCTCAGGCAGTTTTCGTTGTCATGCAGGATGGAGTGAGCGGCCAGACATGAAGCTCGTGCGACAAACAAGAGATAGGACATTTCCAATACCGTCTAGTACAACTCAATGACTGTACACTGATCAGACATAACATTAAAACCACCTGCCTGATATTGTGTAGGTCCTCCTTGTGCAGTACAGTTTTTAACCCTGGCTATTCCTAGGTTAGTTTATGGGACAGATGGCAATTTGTCATGTTACGTTAAAGCTTCAAATATTATTTTCAGGAACAGCGTTCTGTCATTTTTACAAGTTCAATTGACCGTCATATCTCCCCCAATATTTTTCCTTAGGATGAATGTGTTTTATTCTAAGGAAAAATGTGTTTTATAGAAGCTATAAAGGCCGTTTTTTTTTTAACGTTTCTTGACATTTCTGTACATGGAAGCCCAGTCTCATGAACGCAGACATACTTTCCAACATGCACCTAAAGCTCTTGTCAAAGTAAAGCCATGCCTTTCTCTTCTGTAAACTGTGGTAAAAGACCTTCAGCAGGGAGTTCTTTGTAGTTTTTCCAGTATGTTGCTCATTTTGATGTCTAAGCTAGCTTGTTGTACTGATATTATAATTAGCAAACCAACGTGAGTGAACAGAGTGATGGCATAAACCAAGGCAGCTAACACTAGATAAATTTCATAAAAATCTACGATTGCCTTTATGACCTTAGCAAACACTCAGCGTAGTTTGTTAAGGTTAACCAATTACTCCTTTTTAAACCAACTGCACTGATAGAACAAGTGGAGCACCAAAAAGCACTTCTCCATTCAGATGGGTAACTTACTGCAGGTTTCAGGGCTAGGTGAGAATCGTGGAGAGCAGTGCTTATTTCCCCTCAAAAAAATTAGACTGTTGAGTGTTAATGTTGACTTCAGTTTACAAGTTTATTTTCATTTGGTACCTTACATTAGCTACATATACATACATTACTTTGATTAAAATGATGTTCAGAGCTCAGTCAGTCATGATTAAAAGCTCTGAATATTTCTTTACTGAATTTACTAAAAGACTAGTGGCAGAAGCACAGCTGGGTTTAATGTGTAAAAGGTCTGTGCAAATGGCTGTTGCACACATCACTCCTTTATAGGTGATGAACAAATGTGATTGTGTGTGTGTGTGTTTGCACATTTATGTAGAGAGAATGCCACACAGGTCTGGACAGGAGAGAGGAACTGTTAAAACTCTGCAATAGCATGGAAATCTGGCACTCCTTTGTCTAGCAGTGGAACATCTCTTTCTGCCACACACACACATTTTAGCAATTGTACTTTGAAATTCTTACACCTAAAATGCTGAGACATTTAACTAATTCCTGTAACTACATGCATCTAATTTTTAGGTTAAACTTATATGTAACTTGCATGTTTTATATATAATGATTTAATCATGCAAATTCAATCTTCTTACATTTGTTTGGTTTAACACCTTACAGGGTTTAGTGTCTATGCTAATGCTTCACTTCCCGACAACTCATACACAATTCACATTAGAACTAAGCTTTTATAGAAAACCAAGACTTTCTGAATGCTGATAAACATTCACAGCCACATTAATAAGAACACTTGTTCATCTGGACATTCATATGATTATCCAATCAGGCAGTCATGCATAGCGCAGTGTGTGAATCATGTAGATACGGGTCAAGAGTTTCAGTTAATGTTCACATCAAACATCAGAATGGGGGGAAAATGTGTACTCAGTGAGTTTGACCATAGTGTGGTTTTGGTATCAGACGGACTGGATTGAGTATTTCAGAAACTGCTGATCTCTCTAGAGTCTGCAGGGTTTACACAGAATGGTGCAGAAAACAAAAAACATCCAGTGAGCAGCAGTTCTGTGGGCGGAAACGCCTTTTTGATGAGATAGGACAGAGGAGAATGGCCAGACTGATTCAAGCTGACAGGAAGGCTTCAGTAACTAAAATAGCCACTCTTTACGACTGTGGTGAATAAAAAAGCATCTCAGAAGGCACAGCACATCTAACCTTGAAGTGGATGGGCTACAAGAGCAGAAGATCACATAAGGTGTAGGAGGATCCAAGTGATATGTAGTCTTCTATAATGTACTCTGCTGGCTGTTGGTGATCAAAGGCCAGTAGACATGACATAAGTTTCTGCCCCTTTTCATATGTGGAAAAAGCCATTTCTTCTTGGGCTAAATCATATGTGTATTCATTCACAGTGTTTCTCCCAGCATGTTCACAATGTCTCTGTTGTATATTAAATCATGTTATCGTGTTTGAGCTCTTAGTTGAGCAGCAAAATGAGTCACCATTTCCAACCACAGGAACACGCACAGTGACTGAAAATATTTTTAACTGGAAATTTTAATATGGACGTCTCTCTCACACACTACAAAACAAGTTGCTATTTATTCTTTAATACGTGTTCAATTACTGTGTTTGTCTTAACAAAAGAAAAAAGACCGACATGAAGAGTAATATTGAAGCGTAACATGGTGACTCAGTTTTTGCAAACGGTGCACATGCCAAGCGAGCAAGGCTGAGTAGCACCAGAACACAAAGTGCCAGAGCCATCAGAAATATGCCGTGCTACACTGCAGCGCATAATGTATTGCAGCAAGAGAGGCAGAATGGGAAAAAAATAATGAATCTATTTCAGATATATATATGGGGGGTGGGGGGGGGGGGGTGTTGGTTGTTTGCCCTTGCCATATCAGGATACAAAATAAATCAGAGGATGGGGGAAAGATGAAGGATGAATTACATAATCGAAAAGAGAGGAAAGGGTTTTTGATGCGTGGAGATAAAGAGTCAGCGTTGGTTGCTGATGTCATGAGCTAGAACTTGCCTGGGCGGTAAACGTTAACACTCAGATTCTGTCTCACTGACCCAGTTTTTACACCAATACAGCTGTAATATTTATTTCAAAACTACTCAGTGTACCTGATTGTCATCTCAGGTATTAGCAGTATAAGAATTATTTATGGAATCAAACACACACATTTGTGGATCCTCCTGATGGCAGGGGTGTGTGCGTGTGTGTGTAGGAGTTTTCTTTCTTTTCTGAAATGGAGAGATATCACTTCTCATGTTAGATATTTAAAAGTTCCACTTTTAGTAAAACTTTAAAAGGTGTCAGCTTGACTCAGGTAAAGTTTAAGAGGAGCTGTCAATCAGAAATTTAGGCCTGTCCCTGAGCTGTCAGTACAGGCTATAATCACACCCTCAGCCACAGGTCAGCCAGTGTCAGAATTGTATTTAAAGAGCCTGGTGATGACTGATGGCTGAGCAAAATACTCTCTAATTGTTTTAACTCATGGTTTTCTCTCTTTTGTCATTTCATTTTTTTGCCATACTAAGTGGACCAATGTCTGTCTCAACTAGATTATTATTATTAGTAGTAGTAGTAGTATTGCGTTTTGTTACTTTTGTCCATAAGTTTGTTAAACTCTTTCAACATTATTGTATGGTTCAGGACAGGAGGACAGAGAGAACAGTTGTGGTAGAAATGTGACAATAATGCTCAAAAACATTGGTCCATTGTTTTTTTTTTTTATCTGTATCTGAATATTTATCTACACAATAGTTTGATCTTGTCCTTAAGTTTACACCCGGTATTTAATTGTGTTCTGATCAACATGGCAGCCTATGCTTCCTTTTTCTCTTCATCTCGTAGGAAGCAACAGCAAAAAAAAAAAAAAAAAAAAAAAAAAAAAAAGACAAGTGTTTGCAGCAGTTGAAATAGGAGAAGAGTTGTTACATTTTTTTGCATGGCTTTTTGCAGGTGTCCTCTCTCTAATGTGATCACTCTCTACAGATATTGTAGCCTTAAGATACAGATACTATGTGCCTTCAAGTCGGAAAGCTATAAGAAGAACCAAAGAAAGGGGAGAAATGATCTGTATGTGCATCGAGTATTCCCCTAAATTATTTTGCCTCCCAGGTTATGACTGTGAAGATGTTGCTCTGAATCTGCGTCGTCACCGGCTAATGACAGTAAGGCTAGTGTCTGTGTCCTGAACAGTTTCCTTCTATACTTGTTTATAACCTGTTGACTTTTTTTTTTTTTTTGCTTTCTTGCGATTGTTTGATTGTTGCTTGTGAATTTAAAATGAATTCCCAGCATCTAGTCTGTCTCTGAGAGCCAGTCGTGCAGACTCAGAGCCTATTACCGCCTCTCACTTCTGTTCCAGTAAAATTTTAAGCACGAAAAAAAGTTGGCGAAAGAGTCACAGTTACGTTTAGAGGTATAGTTCAGTGCGTGAATGCGGCATGGAATCCTGAATCCAGTGAAGGCATGACATGCAGCTCAGCCATTCTACAGCAGCTTATTGCATTGTGTGTGTGTGGATGTGAACATGTGTGGGTGTGTATGTGTGTGTGTGTGTGTGTATTAAGCATGTCTTGAGTCAGATTTTCCATTTCAGATAGAAGTCAGTGGAAGGGAATAAGAATTCCAGAGACGAGGGCAAAAGGAAGAGAAAGCCCACATTTTACTTATTGGCTTACTATCAAAACCTGAATATGTGAGGGCATGTTTTATGTAAATTAGATGTATATGAGGGAAAATTGGCATGTGTCATGTACATACAGAAATAGGGGAGTAGCGAGCATGAGCTTGTTTTCACGCAGCAGAAACCGATTCATAATTTGTGCTCTATTCACCACATGCTTTGATGTCATAGGATAGTTTAAGGAATCAGAAACAGATGAATTTGTATTTCATTCCATGCACTGAAATCTGCACTCGTTTCTGCACGATGTTATGAATAAGATTCTTACGTTGGTGTGTGTGTGTGTGTGTGTGTGTGTGCGCACCATATCTAGGCTTTTTCCTGTTGTTTCATGATGAAGTGTGTGTTTGACTGTCAGCGGGAGAAAAAGTGAAAGAGAGCAACGAGGGAGTTGGGGATTCTCTCTTTATTCGCTGCCAACTCATTTTACGCTGTCTCCTTCATTTTTACACTCGTATCCTCTCCTGTTTTTCTTAGTTTTTTTCTTTTTCCTCATGTGTTCCAGGAGTGACTTCACTGACTAATCACATTCCTTCCATAAGATCTGCAGGTTTTAACTTCGTTGTTGTGGATAAAAGAAGCATTAGTTTAAAAAAAAAAAAAAAAAAACATATTACAATGAGTGAAAAAGAAACCCAGTTTTCCAACAATGCAAAAAATTCTGAAAGGCATGATTTCCTGAACCACATCCTAACCTCAACTTGTCAATTGAGTTGACTCAAACAAATTCTTTTTCGCAATCGAGTACATGTTGGCATGGGAGACTGTGTACAGTCAAACACAGATGTGCTCCCTGCTAGCGTGGGAGCTACTCGGTATACCTGTAACCAATAATCTGTAGTATCACACTGTTACATTAAAATGTTACAAGTGCGTGTTTTTACACATAATACAAGATATACAAGTGTGTATTTTTACACACGTACACAAGATAATGTATTTTTTTTATTTCTCAATTTCGTAAACACTAAAAATGTTTAGAGTTGAACTGAGTTTTACACACTTTTTAAAAATATAAAAAGATGATAATGAACCTGGTAATATGTAAATCTTTTGATATTTGACCGAAAATATGTTGATTATTATGAATGAGTTGCTAGGAGACATCATCAGACATCTCTAATTGTTCAGTGTCCTGTGGACAAGGCCAAGCATTCGCCTGGAGAATAGTGTGTGTGTGTGTGTGTGTGTGTGTGAAATGAAGGAATGTTAATCCAGACAAGTAAACTGTCTAAACTCACAGACTTCAGGTTTCTTACCCTGCTGTGTGTGTGTGAGATTGTTTGTGTGTGTGTGTGTGTGTGTGTCAGTGAGCACTATCATAGTGAGCACTTACTGGGACATGTTTTGTCTCACTGCTGTTTTCTGGCTTTAGCAGATGAGGAGAACAGGGCTGGACTGGCTTTTAGTTTAGGTTAACAGCGTTAACACATCCGAGTGTGAAAGCCGGATGATTTGAATCGATGCATCGATTTAACAGGCAACAGTTGAAATGAATAAATAAATTGATTATTATCGAAAAAGGTTAGACGACTGGTGTGTGTGAAAAATCCTTAATATTTTTAAACTGATCTGCCCTTAACTCTGTTATTTAAAATAGTCCTTCTCTATGTCATCATTATTCGCTAATTAACGCTAGGCCTGCCCCAGATTCTGAACAATCAAAAGGAGGCTACTAAATTAAATTGTGTCGTATCTGCAGATTCAGTGGTATAGTCAAATATTAAAGAATCAAAATTATATCGTATTATATGGAAGCCTGAATTTTACACCGCTAATTTAAAGCTACGCACAATAGCTTATTTTATTTCTGAGGAATGCTAAAAGACATAATTACTAGCTAATGAAAAATGAAATCTGTGTTCAGCTGATTATAACTGATCTGTCTGATTCTACTGAGCATTTTGCAAAATCCTACAACTCCTACTTGAGTTCTTGCCTGTGCCAACTTTGTTCTTTCTCTTCTTGCTGCTGCCTCCATCAGTCCTACAAATCTATATGATACTTCCAGCAAAAAGATAGAATTGGTGCTATTTACACATGGAGAGTGCATTCGCATGTGGTAACTGTAATGTTGTTAGCAGACGATATCTCCCGGCCTGCCCAGGTAAACTGAAATTGGAATTAAAAGTGTAGATTTTCATTTGCACTCAGAGTTACGGTAAACAGGTGCATGGAAACATTGCTCCTGCACTACAGATGAGCTGGATAAAGAGTTTGTGTTGCATGTAATTATGTGGGTTAAGGGTGGGGGCGTGGGAGGGGGTCCTTGTGGAAGTCCATCCAGCACAAAGAGCTGGAAGACAAGTCCTTCATTTTATCGGGAAAGCTGTAGAGAGAGAGAGAAGGTAAGAGAAAGAGAGAAAGAGATGAGGGTGAAAAGATGCGGAACATTCCGATAAAGAAAAATCCATTGCATTTTTGGTGTATATTCTGAGGAGGTACATCAGTATAATGTCATTAAAAGAGCACCAAGCAAACATACAGTTAAGGACAGACTGAAACCTATTCACTATGCCATCATTATTTAACAAATATTGCTTTGCATCACTCACTGATCTCAGTTTCCCACTACAGCCGGGAATAAAGCCTTAGCAGGCAGTTTTCACAAAAAACTCTATAGATTAAAAGTAGCTCCCAGCAGCTACTCCTAACGAAAAACTTAAAAAACAAACAAAAACAAAAGCTCTGTATGAGACACATTTTGAAAACGTGTTACCGTGCCACGTTACCATGTGACTTGCAGAGGAGAGAGGTTTCATGACCCCACGAGTCATATGTCATGAAAGCGCAAACGTTACACATGAAGTGGAAAAAAAAAACGTTTGTTACATATCGAGCTTAATCAAATAGCATAGTGGTAGAGGTTAGCTTTGTTAAAATACGTTGGTGCAGAACATCTCATACAGACCGTTCAAGCGAAGGTTTGACACGTTGCTATGCAACATATGCTTATGCCAGAACATTGGTATTTATCGATTAGAAGGAGTTGCAGATAAGTTGCATGCGAATGTTTTCTCTGTGAGACTGGCTTGTCTAGAAGATTCCTGTTTCACTTAAACGAAATCATAAACCATTCTACCTCAGTTGTCTGTGGCATATTTTACATCAAACAGTAAATGTCCTCTCTTTTTTTCCTGTGGTACCAACACTCAAGTGGCAAAGAAAAGCACATTTTGGGTGCAGGGCATGTCTTCATGCAGGAATACCTGCAGACGGGGAGCTGATCTTGTTTTTGCAGGCAGAGAGGATAAATGCATTTTTCACTCATTGCAAGTATTGTCACAAATGTGAACTAATTACAGTGTTCCAGTGTCTATAAAAGTCTGGTTTTATTTCAAAAACCATAATGACCATATCCCTGGCATCACGAGAGTAGAAACAGGAAGTCATGTGAAAGTTTAACCAGTCATGTTACTTGGTGTTGGTAGTCATACATCCTGTATATTTGACATATACAGTAAGTAGTAAGCATTTATAAATCAACTTTTATTTATTTAAAACCAAAATGAATTGACTTAATTATTTTGCATTTGTTTACTTGTTTGTTTTTATTCATACTTATTTTATTATCGGCAACATGAATTGTGATTTTCTTTATAATTAAAGAATTCCTCTTTAGTGAAGGTTACTGTCAGCAGTTTCTCAGCAAGTTTTAAAAAGAAAGTGCCATCTAGAAACGAATAATTCTTAGCGCTAAGATAAAATGCTTGTAAATAAAGGCCTTCACGTTCACATTTCCTAAAAGGCAGCAAACTGAACCTCTTGAGTCCACACACAGTCACACACAGACACACACACACACACACACACACACATTTGCCTTTGGTATTTATGGAGGGAAATGCGGAGATGTATAAATGTTGTCTCAGTAAACCAGTATGGCTGTTTTTACATTCCTTCGTCGCTCCTCTTTAAGAGGGTAACGCACACACAAACAGAAGGGTAAGAGGGTAAACACACACACACACACACACACACACACACACACACACATATATATATATACACAGGGGCAGACACACACCACAAGTGCAAATACATGAGTGTAATAAGTCAAGACTGAGGCGTTTTACCTGAACTGCACTTTGTGGTTTAGCACTCATTAAGGCCCTCTTTGTGTTTGTGCGTGTGTGTGTGCGTGTGTGTGTGTGGTTGCTGGGGGGCTTTAGATGTTGTATGAACATGCTGATACAACTTTCTTAACCACAGCAAGCTGTAAAAGATAAAAATGTAAAATATATCAAATGTTGTACATAAGTGCACACCCCTATTTCTGGATATAAAATCATAGTGTGTTACAAACATCACTTTTCCCTTACACTTTAATTATTCAGGGAAAAATGTGCTCAGCTTGTTCACTCACGTCATATATATCAGCCAATAAACGTTTGGCATCCAGATTGTGTTTCTGTGCTTTTCAGAGTATGTGAGCAGAGCTGAGGAGTTTAATCTCCATGATAACCTCATGATAATTCAAGAATAATATTAATTTTGGTAAGCAAATCATGTAGGCTTAGTTCAATATATTTTACAAATCTTACCAAGTTGGAGCTTACCATCAGTTCAGAGGTCCACCAAGCCTGGTCAGAGGTACATTCAGTTTTCTCAGATAAAACCTATTCATTTTCAGAAAGGTTTCAGGACATTTATATGCATTATTTTGCCATTAGTAGGAGTGACCTGCTACCTTTCTGTGAACGTGATGAATGAATTCCATCTTCAATCTGTCAGGCAGGTCATGACGTTGCTGGGTCATCTTGCACAAATTCACGTGGATAAACAGAGGGGTAAAACTTAATTATACACTTCTCATTCTGATCAGAAAGCTTGAATGCTTTACTCTGCTCACATGCACTGGTTTGTTTTGAAAACTGGGCTATGAGCCTATTTTGGCTTGTAAGTAAGCCTAATGATCGGCAATTAGCAATCATGCAAACTGCACGCTGAAATTAACACACACACACACACACACACACGCCTCATATGAAGCTCAGTTGTTATCTCAAATAGAATTAACATCGTGGTTTCTGACACTGTGTGATGTGTATAAAAAGGAGCTAAACATCATACAGCTTAAAGAAAGCAGCAGCCATTTTGATCACTTTCTAAAATTTATTTATTAAACAATTAAGTCTGGGGTTGCAGCGAGTAGTGCCTGTGATTCACAGTTGTGCCCTGTGTTCCCGACATGGTCTCCAGATCCATCATTCCAGTTGGGTGGTCATAGCTGTGATTGCAGGTTTATTCTTTGACAGATTTCCTTGACAGGTCTATTATGCTCTTTTAATATCACTGTAGCAGTGCACACACTTGCAGGAGCTAATGAAAAAAAAATAAAATACACCAGAAATATGTTAAAACATGTTGGTAAATGATAGAAATGCCGACACAGCAACAATCATTTTATTAAACCTCCTTCGCAAACCTCAAGGCCTGTTATTATACATATAACTACATGGAAAACAATGCAAATGATTAATGTAATATAAAAATTACATCCTAAAGGAGAGATGCAAATCGAAGAGGTCTTGCTAGACAGACCAGATTGTTTCTGGGTTGCATTATATGTAGTACACTCACTCTGCTCTTATACAAGTGCAGGAGATTTTATTGGATTTCGCAAGAGTGAAGTCATAAGATCTTTTACAGCTGAGCTCATTCCAACTGCTACCCATTATATACATTAATACTTCACCTCGTTGTCAAGATAATTAAGACTTCTCTGTGAAACCAGTTGTGGAAAACAGCTGTACGTGAAGTTTTTATTAACAGGTTACATGTATGTAGTTACTGTGTAACTACTGTACTGAGGTTCAGTTCACTCTCTAAACATCCACTTATGCATTGTGTGTGTGCGTATGTATGTGTGTGTGTGTCTGTGTGTGTGTGCATGACATGTTTGAATGAT
>CM040989.1:15667040-15674540 GCA_022985145.1 Pangasius djambal | reverse complement strand
CAGGTTGTTTTTTTTTTATTCATTCTCATAGATATTTTTATTTATGACAAAATGTGTAATAATACAAGACCATATTAGAACCTTTGTGAAAGATTTACTCATGCAAACGGTGCCTTTCGGTACAGCTTGGTTATTTGGGCTGCTTTTTACACACATCTGGCAGCCCTGGCCGTAGCACACACAGTATGTCAGGAACACATACATCAATTTCCTCCCATCTATCAACCTTACAGTATGTGGCTAAAAGTTTGTGGACCAGCACACCCATATGTGTTTCATTGTAGTTAACCATAAGAAAATTTAAATAGTTTAATTACAAAGTAGATTATTCTGCATATGGCAGCCTTTTCATTAAAACCCATTACTAATCAAATTGCGTTTTTACTGGTTTTGACATGAGTTTTTATTTAATAAAAACCTCATTTATTAACACATTATTTTCATTATTGAACTTGTATTTCCTCTTTTGACAGCTCTGTGGTTGATCATTTTCACCACTTCACATTATCTTTTCAACCACGATGTGTGCTTCACACAGAGTGCGTTTAGTAGGCAGATGTAGGTGCAGTTTTGCGTGACGAGCTACAGCCTTAGTAAAACTTAAAATTTGAATTTTGTGGCCACATCGAGTTGCGTTTTGTACTGCAGCTCCAGATATACGTACATCTGACACTGAGTGAAACTTTCACCGATTCTGTCTCATCAGCTGGCTTGCACTCTTTCTGTCTTTGACTGTCCCTGTGTCACTAGAAATTCACTATTCTTCTTCTTCTTCTTTAATTTCTGTCATTTTGTTACATTTTGTCTAATAAATGATGTAGAAACCATTAAAAGTAAGGATGACACGATGCATCCCAATGCAGAAATGCGACGATGTGCGTTAAGGAAACGTGCGATTCACGTAGTGGAAATCAGCATTCTGTTAATTACGCATCTAATTCAATTGCACTGTCTGAACACCGGAGGTCCCGATCTGCACATGCCACAGAGTTAAAATATACAGAGAGCACGCTGGTCACATGATCACATTCATTCCGGAGGAGCCTGCGCATGTTCACTTCTTTTCATTTCTTTTCTCAGCATAGTGTTTATTATAGTCAGTATCCATATCTGAGCTCAAGACACAGATTAGACAGGTTTAAACGGAGAACACTTTAAAGGAATTTCTGATGACTTTAGATTTAGAATGTAGAAAATAGTTGTCCAGACACAAATTTGTGTGTAGGTGGATAAATTTGAAGCGAGTGCAGTACAAAGGCACTGTATGATGTTCAAAGACATATAGAAGCAAAAAAAAAACCAAACAGAGCTTTGGACTGCAGTGAAATATGTCCAGAGAATCCTTGATTTACTTAATTTTGTACATATAATCTTGATCGAAATTGACAGTTACATTAAGCTACTCCCTTTAAAATTATTAGAGTTGTCTGCCTTACAATTAAAGTGACCCTGAATAAGTCATTTTTAACCTATTAAAAATAATAATGTGAAAAAAATGTAATTGTTTGATTTCTTCTTAATGTTCTGGAAATGACTAAAATTGGCATTATGCATTATGAATGCAGAGATCTGTGAATATGCATGAATATGCATTCGGAAATGCCCCATGCCCTCCTGCCCTCAGATAGCTAGCTGGTCCATTAACTGCTAGCAAACTAGCCCACAGTATTGGTGTGTTGGACTTCTTTGTCATGTTCTTTGAGATTTATTTTAACAGCAGCCAAAACTATCAGTGCAGACACGATTTTTAGCTAGTCCTCTATCTTAGCATACACATTCTGCAGCAACAATTTTCCATGTAGCACCCTACTTAGCTTAACATAGGTTAAAGCCAGAGAACATTGCAAACTTATGTAGCCACCAAATCTTTTTTCTTGTTTTAGAAAGCCAGAGAAAGACTTAGTTGAATGGAAAGAGTGATTCAAATGGACTTACTTTTTTAAAATTTTTGGAAAAAAAAAAAACTTTGGTGCATGGACCCATCATTGCTGCATGCATCTATTTTTGTATTACTTTTCTTTCTCTGTGGGAAAAGGCTGGAGATGGAGAACTGAGAGTCAGACCCATGTTTAAGCAAAACAGAGGCACTTGTGTATTTTTATGTAAATTATGACTTTCTTGAACATGAAAGCGTAAACTGTGTATATTTGTGTGTGTCTCTCTTTGCAGTGGATCCAGCTGACCTTCTGAAGATTTTAGATTTTCCGAGTTTGCCTGACGGCGTAACGAAAACTACAGGCTTCTGCACACACAGGAAGTCATCGAAAGGGCCTGATGTGGCCTACCGAGTAACCAAAGATGCTCAACTCAGTGCTCCTACCAAACAGCTCTACCCCTGTGAGTGGACACACACATACATACATTCATGTGCTCATACACACACATTCATGCGACCAAAAATGCTCAGCAAGTAGGAGGGCCAATGCCTGATGAACAGCTGATGGAAATATGTTTTTCTTTTTTTTTTTAATGTATTAGTGATACAGATGGCTAAAGATAACTAACCATTAAGCATAATGTCATAAAGTGTTGGGCGATTTGTAATTCTGCATGTGTGTATATGCAAGAACAACGGTATTAAACAAATTTGGCTGTGTTTCTGATTCAAGCACTGGAAAAGAGACAGAGAGAAGAGAGAAACCACACTTTCAAAACTTGCTGCTGATGTGGCAAACACTTTTAATTTTTTTATTACACACACACACTCTTTCTATTCAATCCCCTTTTTGCATTTTTCAGTCTTTCATGTGTGTTTCGTGTGTGTGTGTGTTGTGTGTTGTGTGTGTGGGGGGGTCATGAGGGCCAGTGGAGTGGGGGTGGGGGATTGTGGGTGATGCACGTGCATGTGTTCTATAGCCCCTTTTATTGCTTATAGCCCACCAGTACAACACTGAGCCATAAAACTGCCCCAGACTCTCAATTTAGCAGGAATGCACCTGAGACAATCCCAAGAATTTGAATGAGGGGGAAGGGGCAAGAGAGAGAGAGAGGCAGAGAGAGAGAGAGAGAGAGAGAGAGACTGAGCAAAAAAAGAAGAGGGGAAAGAACGAGTGAGACTAACTGAAAAAGACAGAGAAGCTAAGAAAAGAAGAACAGGGGAGACAGAGAGGCCGTTCAGCTCAGTTTAAAGTGTCTGGTTTCTGTGTGTGTGTGTGTGTGTGTGTGTGTGTGTGTGTGTGTGTGTGTGTGTGTGTGTGTGTGTGTGTGTGTTCCGACAGCAGCACTCAACTATGGGATTGTGTACTAATGTTTTCCACAGACAGACTGAGGTCATTCTAGCACCCTTTCCTCCTTTCATTCTTTCTTTTTTCACTTTATATAGACATACTTTCTCTCTTATACACAGAGACTTATACATGCAGGGACACAACCTAAATTAAAGTTGCCAGCATTCTTGCCTCAAGCAAAACATAAATACCACGCAGACGGAAAGTTTAAAAGTTTGGAAAGGTTTAGGTGTATAATCAGAAGTGATGCTTGTAGAAGAAGTGAATTAGCAGCTGTCTAATCCTCCTTTTTAGCCCCTTAAGAGCTTGTTAGGCCTCCATTAGAAAAAAGAGCTTTAAGATGCTTTTAATGCATTGAAATGCCATTTTAAAAAAGAATCCTGCTTTAATTCTCCATGTAAAAGTCATAATGCACAAAAACCAGAGCAGTTTGCATTTTGAGTTGTAAAGAAAGCAAATGTGCATCTCTTTTTAAGCCTTTTTATTAGCCTATTTATTTTAATAACCCAAATACTCACTCCATTTTGACCGAAACCCAGATTAAGCAAACACCATGCAAAAAGCACAATGTAATCCCAAAATAAACAATCCAAACGCACACATTATTCCCAGTCCTTGTCTAAATGTAGAAGTCCAAACACTGCTTTACAGGTTTAAAATAGAAAGCACACCCTACTACTGTTACAACTGTCTCTGGGTAAAGGTTAGCTATATGCTTATTCTTGGTTTAGTACGCTGCTGATCAAAGGTTTTTGAACATGTGGAGTTTGTTTCTTATGTTTTAATACATACTATTGTCAATTAAATAAGGAAAAAATGAAACAATTATTCCATCAAATCCCTAAATCCTTATTTAATGACATATTCATTGTCCACTCTCGGATTGTAATGAGACTCTAAATTAGCGCTTTATTAAAGGCAAGTGCACTTCGGTACAGCTGTTACTGTAAGACTGTAAGTTAACGTAAGCCTAGGTGTGTTTATAGGTGATGTCAAGCAGTGTTAGTGCCTACTAAAAGACTAACGACAAATATACTGAGTGCTCCAAGTGCCTAATTAAAATCTAGTGTTTAATTATATGTAGATTTTTTTCCAATCAAATAAAATGTCACAAACATTTCTCAGTTCTTTTATTCCTATGTCTCGAGTTTCCAAATCTACATTTAACGTAAATGTACATTTGTTAAACCAAAAATGTTATTGCACCGTGTACTCTGCACTAGCAGTGCATGTTATAGCACTGTGGGGTCCAGAGTGCACAAAAATCAAGGGGTCATTTTGTGCACTAAATTGACAACAAAGTCTTTGTAAGAATGATACATCACCCTTTGTGCACAAATTGAGAAGTTTTGTTGTCAATTAATTGCACAAAATAAGTAATTCCTTTTGATTTTTGCATGCAAAGTAACATCACATTCTTGTTGGTAAAATTTGATGGCCCTTTAGGACTTCCATCGTTGCTCGTGTTATTCGCTTAATTAAGCCTTCGGCTCCCTGAATTTAAACACAATAAATGTCCTTTAAATTCAAATATTGATTCTGGTTATAGCAGACATGCTATATATAGTTCCAACAGGACAGAGCATGTTTTATCACTGCATTTTTACAAACAAGCTGAATATTACCATTGAACTAACTAACTCTAACTCGCTTACTAACTTTAACTCAATGCCTAACTAACTTTTTCCTCAATAACTTCGTCCTTAATGAGCTGTCAATGCACCATCACCTTGTTCATCCTTATTCCCTGTAAAGTTATCCTAATCTCCCTTCTTCAAAACTACAATCAAAACTTTAATGTATTTAGGACATTGAGTAAATGTTATCAGACCTGGCCTTGACCATGTTTTGCACCAGCAGAACACTTTGGTTTTCTGGAACATACCTAAAATAGCTAAAAGAGAACAGACAGACACTAGGTCCAGACATACAAAACTCCTCCTGCCTTAATGCGCTGCAGAACTACTCACTAACAAATCACACTAAGCTACCACTGTATTTTACCACTGTCAAGAACAAGCCGTGTGAGTTTAGAGAAGTAAACTGAGAGACTGAAGGAGGAGAGGAATGAGGGATAATGAGAAAGCCAGACTCTCCACATGGACCTGGAACTCCTTCACCCTCCCCCCCCCTTCTCTCTCTCTCTCTCTCTCTCTCTCTCTCTCTCTCTCTCTCTCTCTCACTCTCTCTCGCTCTCTCTCTTTCCCTCTCTCCCTTCTCATTTTCTCTCCCAGTCTTTTTGGAACTATAAGCTTTATATCTGTAAATAAAGGATGGTGCAATTGGTCAGTTTCGCGTGTGTTTTTGTGTGTGTCTGCAGGATGACTGCAACACGAACTTCCTGTTTAATGGGCTTAAAATTTCCCAGAGGTCTTAGCGGCATCTGTTTGGCCAAAGTGTGTGTGTGTGTGTGTGTGTGTGTGTGTGTTTTACAGAGGAAAATCCTAAGACTGCAGTCATGTCTGGTTTTCTCTTCAAAGAGTCAGACTGCTTCATTGCGCCCTTCTTTCTTTTGGGCTCTTTTTTTTAGTGTTTATCTGGTTTAAGCTGTTTTGCCTTGAGTTCCTCGAGTCCTTCCATCCTTTATTTCTTCATTTCCATTGCTCCTTCATACAAACACACACTATCTTTCACTTTCTCATAGAAATTCCCTCTCTTCCCAACACTTTCCCTCTCCATCTCACTGTCTCTGTCTCTCTCTTCTCTCTCTGTCTAGGAGACGTATCACAGTAATAAACTGCCTTAAGAGGAGTGTGTGCTCTTCTCATCCCCCTCTTTCTCAGTTAATATTGTGGAAACTGTCTGAGTTTCCTTCAGCCAAGAACACTTTATCTATGTTCTTGTCACGGCATTGTTTCTATTTACTATGTTGCTTTAACCGGAATTATTTTATTAATGAATATTAAATATATGTAATATCCAATCATGTTCAATCCCTGCTTCAGAATTTTGAGGGGAAAAGCATTTTTGGACATATATCCTGATATTTTTCAAGACATTACTCCTACATTTATATTATATTATATTTTATTGCTAAATTATTACATTAATATTATAGTAATATAATAATTCCTCTTATACCACCGCAGTTTTTCCAATGATTACAAGTTTTAATTTATTACAAAATCACACGTACATTTAACAATACATTTAATGTCCACAAGACAAGTTCTGGTATCACATACGTTAAAGCAGCTATAAACAGTCATTCCTTCACCAGGCTCTCTCTTCCTCTTTTTCTTTAAGTTATTAAGAAGAAGAGACATTGAATATCACATAGTGCAGGTTCCTCTGCCTTTTAAATGTCTCCTCTTTCAGTTAAATCACTAATGGTGGAAAACTCACTGACTGTTACAAAGTGCTCACACAAAGTGAGACCCCTTCCGTAAATGTTAAATAAACATTTCCTGAAAGAAAACCTCACCATACCATCGCCTTAATGTTTTCCTTGCTTTTTAAATTCTTTAATTCTTTGGCTTTGATCTTGTGGAGCATTTGCCACACATACCCCTGTGAATTAGCTGTTGCTATAAAAAAAAACATATTAGAACAAGCACTTTAATACAGATAGTTTACATTACAATTGGAACTATTGTCAGAGCTGTGCTGAAAACTAATCAACACTTTCTGACCAATCAGATTCCAGAATTCAACAGCACTGTCGTATAAGTAGCTATATAGATAGGAAATAGCACAGTTATGCACAGAATGACACTGATGAGACAGAAATGTTAAGGTCAGCTGGTAATACTCAGCTGGTAATGAGATCAGGTGAGTTAAATGCATGGTCAAGGCTAGTGGTTAGTGAACTAGCGAGGCAGAGCACCAGAAAAAAACCCATGTACACGTAGGGATGAAATGGCATAGGACAAAGATCATATATCTAAAGTGGTGTTTCTCATTGGAAATGATTAACAATTTGACATTTACAATTTATCTCATTGTTTCTCCATGCCTGCAGCTTCCGTTTTTCCAGAAGACTTCTCTATCGTGGCGACTGTGCGGCCGAATAAGGGCAGCCAGGCATTCCTGCTCTCCATCTATAATGAGCAGGGCATGCAGCAGCTCGGCATTGAGGTGGGCCGCTCACCTGTCTTCCTCTATGAGGACCACCTGGGCAAGCCAGGCCCTGAGGACTACCCTCTCTTCAGAGGAGTAAACCTGGCAGACGGAAAGTACGAGACATGTATACACATACTTACGAACTCATGTCGATCTGTTACGCTTATAAATACTGTAATTATACATACAGACAAACTCACATTTTGACAGG
>CM040989.1:15622040-15662040 GCA_022985145.1 Pangasius djambal | reverse complement strand
TTTAGTAATAAATATAAGGGTGTTAGGATCATTACATAAGAAGGAAAAACTGATGTATGTAACTGATTTGTAATCGTATTGTGTAGTTCTGTTGTTAGTGCTGTCGAGATGGTGGTATGTAACCAATATTGTACATGAACATGTTTTGTTTTGTTTTATTTTTTGTTTCCTTCACTGTCTGCTTCACTGCAAAAACTAATACCTTAGCAAGTGAAAATATCTTGAATATCGGCAAATGGCTAATATTTCATTACAAGATTATTATAAAAGGGGGGCACGGTGGCTTAGTCGTTAGCCCGTTTGCCTTGCACCTCCAGGGTGCACGGGCTTGCATGTTCTCCTTGTGCTTTCGGGGGCTCCCTCCCGACATGCGTTGTAGGCTAACTGGCATCTCTAAATTGTCCGTAGTGTGTGAGTGAGTGTGTGTGTGATTGTGCCCTGCAAAGGATTGCCCCTAGTCCCCTGGGATAGGCTATTACAGGTCAAATATAAGATTATTCAGCTTGTTTTTAGGACTGGGATTAGTGGTTAGGCCACAGCACTCTCACCGCTGCGGCCCGGGTCCGATTCCCGGCCAGGCGTGCAACAGTGTGCTCTCAGTGCCGGTCCCAAACCCGGATAAAATTGGGGAGGGTTGCGTCAGGAAGGGCATCCGGTACAAAAACTGTGGCAAATCAAATATGCGGACCAATGATCCGCTGTGGCGACCCCTAATGGGAGCAGCCGAAAGAGCGTATCTCAAGTCAAGTGGTTTTATTGTTATTTCAACTAAGACTGCGCACACCTACACAGTACTACATAAAGTGCATGTGTGCAAAAGTGTGCAAACTGCACAAGACAGTACAATATTTACTAAAATGGGACAAGAGACACAGTGAAGGACAATGCAGTGCCAACAAGTGTGGAATAAAGTGCAGAAGATATTACAATATACTAATAAATGCTGTAAATGTAAACATAACATACTAGTTAGCAGCAAAAATCCAAGTGTAAACAAAATGCAGTGTTTTAGCAGCAGTTTATGAAAGAAATGTGCAAAAATTGCAAAGGGAGTGGGATGGTGTTCAGTTGATTATGTGTGAGTGTGCATGCCTGTATGTGTGTTTGGGTTGGTGTCAGTCCAGTCTCTAGGTATTGAGGAGTCTGGCCATGAGGGCCTGAATGTTTCAGTACCTTTTGCCAGACGGTAGAACGGTGAAAAGTTTGTGCGAGGAGTATGTGGGGCCATCCACAATGCTGGCGGCATTGCGGATGCACAGTGTGGTGATGCGGCTGCTCAGGTTGCTCTCGATAGCACCTCTGTAGAATATGGTGAGGATGGGGGGTAGGATATGGCCATTTCTCAGCCTTTGCAGAAAATAAAGATGCTGCTGGGCTTTCCTCACTATGGAGCTGGCGTTGAGGGATCAGGTGAGGTTCTCCACCAAGTGAACACCAAGGAATTTGTTGCTTTTAATGATCTCCATGGAGCCATCGATGTTCAGAGGAGAGTGGTCACTCCTCGCTGTCCTGAAGTCAACAACTATCTCTTTTGCTTTGTCCAAATTCAGAGACAGGTTGTTGGCTCTGCACCAGTCCATTAGCTGCTGCACCTCGTCTCTGTTGACTCATCGTTTTTGTTGATGAGACCTACCACGGTTGTGTCATCGGCGAACTTGATAACGTGATTCAAGCATTGCTGCATTGCTGCTCAGTCGTGAATCAGCAGAGTGAACAGCAATGGACTGAGCACACAGCTCTGGGGGGCCCCAGTGCTCAGCATGGTGGTGCTGGAGATGCTGCTCCCAATCTGGACTGACTGAGGTTTCCCAGGCAGGATGTCTAGGATCCAGTTGCAGAGAGAGGTGTTCAGGCCCAGCAGACTCAGCTTTCCAATGAGGTGCTGAGGAATGATTGTGTTGAATGCTGAACTGAAGTCTATGAACAGCATTCGTACGTATGTGTCCTTTTTGTTCAGGTGCGTGAAGGCCAGATGGAGGGTGGTGGCGCTGGCATCATCTGTTGAGCGCTTGGGATGATTTGGGATGATGACCAAACTTGCAGGGGGTCCAATGAAGGGGGCAGAAGGGTCTTAATGTGCCTCAAGATGAGCCTCTTGAAGCACTTCATGACGATGGCTGTAAGTGTGAAGGGACAGTAGTTGTTGAGGCAGGACACTAAAGACTTCTTGACACTGAAGGGACACTAAAGACTTCTTGACACTGAAGATGTTCATGAGAGCATCAGCCAGCTGGTCTGCCTATCCTCTGCACACTCTGCCAGGAATGTTGTCTGGTCTAGCAGCCTTCCGTGACTCTGCATAGAGTTTTCCTCAAATTAGCCGTGGTAAGACACAGCACCTGGTCGTTGGGAGGACAGCTGGTCTTCCTTGCCGCCATGTCATTCTACACCTCAAAGTGTAGAAGTTGTTCAGCACATCTGGAAGTTCTTCAGCACATCACCGTCACAGGCAGGTGATGTTGTCCTGCAGCCGGTGATGGCCTGGATGCCCTTCCACATGCACCGCGTGTCTCCTCTGTCTTGGAATTGTCTGTGGGTTCTCTGGCTGTGTGCATGCTCTGCCTCTCTAATGGCACAGGACAGTTTGACCCTCGCTGTCCTTAGGGTGGAGTCTCCTGTCCTAAGCAGTGCACGCACCTTCACAGTCATCCATGGCTTCTGGTTGGAGCGTGTAGTGATGGTCTTGGAGACAGTGACGTCATCATTGCACTTACAGTTGTAGCTGCTCACTGATGCCGTGTATTCCTCCAAGGTGGTGGAATCGCCATCAGTTGCAGCCTCCCTGAACATGTGCCAGTCAGTGTGCTCAAAACAGTCCTGAAGAGCAAAGATGGCTCTGCTGGCCAGGTTTTCACCTGCTTCAGAACCAGACTGGAGTGTCTGACGAGCGGTCTGTATTCTGGGATTAGCATAACAGAGATGTGGTCCGAGTAGCCAAGGTGGGGGCGGGGCTCCGTCCGATACACGCCAGGGATCTTTGAAATTAGTGTCTAGAAATAGGTTTCATATATTTAGTTTATGGTAATCCTATAATAGGAAATATTATTTGATAAATGTAACATATTTTCACTTTCTATGATGTCATTTTAGTTTTTTTGGGGTTTTTTTTTTGCTTTCTTGTGTATTCTATTCCCTACACACAAATGCATACGGGACAGTTGTGAATAATCTGAAGCTGTGTTTTCTTTTTACTCACACTGTACACTGCAGTCTCTCCTCTCAGGGTTTAGATTTGCTTGATTTCTGCTGATACAAGGACGATTTTTTTTTTTAAAATATGATGACATGTTTATGTCGTTAATACACTTTCACATCTCAGTTAGCTTTCTCATTTTTGCTTGGAGCATGCTGCTATGCAAATACTTACCCAAAACCTAGCAGACAAAATGTAGTGTGGATAAGTATTATCCAAACAAATCAACTCTTCTTGTTCTCTTTAGAACCAAATGGACACCATCATCTCAGCACAGCGACATTTGTATAATAAAATACAATTATATTACACTTAGATTCAGACCAATTAGATAAAACTTATATCCAAATAGTGTTACATTGTCAAACTAAAGCTGCGTAATCATTTTTACTATCATTTATTAAATATGATCTTTTATTAAGATTATGTGGAACGTTTCATAATTTATTAATTATGATATACAGTAGTATATTAAACATATGCACATATATTATTCTATATCTAATATCTTTATTTGAATGATAAATAATTGAAATATTTAAATAGAAAAAAATCAGGTATTTTTATAGTCATTTTAAAAATTTTTGCTGGTGCCACTATTTTGCCCCAAATTCTTAGCACACTTCTGCAACACATATCTATATCACACATCTCAAATATCTTCAAGCAGCAGAGTGTGATTAGGTGTGATAGGTTTCCTCTTATATGAATTCTATTCTACAATTCTACCCTGGCACCTGTCCCACATGTACTCTGTGTGTTTGAGCTGTCTCTGTGTTCTAGGGTATTATTTGAGGTCCCATTGAAGGTTTTCCACCAGACCCCAATCTCCGCTAAGCCTAGAGAGCCTTCTGTTCCCTGCCTTTTGTTCTCTCTCTCTCTCTCTCTCTCTCTCTCCCTCTCTCCTCTCAGTGACCTTTGTAAATCTTCCACATTACATGAGGTGTATGTGTGTACGTATGTGTGTGCGTACAAGTCTGTTCATGCCGGAATCTAAAAACATGTCAGTGCCTCCATTCATCTTCACAGCTGAGTTTAAACTCACTGTGCTTTAAGCCGGGATGTCTTTGTGTGGGAGCGTTTCCAAATGTCAGCATGCCAGTGTGTGTGTGTGTGTGTGTGTGTATGAGAGAGAGAGCAGGATTCAGTAAACTGTTATAACTGAATAATAAACAGTTACACAGTCAAGAGATGTGACTGAACACAAGTCAGCTGCTCTGAGAGAGTAGGTCTGTGCGTATGAGGGAATTTTTGTGTGTGTGTGTGTGTGTGTGTGTGTGTGCATTTACATATGTGTGAAACTGAGAGAGGCAGAGAGAAAGAGTTAAGGCATGGTAATTCATGGTAAATCTGAATTAATATAAATCTCTCCACTGCAGACTCAGAAATAGTCATGGACCACTCAGTAATATATTTGGATAATGCGTAATATTAATCGTGTGTGTGTGTGTGGGAGTGTGTGTGGGTGTGTGTGCGCGTGTGTATCCTGTTCTCTTTTCACCCTCTCAGCAGAAGTTTTGTTTAATTTATTTATGTATTGTTTCTTTACTTCCTTATTTACCTACTTATTTATTGAGTGATTTATGGAATGAGTGCATGTCCAGCTGTTTCAAGGAATCACTCTCCTGCACCTAATTGGTCCTGGATTGGAATTCTTACTTCCTGGTTCCTGTGCCAGGAGGAAGTTGTGCTTCATTCCAGTTTCTGTGCTAGAATTGTTGAGCATTGCTAATTAAAAAAACTAACTTAAGTTACTAACTGTGACTGTGAGTTATAAATCCTGTTTATACTGTACATATTCATTTCGAATAATAATAATGTTTTGGGATTTAATGCCAGCCAAAAGCTAATGGGATTTGTTATTTGCTTGTTAGTTTGTTTTTTTTTACTGTTCAGTTATTGAATGATCATTGCTGCTGTTGTTTATTGTGTGTAGGTTGCGTTGCATTCTGTGTTCGTGGTCATTATATTGCATTTTGTTGTTTGAATTTTTGGCTGTGCTTCTAAATTTGTTTGTCTTATTGGTGTTTTGTCTAAATGCTGTTTTTGTGGTGTTTTGTTTGCAGGGTGATATTCAGCAGCTGATGATTATAGCAGACCATCGTGCTGCGTATGACTACTGTGAACATTATAGCCCAGACTGTGAGGTTCCTGCCCAGGAGCAGCCACAAAACCAGGACCCCAACACAGATGAATATGTGAGAGTTTTCTCAAATCAGTCTCAAGACACTGATGAATATATGAATTTTCTCTATGCGTTCTTTAACTACAAGCTCATATGGGTGCTCTTTCCAAATAGTCTCCAAATAGCAATAAGCATGCATTTGTTTTCATAATCCATAATCTGGGATGACTATAATTGCCATACATTCTCTAACCATCCCTAACAGTCTGTAGGACAAATATTTAAGTTTTCTTTGGACATTCTCTAACGCCAGATTTGTACTAATTTCTCAATATACTCTATTAAACACTTATACGGAAGTGTTCTGTCCATGGTCTCTAAACACAAGTTTTCTCTACACTGTCTCTAAACATGGGCAGCTTTGTGAGGATCCTATCAATACACTCCATGAAGAGACAAACATGTCAGTTTTCTCTAAACATGGTCAAATACAGATGCGTATCTGGGTAAAGTTTTTAAACACGAGGAAACATGAGGAAACACGAGGAAACACTCCAAGCAACTTTTTCTACCCAGTCTTAAAACACTGGTGGATTTTCTTTATACAGTGTGTAAACACAGACAGATGGAAGTTTTCTCCTTCCTAAACACAGTGTCCCCGTATAGTATTGTCACTTTACCTCATGTACGAACATATGCATATCTCTCTGCCTCTTCCTCGTTTGCCTTTTGGGTGGTGAGAGGGATTGACATTTATGTCAGATTTTTTTTAACAAAAACATTCAAACATATTTTGATATATTACAAAATAAAAACGTTATACCCATTCCTGAAATTAGTACATTTACAGATGTATTAAAAAAATAATATATTTCACTAAATCTGTATTCAAAACTACAGACGGGTGACAAAGGGGAAAAAGGTTGGCTCTATTTTGCTGTCAGGGACATTTTTCTGGCATGGTTTAGGATTTCTTGTCCCCTTACAGCTTAGACACACTGCAAATCTATATAAAGTTACTCTGAATGATCACCATTATCCAATGAACAAACATGTCTATCTTGATAGGAGTGGTCTTTTCCAGAATGACTCCACCACATTCTTTGGGCACCAAATGGTTTGATAAGTATGAAAATTATGTAAATCGTATGCTATGGCCTTCCCAATCAACAGATCTCAACCCAATTGAACGCCTGCACTGCAAAAAAAAAAGCCATTTTAGCAAGTGAATATATCCTGAATATAGTCAGATTTATCTAGTATTTTCTATTGTTAGAATACCATAAACCAAATATAAGATTATTAAACCTATTTCTAGACATGTGTGCAAATTTCAAGCTTGAAATAGACTTTATGATTTTTAGAAATAAGCAAAATGGTCAGTAGAACAAGTCTTTTCATCTCTCCAGTACAGTTCCAGAGACATGTAGAAGCTATACCAAGGCACACTGAATCTGTTCTGGTGACTCATGGTGGCCCAATACACCTTATGTTGTTTTTTTTTTTCTCTAATTTGTCACCCCTCTGTAGTAGTGGATGTTATAATTACACATAATCCACACAGAATATGGTGTGACAGAGTTAAAGACAGAATAAAACATTTTATATTGCTGTATCCACTCTGCTGGCATGCAATAAGAGAACCATGTTGCTCAGTACATGGAAATTACTCACTCTAGTTTCAGTGCCTTAAAAGGCACTAAAAAACTAGTCCACTCTTGCCTTAAAAGTGCTTTCATGGGTTGGTCAGTAATGATATTTGTGTGATGAAGAGTTAGAGACAAAAATATTGTCAAAATATATAATATATATGTTATAATTATGGGAAAAGCTAAGCCTGTGTGCTCTGTGCTATATGACTGCCTACTACCAGTAAGACCATTACCTTAAATAATCACTTTTAGTTATAAGAACTGAATGACAGGCGTTTGTTGTTGCCCAGATGTGTAAAGAGGGAAAAGTGATCAGAGCCATTGCACAAGCATTGGGCATAGCCAGTACAACAATTTGGAATGTCCTGAAAAAGAAAGTAACCACTGGCGTACTAACAACCAGACATCGGACAGGTCAGCCAAAGAAAACAAAGGCAGTTGATGATGGAAACATTGTGAGAGCTGTGATGAAAACCCCCAAAACAACATTCAGTGACATCACCAGCAACCTCCACAGGGCAGGGGTGAAGGTATCACAATCCACCTTTTGAAGAAGGCTTACTTTACAGAAATATATTGGCCATGCCACAAGATGCAAACCATTCATCAGAAGAAAGAATGGGAAAGCCAGATTGGAATTCACAAAGAAGTACAGAGATGAGGCACAAAAGTTCTGAAACCAAGACTAACCTCTGCCAAAGTGATGGAAGGGCCAAAGTGTGGAGAAAGAAAGGATCATCCAAAACGTATAAGCTTATCAGTTAAGCACGATGGAGATAGTGTCATGGCTTAGGCTTACATGGCCGCTTCTGGAACAGGCTCACTAATCTTTATTGATGATGTAACTCATGATGGTAGCAGAAGAACGAATTCAGAAGCGTACAGAAACATTCTGGCTGCCAGTTTACAGAGAAATGCATCTAAACTAATTGGGAGGAACTTCATCATGCAGCAAGACAATGATCCAAAACACAGTGCCAACACAACAAAGGACTTCATCAGTGGAAAACAAAGTGGAAGGTTTTAGACTGATCAAGTCACCAGAAACCCCCAAAACAAACAACAGAAGCTGCTGTACAAGCCTGGAAAAGCATCACAAAAGAAGAATGAAACAGTTTGGTTAGGTCAATGGGTCGCCGGCTCAATGCAGTTATTTAGGGATATGCAACCAAATATTAAGTATTATTTACTTTAATTTACTGTAATTTATCCGTTCTTGTACTTTTTCCCACCTAAAAATTGGGTGGTCTGCCACCAAAGGTGCCATGTTCTAAGTTGTTTAACACATCTAGATGTAAATATCAGGAAGTTAAAGCTGAAATTTTGATCTGTCATCTTATATTCTTTTGATCAACCCAACCCAAATGTCAAACCCAAATGTATAGCAAAAACAAAAGAATTGGCCATGCCATTCCAGTACTTTCAGAGGGGACTGTATACACCATAACCGTGATCATTTTACACTATATACCACATTTTTGGCCATACCACCCACTACTATTCACCAACATGTTTCAAGTATATTCTTTCATCTTAAATCAATGAGACATATCAGCATTGGAGAATTCAGCTAACTTTGAATGAACTTCTGGAATGAGAGTAGATTAAACATGGGAGATTGAGATCTGTGTGTGTGTATGGTGTGTGTATGCGTGGAAGGCTGCATGCATGTGTGTCTTGATTAAACCGGAGAGGAACAGAACAGTCTTGTCATGTGAGAATGTGTTAGAAAGAAAATATGTCTTGATTAATCCATTCTGGTTTCTCCCCTTGTGCCTGAGGCTAATTTTTCCATGGAAAAAAATGATCTCATGCTATGACAGAGAGAGATAAGGAGAGAGAAAGAGATAGAGAGAGAGAATGTAGGATTCAGATCTTGATCCTGCACAAATGTACATTATGTGAAATAAATAATAATAATAATAATAATAATAATAAAATTTGCAAAATACACATAATCTTGATAATCTTATCTAAAGATAATCTATAGATAATCTTTACAAAAAATGTAAATTCTGTTTTTAATTTGCTTCGCAAGAAGAAGTGTATCTGAAGAATTGTAAAGCAATATTAAAACACAAAAAATAAAAGTTTTAACATATGGTCACAATAATGTAAAAGTTGTGTCTGCATAAGTATTCACCCAATTGCCGTGAAACCCGCAAAGTAGTCCGTTTGGAAAGAGACATGATTACAGCGTCAGATGTTTAGCTTGCTATTGAAGAATCACACATATTTACGCGTAAACGGACTAACTCTTTTTGTAATCTTTCCATTAAATTACGGTTCACAGGAGCACCCATGAGACAAAACTGGAAGTTTATTGGAAAGAATAAAAAAAAAAAGTTTGAACATCTAATTAGTAAGCAGGATATCAAGGTTAACGCAGACACTTTGTTCTTGCAGAACACAGAAGACGACACCTACTACTATGAGTACCCATACTATGATGACTTGGATGCAGAGAAGAACGAGGAGTCATCAGTCACCCCTGGCAGGGACACAGACTCAGGACCGAGCGACACAATCAGCACAGGGGTAAACATTTAAGACGACTTTTATGAGGTTGTTTTTATTAACTTTTAATTAGTTACTTTCACAAAACCTACACAGGAGCTGAATAAATTATGACAGTAAGTTATTGTAATCAACAGCATTAATAAATGATAATATGTAACATTTATGTAATGTGGGGGTTACAAATGTAGGATGAAATGTGTTACCAGCAAGGGTTTTTTATTTACTTCCATTAAGAGCTTCTGATCATCACGGTGCAGAAAATGTGTCCTTAATAACACCTAGGTGTTGGTATGGCGTGAGAAAATGTCCTTTGAGCGTGCATTGTTACACTCTGTTTCTTTTGACAGACACAAACCGTGACCACAGTAGGTGGTGGAGCAGGACATACTGGTGGCTCCACTGGCAGTTCTTCTAGCAGTTCTTCTAGTAGTTCTTCAAGTGATACCTCTACCACGGGAACTGGCAGCGAGTCATACAATGAGTACGATGATCCCGGGTATGACACAGCGTATTATGACGAGTCGACTTCCTCGCCTGATGGCTCTATAACAATCACAGGCACAGGCACAGGTACGGGGGATGACCTGGACCTGAGCAGTAGAGTGGATCTCGGGCTGGGCGGAGATGTCGAGAAACACATCATCACCTCAATAGGAGGAGGAGGAGGCGGACGCATCCACACTTCCAGCACTGGTGGCTCTGGTTCTAGCACTGGATCTGGTTCAAGCGTTAGAATTGGCTCGGGTTCTAGCACCAGTTCAGCATCCAGCTCTGGTTCTGGTTCCAGCACAGGATCTGGCTCTGTTTCCACCTCTATTACAGGATCTGACTCTGTTTCCACCTCTGTTACAGGATCTGACTCTGTTTCCACATCCAATACGGGATCTAGTACCGGTTCTAGCTCCAGCTCAAGCTCAGTAAGTTTATGTAATGTATTAGGATCTGCTTTGGTGTGTAGCGCAGTGGATTTTGTTTCAGTTCACTGGGACCACCTAGTGTTCCAGCAAATTACCCAATGAGGTGACTCAGATAAACTAAATAGTCATTGGTCACATAACTAATTATTGGTCCGGTAAAACTACAACTACATTAGCTAACCAGTTTATCATCCAGAATCTAGTTAGTTTGCATCTGTAAATTCCTTAAGATATTCCTTAGATAAAAAAATATATAAAAACCTAGAGCAGATTTGTGTTCTTTGTTTGACTGTTTGTATGTCTGTGTTTGTAGGTGGATAATTATGATAACTATGGCTACGGGGTGAACTATGGAGAGGAGTACACTGACAGTTACGGTGAGGGCGAGGACACTATTGGAGGAGGAAGCAGCAGCAGTACTACATCTGTCGGGGGCGGATCTGTTTCTGTTGGGGGTGGATCAGTCTCAGTTGGGGGCGGCTCTGTTTCAGTTGGAGGTGGTTCAGTCTCTGTTAGTGGTTCAGCTGGAGTTGGTGGTGGATCTTCTAGCGCCGGGGCTGGTGCCGGGGCGGGAACAGCCCGGATAGGAGTTGGCGAGGAGGCAGATTATACAGACGTGGATGTATTTAAGGAGGAGTCCATCTCGGATCTCACTGACTCTGACCTGGACAAGGTTTACAGTGATTACAAAGACTACTACGGTGAAGTTGACGACAAAGTCTTGCCTGCCGAGACTGACAATTACCAGGTAGCGCTCAGAACACGTCATAACCATTAACAGCTACAGTCGAGCACAGCTTAGAATGCTGAGTGTAAACCTTACTAAACAGTGGCCATGTTTACATGCAAAGATATTCATACATTTGAATAAATTCATTAGAGTTGCAGATTTAAGATTTGAGTTAAATGCAGTCCAAACTAAATTTATGTGTGTGAGAGGAATGGCATTTAGAGTCAGTGTCACCTTAACAACAAGCAGCTTGTGAATACTGTCAGTGTAATGAAGATGCGCAGAATGTATACAAATGTTCAAATTTGGAAAACAATAAAATATAAAGGTTTACATTTAGCAGATTATTAGACAGATTACCCACATCCTTCAGTCCGTTGGTTTACTCTGTTCTGACTTAGGTGCGCACATGAAGACTGCTGATTTTGATTGAACCATCAGTCGGATTATTAACAGATTATTTACCTGCATGTAAACTTAGCTACTGAGATCCACAAACACAGAGAACTTAGCATGCTGTGCTATAAACTTTACAATTCTGCATATAACCTCCAGTTTATTTGGTCAACAAAATGCAGCTGACTGTTTTAACTGCAATTCATAAATAAAACAACTTCTACAGTTAAACAACCAGAATAATATTGGTTTAAAAAAAAAACACCGTAGACTCCAAACACAACAACAAATTAGTGCGCATAACTCTGCACTGTAAACTTTACAACAAAACAGCACATGCAAACTTTACAGCATACCAGGTAGATACAAAGTACTGTGCTAAGATATAGCTCAGAAAACATAGTGTAAACTTCAAGATACCAGCTTGGAAGAGTACAAAATTACATGTTACGGCTGCTTTCTCTGTGTGTGTCTGTGTATATGTGTTGTGAGTGTATGCTGGGTTTGTGTGTGTGTGTGTGTTTGTGTGTGTTAAACTTGTGTTTTTGTGTCTGCAGGTAGAAGGATCCAGAGGAGAGAAGGGGCAGAAAGGAGAGCCAGCCATCATTGAACCAGTAAGTGTGTGTGTGGATGTCTGCCGTTTGATACACTCCCCCATGCATATGGTTAACTGCATTCAAGGATGTGCATCCGAGGAGGAGAAACATCTTTACAACTGTATATTTTCAACCATAAACACAGTTCAGAGACAAGAGAAAAAGAAGAAACTTAATCCAGCTGAAAATGCCCTATGTTCATGTCTGAACATGTTTAACTGCACTTCACCACTACAGTTACTGGTACTAACTGTGATATTGGTTTTCAGCAGCTCTCAGTAACTGTTCTCAGTAACTGTTTTGACTGTAGGCATTGAAGCGGTCCTGGCAGGTTTACTAAGACAATTTGTGTCAGTTCTTCTTTTAATTCGTTACCTGTTTGTAGGTAGCAAGACTGGCCGAAGTAGGCTATTGTTATTTATAGGGGAAAGAAATGAAAATATGCAGATTTCAGGAAGTTCGTGGGGTTTTATTATGACAGCCCTGTCATATTCCATTTGACACAGGATATAACTCAGCTTTATTGCTGTAAAATTGTCTTCCCCCTTTTTGCTCTTCCATTTTTTTTCTGACAGAACACGATGCTGTTGCCATTGACTACAGTTGTTCGGGTTAGCACAGTTGATTGCACTGTAAGGATATTCTTAGCTCTGTAAGTTAACTGTATGTGCAGATATTTTAATTACTTAGGCTAACATGGGTTAGTTGTACGGATGTTTTTAACTGATGTAGGTTAGCACGGGTTATAACTATGCAGATATGCATAGCACTCTAGGTTAGCACGTGTAATCTCATTTTGTTAAGTTCAGAGTCAGAAAAGTTACAGATGTTGTTTCTCTCTTTGGGCACATGGAGAATGAAAAATGCAGGCAAAATTAACATAGAAAGAGGTTTTCGTTTGAGTTTGATTCACAACATGTGGAGTTCAATCAAGGAAAATGTGGTTATGGTTAGTTCAGTCCTGCTGGTTTGCTGGAAGATAAAACAGTCCAGACTGAAAACTGTAATTAATTACAAGCAGTGGAAATCTCTCCTTTCCTTCTTCGGACTCTTAACGGCCTCCCTTTCCCCTTGGTCTCTCTCTCTCTCTCTCTCTCTCTCTCTCTCTCTCTCTCTCTCTCAACCCAGTCCCACCACCTCTGCCTCATTTGTTTATTTTGCTGTCTCTGGTAGACTCCCCCATGTGACTAGTGATGCTCAACAGCTGTCTCTTTTCAAACAAATGTCACTGTGTGTGTTTATCCCATACACACATTCTGGCTGTTATTAAATGTTCTCTTCTATGCATAGCAGCGCTGAAATCAGAGGAATGCTTTTCATCCACACAGACACACCCGTCTATAACTTTCTGGCCAGGCATATGAATAATTCAGTATGCAATTTTCTGTGTTCAACTGTGTCCAAATACACACACACACACACACACTCACATTCCCTCATTCTCAGAGAATGTCCATCCTCACCAAAGCCATTTCCTATTTTGCCCAGTGGCATGTCCCCATCTTTTAGATCACAGACCACTCTCAGGCCTATTCACTGTTCCACAGAGCACTGGAACCAGATCCAGATGGCCAAATCACCATGCACCATTCTCCATCTGGTTTTCCTCTGTACTGCATTTGAGGTTCTATACTGGCTCAATAGGCCAAACTCCAGAACAGTGCAACTTTGGATGAATTTTAAAGAGGCTAGGCTCTGTGAAGAACCATTAAGGAATCATTTAAGCCCTAATTTTTTTATTGACACATGCTCATATGCTTCCATATTCATAGTTGACGTGTTTGGTCTTTCTTCTCAGTCATTATTAGGATCTGCTATATACTACTGTGGTATCAAGTGATATTTTATGTACCAACTGCCAATTAAAGTACGGTACATGGAGCCCTGAGTGCTAAATTGAGACAAATTAGCAGAGGTGGTGGGGCTACTGAGTGTCGCAACAGAACTGTGTTCACCCCATCTTCAGTAGAATGTGAGTTTGACTCCCTACGATGCCATAGCAATTCATGGCCAGGGCCTAGGGAGCAAAATTGACTGTGCTCTCTGGCTAGGAGGGATGGCATATAAAATTGTGATTGGCTGGCTTCATGTGTCTCCGAGGAAGCCCATGTAAGCATTCACATTCCCCAGTTGTTGTATGATAGGGGAGAAGTGGCTGGGAATTGGCAGGTGACCAAATTGGAGAGAAAATGAGGTGGTGGGGTGCAGAGATGGCAAAATAGCATAATTATCACAACTAGGGCTATTCATAACCCCCAGCCTCGATACAGTCTCAGTATATTATTAGGCTGCTATTAGATGTTAATTTGATTCTTTGCTTCCTTTTCATTTCTATATTATATATTTGTATATTATTGATTACTCTAAACCCTTTTTTAATTGCCTCTTGCATTTGTGTGACATATTTCACCCATGAAATCCAGTGATTTGTTTATGGAGAGGAGACAAGTGTTGTCTATAAAGAGCGAGGTCTGAACTGGGTTGGAAAACTCCAAAAAAAAAAAAAAAAAAAAAAAAAAAAACTTTGGGGGTATAAACTGCAAGCATGTAATTAAAAAAAATCTGAATGTATACCTTTGTAGTACAATAGGAATATGGAGAATATTAATATTGAAGAATTAAACTGTATAACAGTGGCAGATTCTGAATATGCCTCAGTTTGTGGATACACACTTTGTTCCATCACAGTAGAGAACGTAGCGGCATACCAACAACATTACAAAGTGCTGATGTCTGGTGTTTCATTCATGTTGGTGGTAGACCACGTTGACCATCAGAGCCTTGAGGTTTCAGGATTATGTATGCGAGGCTCTGATGCTTCTCCCATAACTTCTAGACAGTAGCTGTCTTCAGATATTATTCATACTATTTAGCAATCATTCAGTGTCTTAACGTGCTATTTGTCTTTCATAATCACCTGAATGTAGAGTAGCAAAGAGGCTATTGTTGATCTCTCTCTCTCTCTCTCTCTCTCTCTCTCTCTCTCTCTCTCCCCGCTCAGGGAATGTTGGTGGAGGGCCCCCCTGGTCCTGAGGGCCCAACTGTAAGTCTGTCTGAATATTTGAAATTGTGTGTGCATGTGTGTTTGTGTCTGTGAGCTCACATGTTTGATGAAACTCTGTCTGAGTTTGTGTAAATCAGCATGCTTGCTAAACTAAATCACAATTCCTCTTCCATTATACACACATGCTTTGAGAATTTACAAAGGTAGAGTTCTGTCTGTCTTTGTATATTCTCAAAGGACATACACACACACACACACACACACACACAGGGTACTGTCACGGTTATCTGTGGGAGATGAGAATGACATGCACAAATCAAATACAGACTCTCTCTCTCTCTCTCACACACACACACACGCAAAATAGTGTTTATGGGTTGAATCGTGAGTTGACTGCAAAGAGAGAAAGAAAGGGAAATCCGACGTAATCTTGACATGACTGGACCCATGCATGTGTGTGTGTGTGTGTTTGCATGTGTATGTGTGTGTGAGTGTGTGCATATGTGTGTGTGTGTTTGTGTATTTATGACATTTCTCCAATGTCTCTGTAGGGTCTACCTGGTCCTCCAGGAACATCGGGAGCACCAGGCTCCACCGGAGAGCCTGGAGAGAGGGTGTGTAACTGCAGCAGTATTTTCTGTATATGGATAATAATATATATTATTACCAACTCTTCATGAAGCCATTAACTGACTTAGGGACCCTAGTTTTAATTCCTTTTGTAAACTTCTGAAAATGTAGTGGTTTCTCACTAAATAATTTACAATCTTTTACTGAATCTAGGGTCCTCCTGGTCGCCCTGGTCTTCCTGGAGCTGATGGACTGCCAGGACCCCCAGGGACCGTCCTGATGCTGCCTGTACGTAAAATACAATCACAGCCTTATGGATTGATAAGTTTGGACAGGTTTCTCCCAGAAAGTGTGTGTTTGTTACTCTGTGTGTGTGTGTGTGTGTGTGTGTGTGTGTATGCCAGCTTGACTCTGAGGAATGCCAGCTGGATTAAGGCCTGGCTTGTCAGCATCTTGTACTAAAGAATGCAGGAGGGGCTCCTGAGTGATGCAACAGAAAAGCGTTTGCCCTATTCTGCGGAAATAGAAAGTCACAAAGACATAAGCCAATCGTGGGTGTCTGTGAGCTCATGCACTTGGAATGGGCAGATGGCGCTTTCCTCTGAGTGTGCTATGCTGCCTCCTGACGTCGCATGAGCAGCAGGTCGAAAAACTGCAGTCAGCTGGTTTCGTCTTCAGCCTCGCTGGTTGGTAGCTGTGTGTGATAGGGGAGAGCTGCCTAATGGGTGGGAATTGGCCATGAATAAATTAGGGAGAAAATCAGCTTTTGATAATCAGATAAACTGAGATTATCACATAATCAGTGCCCAGATCCAGATGTACTAGGAATAAACTAGGAATGTGCCAATTTTCCTATCATAATAACTATTAGAGCGATTCGAATTTTATTTCTAATTTTGTTTGTCACGTAACCACAATGACACAAATAGCCAAAACTTAAAACACTTAAGTTAGTGAATTCCACAAACCAGTCTGTGGCAGAGACAAAAAGACATAATATTGCATTCAAACATCCATAGACATTACTCCAGACTAATTCCACACTGCTAGAGATGCACCTTGATTCATTAGCAGGTGAATCAAGATTTTCGAAGTGCTCTGTTTTCGCACATGCCTAATCTGATGTCTGATTTACACCTGATAGAGCCACACTGGTGTGAAATCGTAGTACCATTGATTGCCATGCAGTGTACATGAAAACAGTCAGTACAGGAAGAACAAGCACGTCTTAAAACAGCTGAAATGCCCACGCACTATAAGACCATTGTCACCATATTTGCGCCGGTTTTGCACGGTTTAAGGCGAACACGTGTTTATATTTTAAGAAAAAAGCAATCTTGGCATTTATCACCTTCATTCTACTTTTGAGGTAATCACACTAGTGCTATCCAAATGATATTTGTTTACTCAGAATCACTTACTGGCTTGTGGCTAAGCTTTTTAAACAGTCTCGAAGAACAAACATGACTAACATATCTAGCAAGATATATATGCTGCCTGTCAGGCTGCGTTACATTAACTAACTAAATGCACTACGCTCAAGAAAGTTATTTATCCCCTGATCCTTAACTCTTTTAGCTACAACAGTGATAATCTCACTCGAGTCAGGATTCCAGCTCTGGGATTTCTGCGAAGTTCAGGAATGTTTAGCAGTGTTAGCAGTTCAGATTATTGGAGCAGTGGAACTTTGGAAGTTGTTAATTCTCTGGCAGTGTACAGTGTTGTTAAATTTTAATTCTTTTTTGGCTTTTGTAAGCAGTGATATAACATTCTTTTCCCATTCTGCAACAAATGCCCCTTTAGTTTAAATCTCGCCTGTCCTCTATGTTCTTATTTTTCTCCTCTCTTTACTTTACTTCTCTAGTAAGTCAGTATCTTTTCATTGTCTCTACAAGGTAATGCAGCAAGACAGAAAATAATACAACACTTCATAAGCATAAAAACATGAAATGTGATATAATTGTGTGTATATCATGAGATGAAATATATCAGGCATGTCCGACTCCACTACTGGGGGGTCTTAGCATTGGCATTCTGCTCTTAGCATTAGCACTCTTAGTGTTAGCATTCTACCTGATTAAATACCACTAATCCACTGCTAATTCGTGAGGCAATCAGGGGTTCAGTTTGATGTAAGAAAAGGGAAAATACAAATCTCTGTAAGTTGGTGGCCCTGAAGTCTAATACAGCATGTACTGCAGCCCATAAGAGTAGTGACTCTGTTCAGCCACCAGGTGGCAGCACTGACACAGATATACACCCTTCATGCATTTCAGCTTGTAGTTAACAATTTATGGCATATTTATAATAGATAATATCACCAATAAATAATTAATACTTCTCTTTCTTTCTCTGTCTGTCTGTCTCTCTCTCTCTCTCTTTCTCTCTCTTTCTCTGTCTAGTTCCGGATGAGCACAGGGGGAGATGGTGGCCATAAAGGACCTGCGGTTTCTGCCCAAGAGGCTCAGATGCAGGCCATCATGCAGCAGGCCAGGGTATGCACACACACTTTCAATCAGATTCATAATCAGCAAAATCCAAACAAGACTTGATGCTAGAGCATTTGTACTTCACTAAAGAGTAATCCATATGTGCAGAGCTGCTTGCCAGAACTTCACAGAAATTCAGTGTCTGTCACAGCAGCTTTCATGCTCTGGCACACCTCTTTATTTCAGTTTATACGCATACTCGCACACACTAGTCATTGTCTTGTCTTTATTCCATACAGCTGGCAATGAGAGGCCCAACTGGTCCAATGGGCTTGACTGGTCGTCCTGGACCTCTGGTATGGTTGATCCCTGTCTCCCTTTCTCTATCTCTTTCCCTCTCTCTATGATTTTTTATTGCTCAGTCACAATGCTATTGCATTGCTTCATATTTTACTTCATTTGGATTTTTTAGGGTCCTCCTGGTATGGCTGGATCTAAAGGTGAATCTGGAGATCAGGGACCTCAGGTCTGAGCAACTACATTACCCATAATTACCCACCATCCCCCATGTCTGGTGTACTTTGGAATTCTAAAACTAGAAAGTGTGTGTGTGTGTGTATACAGGGTCTTCGTGGTCCGATGGGTTCCACTGGCCCTCCTGGAAAGCCTGGTAGAAGAGTAAGTTTGTTTACTTTTAAAAATCATTTCTGCAGTATATTACTGTATATTGTTATGTTACTATAGAAGTATATTCTTAATAGGCATTAATATTATGCAAATTCATAATTATTATCCAGTTATATCTGTCAATGGTTGAACTAACACAATACAATACATACAGTCACTAATATTACTCACTAATATTCCTCACATAATCACTATTTTCCCTCACAAAAACACTAATATCCCTCACACAATCACTCATATCCCTCAGAAAAACACTATTATCTCTCACACATTCACTCCTATCCCTCAAAAAACGATAATCTCCCCCACACAATCACTAATATCATTCACACAAGTACTACTATCTCTCATATCCCCCATGCAAACACTAATATTCCTCACATAATCGCTAATGTGCCTCACACAGTCTCTAAAATCCCTTACCCAATCACTATTATCCCTCATGTACCTCAAACCATCACTAATATCCCCCACATAATCACAAATATCCTTCAGACAAAAAATAATATCTTCCATATAATCACTACCATCCCTGAAACAATCACTAATATCCCTCACATGAACATTAATATCCTTCACACAAAAACTAGTATCCCTCACACAAATACTAATGTCCCCCACAAAACCATAATATCCCTCACTCCCTCACACAAGCACAACTATCCCTCATGTACCTCACACAATCAATAATATTCCTCTCACAGTCGCTAATATCCCTCCCACAATCATTAATATCCCGCACATAAACGCTAATATCCCCCACACAATCACAAATACTCCCAATCACTAATATCCCAGACCAAACCATAATATCCCTCATATCCCTCACAAAAACACTAATATCCCCCACAAAACCATAATATACCTCACACAAGCACAGCTATCCCTCATGTACCTCACGCAATCAATAATATTCCTCACACAGTCGCTAATATCCCTCCCACAATCATTAATATCCCGCACATAATCGCTAATATCCCTCCCACAATCATTAATATCCCACACATAATCGCTAATATCCCTCCCACAATAACAAATACTCCCAAACAATCACTAATATCCCAGACAAAACCATAATATCCCTCATATCCCTCACAAAAACACTAATATCCCCCACTAATATCCCGCACAGCTATCCCTTATAACGCCCACACAATCACTATTATCCCTCACACAATTACTAATATCTCTCATATCCCCCACGTAATCACAAGTTATCCCACAAACAAACACTAATATCCTTCAGACAAAAAAAAATCTCTCTCACACAATTACTAATATCCCTCATATCCTTCACACAATCACTAATATCCTTCACACAGTCATTAATATCCCTCACATAATCGCTAATATCCCTCACACAATCACAAATACCCGTAAACAGTCACTAATATCCTTCACACAATTGCTAATATCCCTCACACAGTCGCTAATATCCCTCACACAGTCGCTAATATCCCTCATACAGTCGCTAATATCCCTCACACAGTCGCTAATATCCCTTACACAGTCGCTAATATCCCTCACACAGTCGCTAATATCCCTCACACAGTCGCTAATATCCCTCATACAGTCGCTAATATCCCTCCCACAATCATTAATATCCCACACATAATCGCTAATATCCCCCACACAATCACAAATAGCTGTAACCAGTCACTAATATCCTTCACACAGTCGCTAATATCCCTCACACAGTCGCTAATATCCCTCACACAACCATTAATATCCCGCACATAATCGCTAATATCCCCCACACAATCACAAATACCCATAAACAATGGCTAATATCCCAGACAAAACCATAATATCCCTCATATCCCTCACAGAAACACTAATATCCCCCACAAAACTGTAATATCCCTCACACAAACACTAATATTCCTCACCCAATCACTAATATCACTCACACAGTTGCAAATATCCTTGATACAAAAACTAATATCCCTCACACAATCACTAATATTCCTCACACACGCTAATATCCCCTACATCTTAACTAATATCCCTCACACAGTCGCTGATATCCCTGTGTGTGTTTACAGGGTCGTCCTGGAGCTGATGGAGCCAGAGGCATGCCCGGACAAACTGGACCAAAGGTAAACACATACACATTATATATTATATACATTATCCTCACTAATACACAATCTCTCTCTCTCCCTCTCTTGCTCTTTCAGAACATAACACATACTAAATATATGTACAGCTTGCAAACACACAGGACATACGTGAATCCACAGGTTTAAACTTAATGGAAATACACATGTTAAGAATGTCACACACACACACACACACACATAAACACACACACACACACAAACACATAAGCCTAGTTTCCAAAATTCATTATACAATCTAGTTTTTGTTCTGCAGCTTTGAAATTTAACAAGAAGTCTGCTCGTGCAGTAAACCAGAGAAATAGCGTTATTATAATGCTGCATTTATGGTGCCTTGTAAATGGTACATTGCAAGTTGTAATTACATGATTTCCTACCTTGATACATTAGCTGTGGGTATGGAAAAACAGCCATGGACGCCTCCACAAAAGCAAAAGCGTCTTTTTCTTCAGCAGACAATAGCAGTAGCAGTAGCAACAAGCTAGCCGGCTAACTTTAGTGATAACTCTAATGTTGATGACTAGTTTTTCAAAGCAATACTGCTTCAAACTAATTTAAAAGTAGAGGAGGGGGATTTTACACTGTTCACAGAGTGCGCAGCCGTGTAGATTTGACATCACTCTGTGAACGGGGAAGGAACTGGTATTTTAGAAGACTACCCTAAGATGACAAGTTGAAATGGCAAGTTGAGGGGGCGTTTTCGGTGGCTTTTACCAGCTGTAGGCGAGGAATTACAAGTTGCAACTTCACCTCGACTGCAGAATAGGCCAGGAGATATAGGTGACTCTGTCAGGATTAATGTCAATAATGTTACAGGATTCTAGCTACAACCCTACTGATCCATATGTGTGTGTGTGTGTGTGTGTGTGTGTGTTATGCAGGGAGACAGAGGTTTCGATGGCCTGGCTGGATTACCTGGAGAAAAGGGACATAGGGTAAGTGGCAAGTAATTGTTTTTTATTATTATTATTATTATTATTATTATTCACAAATTTTTCATTATAGCATTTTTACAACTCCTCCTAACACTCAAAAGGTTCCATCACACATGAAGTTTATGTGTAAGTGTTTGTATTTTAGGGTGAGTCAGGACCTCAAGGACCCCCTGGACCCCCAGGAGAGGATGGAGAAAGAGTGAGAATTTATTCTTTACATTCATTTTTTTTATTATTTTCTCCTTCTCTGTCATCATCTCCTTCTTTTCTACTTCTATTCATTTATCTCTCACTGCTGCAACTTTCTTACCATTGATGTTATTTCCTGTGTTCCAGGGAGACGACGGTGAGGTTGGACCTAGGGGTCTGCCTGGCGAACCGGTGAGTTCCAATCCAAACACACGCACACACACACACACACACACACACACACACACAAACTGTTTATGGGAGACAGACAAAGAGTAAGGGAAAGAGAGGGAAATATTACTCTGTACTGTACCCCATTTATTACGATGATGATGAGAATGAACTCCAAGCTCAGGGTAATACAGGGCTTAAACTTGCAGAATCAGAAACCCCCTCAACTGTACAGAAAGCAAGAGTGGAAGAAAGCTGGTCTCTTTTGAACTTTAAGCCTGTTTATAGTAGAGTAAAGAGAAATCCTTGAGGTAGGTTCACAAATTGCTCTGCTCTTGGAGCTAGTGTAGTCGACTATGCAGTCACTGACATGAACCCAGTCACCACTGGCACTTTATCACACCACTGCCAAATAAATGTGTACCACAAACAATCCAGTCAACCCAAACCTAAACCAAGAAAGCCCACTAAACTGTACAAAGCACATGTGCTCCAGACAGCACTAAACATGTAACTACCTTTTTTTAAAACACTTAATATGACAAAAATAAGACCAATGTTAACCTTATTGACAGTGATATCAGCTGCATTTTTCAGTAAACAGTACTGACTGAATTATCTGAAGCACTGAGACACTGAAACTAAAGTAAGTTTAAAGCACATGCTAAATATTTAACTAGAAGGTGGTGTCTTTTCTGTCAGTGACAACAAGGAGAGACAGATCATTCTGTCATTGAAAATTCCTTAAGGTAAAGGGCAGACAGAAACGTATTGTTGTTTCGAACCACAGTTCTAAATCTTTGGTAGTATTATACTACAAACAGTCATGCCAATAAACCTGTGCTTGCATTGAAGCACATTACGAAAGGGAGAATTAATTTAATTTCTTGTAGTGCTCATATGACTCTGATGAGCCAGATTTCATATGGTATGCTAGTTGATTTTGTATAGCGCATTGTACAAAGCAGCTGAACAGAAATCTGGTTGCACATTTAACCCACTGAGATGTAATATTAAGAAGAAACAGACTCCAAAGGGAACTCATCTTCTTTTGGGTGACACCAGCTTATAATGTGATTATAACTCATTACCGTGTACCGCAGTAGAAGAGTAAATTCAAACAGTTTGTTGAAAGGATATTCATGAGCATATTGTGAATAAAAGTTCTGGGATGAGCACAAGGCAGTCTTAATGATTACAGCACTAATATGAATACAGATTGGTTATGTGTATAGAGAGATGAATTACGCATCCATAAAACAGTAATTCATAATTCTATACAACGGCCAGCAGAGGCTGCTCCAGTCACACTGTATGGGGTGGAATGATCTCTCTCTCTCTCTCTCTCTCTCTCTCTCTCTCTCTATGTCTCATACACACTCACACACACACACACACACACACACACACACACTCGCACACACTTGCGCATTTGACGTGTGTGTTGCTGTAGGTGAGTAATGCCATGTCTAACCCTACCACTAACCTTAACATCAGCAACATAAAATAAATCTTTTGGATTGTACTTTGCTGCTATTTTAAAAAAAAATGTTATGTTGGATATTCATCATGAAAACAGAACCAGTCGAGCTTGCTGGAAAGAGAGAGGAAATCCTCAGTGTTTAATGATATCCTTTTTGCAATATTGTGTAATTCTTTTACTTCTAGCTTGAAACCCCCACTATGAGCACACGCAGGTCAGATTAGTGTACACTATTAGCGTGAGAGGAATTATCAAAATGTTCTTTTTGTAAACGTTATTAAATTAGATCTCTATGACAAATAAAGATGAGTCTTCTCCCAGCCATCATCATCCTCTTCATTATCACCAACGTCATCTCTCATCCTCCTTATTTCAGGGTCCTCGTGGTTTGTTAGGACCCAAAGGACCTCAGGGACCTTCTGGAGCTCCAGTAAGTCTCAGCAATGTTTTTGCAATAGCATAACATAATATTCTGTTACGTTCTAAATTTCTGAATCTAACTCTATTTATAAACAGAATACAGTATTATAATTACAACTACCACATCCTTGACCAGGATAAAGTGGTTACTGAAGATGAATGAATGAATAATTATAATTCAATACGCTCTGATTATAGGTTCTTATAATGTGAATGATCTGTTTGTCCACAGGGCGTGCCAGGAATGGATGGCCATCCCGGTCCAAAAGGAAACATTGTGAGTGTGTCTCTGTCACACACACACACACACACACACACACACACACACACACAGTATACACTTTCGCTTATGAATTATGGCTGCCTAATTTTGTCATGGATGACTATCACACATATAAACATTGAGAGAGAGAGAGGTGAAATTGATATATAAAGACAATTTAGAGGCTTCACATTTCCATCAGGTAAGACAACACACTTTCTGTCCCTCAGTAAAAGTTGTGTGCTTTTGTGTTTGTAATGGTTTCCTGAATTGGAAATCGACTCTTCTTTTCCTCTCAGGGCCCTCAAGGTGAGCCTGGTCCTCCAGGACAGCAAGGCAACCCTGGTGCTCAGGTAAGCATGGGACCAAGCTTCCTCTTCTACTGCATGATCAACTGATGGTTTTTATAGAGACAGTCAGTTACTCAGAGACAAGCTAGATTAACAAGCGACCGAAGTCTTCACAAAGGATTACAATTGCTGATTTTTCCAGAATAATAATCAGCAGCAGAAACCCTGCAGCATGCTTTTATAACTTCATATCTAGATGTCTCTCTTTGTTGGCAATCCCAGTAAAACCCTAAATAGCTTTTTCTATAATCAGAATTCGACAGCCAGGATTCTCTCACACACACCAAGAACTCTGCACACATTATATCTGTACCTCAGCATTACACCAGCTTCATGTCTCTGAGCAATATATATTTTTATTTACATAAAGTTAGCTTATTTCATAGTAAACATAAATTTGCCAAAAATCTACCACTGCATTAGCTTATTGTCTTTGATGGGATGGGATTGGACATTCCTCTGCCATTATCATACGTCTTGTATCTGCAGGATCCAGATAGCAGGATAACCGCATGCATTTTAACAGCGTGCATTTACACTCGTCGTCGAATGAGTCTCCTGTTAGCCAGACTGAAATCCAGTTGCTCTTTCATGTGCAATGTGTAGCTGAGCTCAATGATGTCAAATGTGGCTTGGAGAGACAGATGTACTGCCAGTTGTATGTGTATATGTGTATATGTGTATAATGTGTCTAAAACTGCATGTCAGTGGTTTGAGCGATCAGGTTTAAATCTGTTTGAAATGCTTCGTAGGTGCATTTTACATTTGCTTTTTTTTAACATGCTCTTCAACCTTTGTAAGATTTTCTTTATGCAAAAACATGGTGTGTTAGTAGGTGGCTTAATTTGTTCATTCCCCCTACTGAAATGAAGACTTTACAAGGGAATCCTTCCAACCTAGGAATGTTTTGGCTTCCCCTCTCCATATGTCAGCGCTTCTCCATCCTTACACTCCAGCTCATGCCCTTATGTTCTCTAGTCCTGGTCTACTATTGGTTTTTAAATCCCCACTGGCATCTGTTAGAAGCTGATCGTCCATGCCCCCAGTCTCTGAACTCTATTTCAAGTGATATCTTTCAAGTGATAAGTGCTGGAATAGAGCAGTCTTTTATGAACTGAATTAACTTGGAATTCCTTTTACAGGGACTTCCAGGACCTCAAGGAGCCATCGGACCCCCAGGAGAGAAGGTAACGTGTGTGTTTGTGTGTCTGCGTGTGGGTTTTCATGTATCAACATTGTGTGAAAGAATGAATACCGAATATAAGAATGGATCCCTGATGTATTTCTACATCTTTACAGGGTCCAACAGGAAAACCAGGATTACCAGGCATGCCAGGAGCTGATGGACCTCCGGTCAGTGTGAAGTACATACACACACACACACACACACACACAGGGTCACCCATGAAAGGAAGGTCCAGCTTTGCATAATGTAGTATACAACAAACAGGTTTTTTGGTTCAGCAAGTGTAGAGTTGTGGATGACCGATATCAAAATAACATGAAGTACATAATATAGAGAGATAGGAATGGACATGCTTTTAATATGAGTGTGTGAATATGTTTCAACATCATGTAGTTATATACAGTACAACCTTGTATTATAATGTAAATATATAAACCTTGTATTATAATGTAAATATATAAACCAAGTGTCAGTGATGTAACTTGTATATAAACTGTGTCTGCCTTAAAACGTCTACATATTTCATTATAAGTTGCACATATATCATATCTGAGAGATTTATAGTTATTATATACAACTGTGAATACATTTGTCTAATCAGTAATCTCACTGTTTCCACACACACACACAGGGCCACCCAGGAAAGGAAGGTCCAGCTGGTGAGAAAGGTCACCTGGTAAGAAAAATCTGATTTATGTTCGCGCTCTGTCATACAATGATCCAAAGTCTGATATGATCACTTATTATTCGTTCTCTCTTTTCGTTCTCTCTCTCAGGGACCACCTGGAGCACAAGGACCACTTGGATATCCTGGCCCCAGAGGTGTGAAGGTAAGTGCTCCTACGATGAACCGTGATAATCTCCCAGAATTCTAGAGCGCTGGTCTGACCTCTTCCAGCCCAGTAAAAAAACATAGCTTAGCATTTATCTGTCTGTGCAAACCAAAAGATTTCTCTTTTGTTCAGGCAAGACAAGAGAAATGTAGATGTTTGTAATGATTGACAATTCTATATGTAGTGAAAAAGAAGAGATTTAAGAGTGGGCCAAGTTTCAGAATGAGACGACTGACTGATAAACTCTAATAAATCAATTACTTCAAGATATAGCTACCAAAGTTGGTTCTCCTCCTCCTGAATTATGTGGTGTATTCGGGTTTTTTTGTTTGTTTTTCGTAATGGCTTCTGCATGCAGGCGTTGTTTTGACTTGTTGCCGTGTTGAATAATTGTAGTACTGACAGTAGTGTTGGATGCAGTTCAGTTGATTAATAGTAATGTGCTTATTCTAGTAAGTTATTGTTTCTGTAGTAAAAACGTACACAGTGACTCGTATGACACGTAATCTCTACATAATCTACATAATCAGTCTGCATAATCTGAAGCTAGTGATAAATGTATTAAAAAAATATGCTGTTTAAGAAAGAAAAAAATGTTTGATTTGGTGAAGCTTTCTGTAAGGAGATAATTGAACTACGGATCTTGGTTTGTATGGTTTCGGATTGACTAAGAGCTCTATTTGCACATTCTTTATTCTTTAATCTTAACCTCTCTCTCTCTCTCTCTCTCTCTCTCTCTCTAGGGTGCTGATGGAGTTCGGGGGTTGAAAGGAAACAAGGGGGAAAAGGTACAGTGTGCCTTCATGTCATGTCTGTCTACTTTATGCACTAATCCAAAAGGTCATCAGTTTGTCAAAACTGCACTATTTGTTCTTTCTTATATAAAAAAAAAAAAAAAACGATGCACACATCCACCTCCCCTCTTTTACTACTTTCCCTCAGGGAGAAGATGGATTCCCTGGATTTAAAGGAGATATGGGTATCAAGGGTGACCGGGTAAGTTGTTGTTTATTATGTTGTTTATGTCTGGTATGTTGTTGCTGTTAACTAAGCCCATCGGCCCACACAAGCTATATTTGATATAGTAAAGCAAGTCTGAAAAAATCTACAGGATACATGAACCTGATAAACTGGAAATCCAGTTTACCTTGTACCTTACCTACATCCATTTGCCCCTTTTATCGGGTAAACCTACCTCCCAGAGCTTGGAAATGTGTGTCACGTATTCCACCAAACTTGTAGGGTTATGAATCTTAACAGAGTTAAAGCAAATGATAGCTAGCCAACCTTAGCACTGGAGGTATTTTCTACTATCAATCAATTAACTGTTCAATTAAGATCATATGTCTTGTTCTTTAGGAGTTGTAGCTTTAATCATGTTGAAGGCAGGACTGGGTGCAGGTCTGAATGAGCTCAGGATCAGCTTCAAAACTTGGTTACCTTCACTTACCGAGTTTCATACTACTGTCAGTTTTGTTACAATGAATTGACTAAAAATGCCTGAGGAAAATGAAATCGCTAACTTACCGAAAGACAACTGTCGAAAGACAATTTCAAGAATGTAATCATGTATCTGTCTGTTTATGAATGGTATATTAACTTCCAATGATATGTAATTTTTAAAATGCTTTACAGATGTACGCAGCCAAGCCACATGCAAAATATAAAATTAGGAAGATAAGCTAAGAAGGATGGATCTATATTTGTAAAGTTCATGTTTAGAGCTCTCCTTCAGCAGGTCATGCATGTGTAATTTTCACAAGAAAACCAGAATACAGTATTTACCTCCAGGGTTTCAAGGTAGCTTATGATGTGAACGAGTTCAAGCAGAAAATATGGCAGATCAGTCCCACAATGCAATGCAACGTGATGGTGATTCCCAAGCCCCAACTGATTCCCAAGCTATTTTGTAACTATACAGTTAATGCACAGTGTGTCAGCCAACCTTGAGCTCGTTTATCAGTGAAAAATAGCCGTGATATAACCACCACTGAGCAGATATTATTTGGGTGGTGGATCCTTCTGACCAGCAACAGTGACATAGTAGGGTGTGAGGCAGTGGTACAGCATCAGTGCTGCACATTTTAAACACTGTGTTCACTGACTAGACACTTTATTAGACACACGTAAATACTACAAATATTTGTTCCACATTTCATTTTAATTATCAACTAGCCCTTTATCAGTGTCACTTTCTGGCCACGACAACTCTATCGACTAGATTTTTGTGTTCTCAATCGAGCATTAGGAGTTTACTCCAATCCCAACAACACTTTAGTACACTGCAGTAATGTGTGTGTGTGTGTGTGTGTGTGTGTGTGTGTGTGTGTGTGTGTGTGTGTGTGTGACTCAGGGTGAGATTGGACCTGCAGGACCCAGAGGAGAGGACGGTCCTGAGGGACCTAAAGGACGAGCTGGTCTTCCTGGAGATGCTGGACCTATTGGAACAATTGGAGAGAAGGTGTGTGTGTGTGTGTGTCAGAGAGAGAGAGAGAGAGAGAGAGAGAGAGTAGTTAATGTAGTAATCTCCTTCAGTAGTAAGCTTGTGTATCTCTGTCTCTCTGTTCAGGTAAAACATACGAAACGTACTTACTTTTGCTCTTTTGTCTTGTTCTGTTTTGTATGCTTTGAACTGAACAAGGGAGCACTTCTTAGATGCATCACCATTTTCTCTTGAACACTTCTTCATTTACGAGCAAAATGGCACAACCGAACTTTTACATAAGCTCATGAGTAGCTTCAGTGTTACCCCGATAGAGTGAACATTAAACGTAGCTGTGTAGTTCTATATTTTATATTCTTTCACATTAAAAAAAAAAACTTTCCGTTTTTTTATTTATTTCCTCACAGGAATGTTTACTTGTAGGTGATATTTAGATGGGATCTGATGAAATTAATAGGGTGTGTTACGAACAGTAAGTTATAATGAAAACAAATACAACGTAGGCTATACAATTAAAAATACATGAACGTGTATAGTAATGTGTGTATAATCTGACTGTGGCCTCCTGACTTGGAATCTGCGTATTTATATTTATATTTGTTTATTATTTATTATTATTTGTTCATTTGTTTGCATTCTATTAGGGCAAGCTTGGTGTTCCAGGATTGCCAGGTTATCCTGGAAGACAAGGGCCAAAGGTAAGTATTGTGGATCTCGTTGCCTCTCATCTCTTTTTCCTTGGCATAATGGACATGCTCTTTCTCATTCTCTATTCCTCTGCTTTACAGGGTTCTCAAGGATTCCAAGGGTTCCCGGGAGCCAACGGAGAAAAGGGAACAAGGGTATGACAGTATGATGACGACTCCACGCACTCCCACACACTCAGCATGCCTACCAAACCAATACATTCGATGTAAACTAATGCAAATGCTGTGATTAATACCGCCTCTAACTGTCTTTTGTGTTTGTCTCTGTCTTTCTGTAGGGAATAGCTGGAAAGCCTGGACCACGCGGACAGCGAGGACCTACTGTAAGATTCTTCTTACAACAGCAACACGTGCACACAGATGGATGTTGAAAAAAGTTTAGCCTGGGAAATTGGGTAAAAGGATACAATGCTCATCCTTCCATCTTTCTGTCTCTCTCTTTCTTCAGGGCCCTCGTGGAGAAAGAGGCCCCAGGGGACCCACAGGAAAACCAGGACCAAAGGTAACTAACGTTTAATTTCATTAGAGACATGTATCAGAGTTCACGTAAAGTATAAAACATTTTCATCCACCTCTTTGTCCGCTAATTGTGAATGGATGGAACAACACATGGATGAAAACTGTCAGAGAAACTGAGAACAGGCACTCTATCCAGATCAAATTGTGTATATGTGAGTCACGGCGTCGCTGCATCTTGTAGTGAGCTGCTACTTTAACAAGGCTTCATGCAGTAAATAAATAAATGTGCAGTGCAGCAATTCGCATTGTTATTCGCAGTGTCATACTACTCGTTTTTTAATTTCATTTAATTTTCTAGTACACATCATGTTTCATTGTTGCTACGTAGCTCATGCCAAGCAGGAAGCGCATGAAAAAGAAATAACATTTTCACTGATGTCGAAAGATTACGAATCACTACAGATCGAGCAATCTCTTATTCTACTCAACGTTTCTAGTTCTAAATTAATTAAATCCAATGTTAAGCTCAATGTGTGAATGTATGGTTTTTTTTTACGATTTTTGTCATGGTTACATCCCACCAGGCTTGCTTACAGAACATTGAAAAAGAACTAGAATTAAATCTTTGACTGGATATACCTTACAGGTGTGCCAATACTAAAAAATATTAATGCACCCCTGACAGCCAATGAACGGTTTAATCTGTGGGTGTTTTTTTTGATGATATTTTGAATTAATTATGATGTATGTTCCAGTTTCCACATGACCAAAACTGCATATCATACTGAATGATACAGTCCCCTCTGAAAGTACTGGAACCGCAAGGCCATTTCGTTTGGGTTCTCAAACCCGAATATCTTCAGTGTATTGCAAAAAAAACAAAAGAACTGGCCAATGCCGTTCCAATACTTTCGGAGGGGACTGTTTGTCACTATGGTGATGTGTGTGCTTTTTTCACACGCTACTTAATACAATTATCTGATGTAGCCACAGTTGTGCTGTCCACTAAATGGTTGTTAGCTTGCTAACACTTCTTAATGAACCATATGTACTGAACTAGTTTTACATGCTAATTAGTACAGTAATATGAGGGTTGGGATTGAGCCTATAACTCTCTGTGTTTAGCTACGGCTCTTGTGGCCCTTCTTTAGACCAGTATTTGATGGAATCACACATTTGTTTTCTTTTTTTTTTGGAATTTTGCTTAGAATTTGTGAAACAGTTGAACAGAAAACCTGAATATAGTGTCTCTAGACCTTTAGACATGATTATTAAAGATACCAGGAAAAAAAAACATAAATATAAATGGTGTACACTGTTCCCAACCTCATTCCTCTTTGCTCCTTCACAGGGCACCTCAGGAAGCGATGGACCCCCAGGACCACCTGGTGAACGGGTATGAATGTACACTATTTTTTCCTTTTTGTACAGCTTACTGATGAGCAATACATTTATATCCAAAGATTCCAAATAAACTGTTCGCATATAAAGTAAGCTCAGCAATCTGTTTCAAATCTAGGTGTATATGCACATTATATGTAATCTGAACCAAATTTGCGAACCAAATGCACATGCGATGAGCTCAATTTAGTGTCAGGAGCTCCCGGTATTATACTTATAAGTTGGATGCTGATGCCATGCCATATCCAGCCTCATATTTGTTCTTAAATATGTTTACAATGTGCAATATAGGCTATGCAGAAGAGTCATTAGGCGGGCAGTGGTCACATTAACTCACTAGTGGTACAAATCTTCAAACCAAGAGAGCAAGCCAAAGAGTAGACAAAGAAGAGTTATCAAAAATCATAGGGAAATCATAGGGAAAACACAGCATGGAAAATACACAACACAGGACATTGGCATGACTTTAGAAAGACTGAAAACCATGTGCCTATACCATTGATTAGAACATGATCAGAACTATAGTGACAGTGACCTCTGCTGGTGGGGAGGAGTACTGTCCTTTGCTGTTGCGACAATCCAGCTGCGTACAAAGGTAACTAGTAAGTGATAAGGTTTAATAAATGTGTGGGATATGTGTGTGTTCTGCAGGGTCTGCCCGGACCTCAGGGATCAACTGGATTCCCTGGACCTAAAGGGCCTCCTGTGAGTCACGGTTGCAATAGAAATGAACATGGAATGGAAAATCTAATGCTAGTTTTTCACGTTTTCTGGTATTTTTTTTTCCTCACATCTGTCCATTGTCTCTGTTTTTCAGGGACCACCTGGAAAAGACGGACTGCCCGGGCACCCTGGCCAGAGAGGAGAGACAGTAAGCCATGCCCCACACACACACGCACACACACACACACACACACACACACACACACACACACACACACAAAAAGGTGTATTCTGATCACCAAGAATGCATTTTGAGCAAGTTTAATTTTACTTACCTTACCATGTCTTCAATCCCACCCATTTTACGAGACACAATTCCCTACACCTTTCACTCATCTGACCTTCAAACTTTCCCTCTATAAGTATTCACACATCAGTTCCTCCACCTGTTCAATCACCTGTACCACCACTTTTTTCATTCCTCACTCATGGACATGTCCTCTCCTCAGGGTTTCCAAGGAAAGACTGGACCTCCCGGGCCTCCAGGTGTGCTGGGACCTCAAGTGAGTGTACACACCCACACACACACACACACACACACACACACACAAGAAGAGGCATTCTGATCACCAAGAATGCATTTTGATAAGGTTTCATTAAACTAAATCTAAGCTATCAACTACAGCTTCCCTGTCCTGCTAGTGACTGTTTGTCCAGTGCAATTGTGCTAAAGCTGAGGCTATTGTGTAATACTACATTACCCATTTCTCACTGTGTAGGGACCAACGGGTGAAACCGGACCAATGGGAGAGCGAGGCCATCCCGGACCTCCAGGACCACCAGGTGAACAAGGTCTGCCCGGACCTGCTGGTAAAGAGGGAGCCAAGGTGAGAACACACACACATGTGCATGTGTCAGAACAAACACACTCATATGCGTGTAAACAGTGTGTACTAAAGACCCTGGTCTTATGTAAAATGAACAAGAATTCCTGCTTAATATGAAGGCAGGATATAAATACTAGCTCTATGTCTATCGCTAATTTGAACTCTCATACCTTTTAATACCGATTAAATCGTGCAAGTGTGTTTTCTCCACGTTTGCGTGGATTTCCTCCGTGTTCTCTGGTTTCCTTCCACTTCCCAAAAAAAATGGCTGTAGGTGGATTGTCTATGCCAAATTGCCCAATGTGTGAATAAGTGTGTGAATGTGTGTGTGCATGGTGCCCTGCAATGTATTGGCATCCCATTCAGGGTTTGTCCCTGCCTCACTTCCAGCGTTCCTGAGATCCACCACAGCCTGCCCAGGATAAAGCGCTTACCTGAATGAATGAATGAATGAATGAATGAAATTGTTCCAAATTTGCAAGTTACAAATTTAATACACACCTTGTAGAAGGATCCAAAGTCTGGTTCACCACCAAGCACTGATTTTATTTCAAATTCAACATTCTAGTTATTTGATGTTTACTAATTAAGAATAACGTGTTTAAAATGTAGACAATCCTTCTTTTAGCTCTTTGATAAATCCTCATATGAAAATGTAAGTCAGTATTTCCTCCTTAGCGCACATGGACACTCCTTACACACTGTTAGTTGGTGTCAAGTCTTAATGAATAACACATGTACTGACTGAGTATGGCTTACAAGAACAGGTTGGTTTTTTTTTTGCCTTATAGAAACAGTTATGTAATAACAGTGATGTCATCTTTTTTTTGACAATAAACAGTCATTAATAATTTTGACAAGAACCGTCATGTGATTTTGAATAAAAAAGCACAGTACTTGGTAGTCTAGCCAGACGTTCTTAACAATCAAGCAGAAGACTTAAATGAGGTGAAGCTTATTTTGATTTGTAGGCATATACATTGTACCTGATTCCCTCTGTTTTGTGTGTGTGTGTGTGTGTGTGTATTTAGGGAGATCCAGGTCCGGCAGGCTCTGCTGGTAAAGATGGACCCCAAGGACTGCGAGGTTTTCCTGGAGAGAGAGGTTTACCTGGGCCTGTTGTGAGTGACATTTTACAACAAGCAGTTTTAATTTCATACCAGTGCAATTATAACATTTATTGTAAAATATCCAATATAAGTGATTTTTTTTTTAAAGTTTAGTTTATTTATTTAGTTTATCATGTCAAAAACAAAATTATAAATGTATTTCCGTTATGACCCTCAAACTAGGAAGCATCCAGAATAAACACGTATAAAAGATATAACCCATATAAAAGAATTTATTCAGCATATGGTTACATTATCGTGAAGATGTTATTTGCAAATAATGTATTAAATCTAACTAAATTAAGATCAGTCGCACTATATCTCGTGCTGTAGATGTGTCTCTCACTAACATGGGAAAGGTCATTTGGAGACTTATTATTAAATATCCTGTGCACCATGTTTATCCTGAGCTGAACTGCTCTGATTGCCACCAGAAGCCACTTCTTTAAATTCACTTTTTCCTTAGAACCACTCTAATGAGCTTATCTTGTGACACTTGTAATTTATGTTTTTTTAATGGTAATTTACAGTTTATATAGGGTTAGGGCTGGGGTTAGGGTATGCTGCTTGGGGATCCTTGAGATGCTGTATGTGTGTGCATGAGTGTGTGTGTAAATAATAGATGGAGAAAATGTGACATTAAAAAGTTTATTGTTTCTGGTCTACAAAGACCAGTCATTGATTACATTTACGTCATTTGGCTGGCGCTTTTATCCAAAGCAGCTTTACATCTGAGGCATATAACAGTTTTGATGGTGCTGGGATTTGAACTTCTGATCAGTTTGCCAAATGCCTTAATCACTGAGCCACCACTTTTTTTTTTTTGGGTTCATTGCTGAAATTGAGCAAAGTTTTATGATGAAAAAAATGAGTATTCTGTTGTTAATAAAAATAGCATGGTTAAAATGGTATGTAAAATATTAACGCAGTGTTGTTCCATTGTAAGCAGTTGTTAACCAGATGGAACATCCGCACTTCATAATTAGCTCAGCTTTGCTTAAGGAATAATATAAAAATGTCATAATATTCCTAACACGCGAATTTCAACTTTCTGAACTTGTATTTCTATCAATATGTAAATACAAGTTTAGAAAGCTGAAATTCGAATGTTAGGAATATTATGAAATTATGAAATTAAATATTACACACATTCAGCTCTAAAGAAAGCGTACTATTTTAGTACTGATTGAAAATAATAAAAAAAGCACCAAATCAGCTTAGCATCAAAAAAAATTAAAATACATTTTTTTTAAAAAAGAAAAAAAAACTTTGATCATTTTTTTATCACTATGATAAATGCAATTACCATTTGCATAATTTCTCAAGAAAATCTTTCTTCACGCATCTAAACATGAAAATAAAGCTTTGAAATAGAAAAATATATATATTTATCATTTTTTCTGCAGGGAACTGCAGGTTTGAAAGGGAATGAAGGACCACCGGGTCCACCTGGACCTGCTGTGAGTAAACATAATATCTTTCCCTCCATCTTCCTTTTTCTCTCTCCCTCTATCATTCTCTCGCTGTCTTTCTCCCTATTTCCAGTGCATCTTTTATATTCACTGTTTTACTTCCTGTTTCCCTTTTTGTCCTCTGCTCTACACAGTGGCTCTTCAGTAAGTAAATATGTACAGGTTTGTCTATTATTCTCTCTGCCTCTCTCTCTCTCTCTCTCTCTCTGTCTCTGTCTCTTTTCTCTCACTCTATCTCTCACTCTTTCTTTAAATAATCAGTATTTCCCACTCGACACATATGCCGTGGTCAGTAAGCACCTGGCATGTTCGGTGGTAAAAACTTGACGTTAATATTATAATAATATTCATTTCTAAACAAAGACTTTTCCGACATGACTACTTCTAATTTACTCTAATGCTTCAACAGGTATTACCAGTTACTCAATTTCCTCTCACTCCTTGTCTCTTTTCTTCCAGGGTTCACCTGGTGAGAGAGGTCCTGCTGGTCCGACAGGTCCCACTGGACCCCCTGGACGCCCAGGACCTCAGGGACCCCCAGGGCCTGCTGGAGAGAAAGGTGGACCGGTGAGTAGCACTTATTCCTAGCAGCTAAACCCCAGTACAAAGCTTAAACTTGAACAGACCCCTTATATTATGTCTTACTCCTATCTTTTGTTAAAATTTTATAATTCCTGCTGAATAATCCCTAAATCCTAAACCTGAAGCCTTAATCCCTGACCCCTAAACCCTGAAAGCTTAATTCCTGTCTCTGGATTCATGTTCCCTAAATCGAATTCGAAAACCGACCCTGACCCCAACCATAATCCCAAACCCGGAAACCCCCAAGATCTTTCTGAGCACTAATCACAGTACTTACAGATCATTTAACCTTGTTGTTTATTTCTTCAGGGAGAAAAAGGACCTCAAGGCCCTGCTGGTAGAGACGGTATTCAGGGTCCTGTTGGTTTGCCTGGTCCTGCTGGGCCTCTTGGACCTCCAGGAGAAGATGGTGATAAGGTATGGCAGCTTTAAAGGACCAAAATTCTTATTTGCCTTTATTTTTAATTTCCCATTAATTTATCCGCACTGATCCCTTTTACAGTAGAAATATCTTTTATTTGACAGGGCGAGATCGGTGAGCCTGGTCAGAAAGGTAGCAAAGGAGATAAAGGAGAGCAGGTGAGTCTATTTCATTTTTTTCTGCTCGTTCCATCCTCCTTTACCTGCAGGTGGTGGTTATGAATATGAATGCAAATGCAACAGCCTAAACAGCTTTGTTTTCAATTATATCTCTTTGTATTTTTCCTCTCTCTTCTTTTTTCTCTTCAGGGACCTCCTGGGCCAACTGGCCCCCAAGGGCCAATTGGTGCTCCTGGTCCTGCTGTGAGTATTATTCATTTATTTATTTATTTATTTCATGTTTCAGCATCTTCATGAAGGTCTTCTACATTTTATGTCTTTATAATGTATAATATGCTATTCAGAATGCTTTTATTAACAGACTCATACACATAAAGGTCATACAAAAAACAGTCATACAAATAAGTTTGTAATAATATTATCACAAATGTCGTAACATATGATGTCATCACAGCATTGCAGTTTCACTTATGCACTTTACGCCATTTTCCTGAAAAGATCAGGCGTTTGAGATTCTCATGTGAGATACACTACCAGTCGAAGGTTTGGTCACACCTGCTCAGGTCTTCATTTGTACTATTTCTAATATTTCAGACCAGTAACGAATGCATGAGCACTATGAAATAACACACAGACTTCTACAGTGACCATGTAAAGTGATAAGCAAATAAAAATTATTTCATATTTGAAACTCTACACAGTATTCCTGATGAAGATGAAGATTTGCACACTTCACGACCAGCTTCACGAGGGAGCTTCACCCAGATACACTGATCACTTGTTGCTTTTCCAAAGTTCTAAATGAAAAATTACTTATTTGAGAAAACATTTCAAATTAAACTAAAAACTACTTCTTTTAGGTAAACGCTACTTACTATAGGTTTTGATTGAGGAATAAATGTATACATGTGCATGTACACAACTTCAGTATTAACATTTGTCTTAGGAACATGTTTCAAACATAAATACATTGTCTTTGAGACTATTAAATATTCAGTCGTGTGTTCAGGATTTTAACTGGTATTGTAATTAACCAAAAAAAAGTGTTTTCAAAAATGTAAAGCACTAGTCCTATGTTGGAGTGGGTTCTGTTCTGGACATTCTGCACTATCTACACTTGCTTAGTTGACAAAAAAAAAAAACTTGTACCTGTAATGCCCTGCTTCTCTATTTTCTGACATTACACCAGATCTCTATTAACAGATCTTCTCTTTCTATCCAACTTTCTCTCTCTCTTTCTCCCTCCCTTCCTCTTTAGGGCGCTGATGGAGAGCCTGGTCCTAGAGGACAGCAGGGCTTGTTTGGGCAAAAAGGAGATGAGGGGCCACGAGGATTCCCTGGACCACCGGGACCTGTTGGCCTTCAGGTGGGAATGCGCTCATAACTCATAATAGTTACCTCATGGCAACTAACATTTAATATTGATTACAGTCCCCATTGCGTTTAATAAATCGGAACAAACTTTTAGTAAAGAATGAAGAAAGAACTTAGTAAAGAATGATGGCATTTGTTATTCCCTTCTGGTTCCTGTTGCACACAGGGTTTGCCTGGACCTCCTGGTGAGAAAGGAGAAACTGGAGACGTTGGTCACATGGTAAGAAGAAATGTACTCAAAATTCTGATAGGTTTATAATATCCTATATATTTTAATATAATTGTTTTAGCATTATAGCAATAATAATTAGTTGTTTTTAATTCTTTTTCATACTTAGCAGTGAATATGTACAATACAACAATGTATATTAAAGTAGCTCATTTTTTATTACACATGTATTATATATTATTACTTTTGGGTAAGCATGAACTCATTATAATCTTTGCACTATACTTGTGATAAATAGATTCAGGCTTATTTTTATAAAAAAATTATTATTAATAAAGTTGGTCAAATTGACCCAAACAAAACATACTGGTTAATCTTGAGCAGTAGTCTGAATTTAATTCAATCACATCTGTGTGTCTCTTGTCTTCTCTCTCTCTCTCTCCCTCTCTCTCTCTCTCTCTCAGGGTCCACCTGGTCCTCCAGGTCCCCGAGGCCCCTCTGGACCCCCAGGAGCCGATGGACCCCAGGGCCCCCCTGGAGGCATTGGAAACCCTGGAGCTGTGGGAGAGAAGGTCTGAAAACTGAATGGTTATTATAAACAGAATGAAATGTTATTAGAGGAGAACAGGAATACTACACTATCATATTTCAATAATCCTGAATGAACACAGCCACGGCGACTGCTTTTAGGTCAGCATGTGAAAAGTAGCCTTCAGATTGTAGTGAAACGTTAAATGTCTGTATGCTAAGAGGATTGGAAGTGTCATGGTTGAGTTTCAAGTGAGTGACATTTTCACAGACAGGTTCTATGTAGAGTTATGACTAGCAATGTTATCTAGAATAACTGTAACACTTACTGACAATTTACTGACCTCCCTCTCTCTCTTTCTCTCTCTCTCTCTTTCTCTCTGTCTCTCTCTCACTCTCTCTCTCTGTCTAGGGAGACCCAGGTGAGGCTGGAGAGCCCGGTTTGCAAGGCGACGTTGGTCCTCCGGTATGATGCAGTAATCTAAATCTGCAAAAAAGCACACAAAATAAACACAACTGTGCCACATTACACATTTGTAATCTAAATAATTACACAGTATAATTTCTTTGTAAAAGGGCCATCATTACCCTGCACAGTTACAGGCCAATAACAGAATTTGCAGCTATATTTCATAATGAGGATTTGTCTAACAGCTCAAACATTTTCTCTCAGTTTTAGTTAGTGTATTCTTGATGAGTATAATCTGAGTTAGTAATTGATGAGTGAAAATAAAAACTGTGACCTGGATGGTGACTTGAGACAACTCTGTGTGTGTCAGGGACCAAGAGGAGAGAGAGGAGAGAAAGGAGAAGCTGGTCCTCCTGGCTCTGCTGGTCCACCAGGACCTAAGGGCCCTCCTGGTGATGATGGTCCTAAAGGAAGTCCAGTGAGTTCTGA
>CM040989.1:15576218-15621940 GCA_022985145.1 Pangasius djambal | reverse complement strand
TAAAAAAAAAAAAAAAAAAAAAAAAAGAAAGAAAAAGAAATAATCTTTATTCAGTCATCTGTTAATACTACTAAATACATTCAAACTGGTATCTTGTGAATTTATAAATTGATATAGAAACAATTATTACATTTTTTTAATTAATTATTTTGTTTTTTAGGGTCCAAGTGGTTTTCCTGGTGACCCAGGACCTCCTGGAGAGCCTGGTCCACCGGTATGTTTTATTACTTTATTGACTTGTGTGTTTATGTGTTATTATGTGTTAGTAAATCACAGTAAAGAATCATTTGTAAAGTGACATGACACCAACTATTTTGTCAGGGTTTGGATGGTCCTCCTGGTGACAAAGGTGATGACGGAGAGTCTGGTCAGCCTGTGAGTTATCAGCCTGTCAATCATCCATTAGTCAAATATTTCTGAAGTGTAGGTGAAATTGTTTTTATTAATTTGTGATCATTTGTTTGTGTCAGGGATCTCCAGGACCAACTGGTGAATCCGGACCAACTGGACCTCCAGGAAAGAGAGTAAGTAACTTCTGCCTATTGTCGTTCTCTATATGAATCACATCTATCAGTTTGTCTGTCTGCCTGTTTGTCTGTGTATCAACATTCATATTTCATTCTCTTGTTCATTCAATTTCTCTATGTTTAGGGTCCTCCAGGAGCGGCAGGACCTGAGGGACGACAGGGAGAGAAAGGAGCTAAGGTAAGATTTTTTGGTGAAACTTTATATTTGCATTACGAGACTACTGTGGCCCTGCATCTAACTATTTTTTCTTTGTCTTTATTTCTCAGGGCGAGCCCGGTCTCGAGGGTCCACAGGGTAAGACAGGTCCCGTTGGACCCCAAGGTGCTCCGGGCAAGCCTGGTTCTGAAGGATTGCGAGGAATCCCTGGCCCAGTAGTGAGTTCCAACACTCACACACACACACACACACACACACACATACACACACACACACACCTCAGGTGTGCAGGATTGACAAGCATATATATAAGTGAGATAACTCAGAACCCACACAGACTGGGGTTTCAACACTCTCACATTTGTAGCCGCATCACCGTTTGGCAGAATATATGCAAAACTGAGGCAGAGATGAAGTTCTGATATATTGCAGGGAATTAATTCAGATGTCTGTTTTTTTTTTTTTTTTTCAGGGAGAGCAAGGTCTGCCTGGGTCTCCTGGACCTGATGGACCCCCAGGACCTATGGTAACCCCCGTAACACCCACCCATTACCACACTTAAATTACTCCAAAGTGTCTACAAATAACAAATCACATTCTCTCTCTCTCTCTCTCTCTCTCTCTCTCGCTCTCTCTCTCTCTCTCAGGGTCCTCCTGGATTGCCTGGACTAAAAGGAGACACTGGAGTTAAAGGAGAAAAGGTAAGGGCTCCATTCTGAGGATAAAACATACAGATGGGTGACACATTAAAGGAAAAACCAACATAAAGTGTCTAGGGCCACCATAAGCTGCCAGACCAGCTTCTGTGTGCCTTGGTATAGAGTCTACAAGTTATTCTTCCAAATGATATTCCCTCACTTGGTGGTTTGATGACAGTGGTGGAGACTGCTGACTAATAGTGTCCAATTGCTCCAAAATCTCCCATAGGAGCTCAGTTGCGTTGAGATATGTGAAACACATAGCTTATGATTTGTGTCATTTTCATCCTCAAACCATTCATCCTCAAACCTTTGTGCACTGTGCATGGGGGTGGGGGTCATCCTGCTGGAGACCACTCTCATCAGCACAGAACTGTTCCCTCGTAGGATAAAGGTGATGAGGCAGAGTAACTTTAAAGTCATTTATAGACACTCTTAAGAGTTTGATCCTCTATGGGCAGAAGTGTACTCAAACCATGCCAACAAAATGTCTCTCACAGCAAAGTAGAGCCACTGGTTTTTCCTTTAATTTGTCACCTGTTTTATGTCTTCATGTTTGTGTACACAACTGAACAGTGGCCTGGTCTTCTCCAGTCTTCAGCTGTCCAGTTTTGAGTCTTTGAGTCTGTGCCCACTGTAGCCTCAGATTCCTGTTCTTGGCTGACAGGAGTGGAAGCCAATGTAGTCTTCTGCTATTGCAGCCCATCTGCCTCAAAGTTTGACACATTGTGCGTTCTGAGAGCTTTTCTGCTTGCCGCACTTGTAAAGAGTGGTTATTTGAGTACTGTAGCCTTCCTGTCAGCTTAATTAGGCGTTTCCGCCTGCAGAACTCACTAGATGTTTTTTTTTTTTAGTTTTCACACCATTCTATATAAACTCTACAGATTGCTGTGCTTAAAATTTCCCAGCAGATCAGCAGTTTCACATTTTTTTATCTCCAGTCTGTTTGAACATTAACGGAAGCTCTTGATCTGTATCTGCATGACTTTATGCATTGTGCTGCGTCTGCTTGATTGATTGATAATTCCATGAATGAGCAGGTGTACAGTTGTTCCTATTAAAGTGGTTGATGAGTGTATGGCATCATAACTGTTTTGAAAAATAGTGCAGTGTTAAGCTGAATATTCAGAGATTTCAGTTCCACTAAGGATTTCTGAAATAAGAAGTATAATAATTAAAATGATTTTTCTATTACTTGGGTATATATGTATGCATTTGCTTGTTGTTTATTGTGTGGATTGTGTGTGTTTCAGGGTCATCCAGGTCTGATTGGTTTGATTGGGCCTCCTGGAGAGCAGGGAGAGAAAGGAGACAGAGGACTGCCAGGACCACAGGGAGCAGCCGGACCTAAAGGAGACACTGTACGATGCACACCAACTAGATACACAAATATAGATACGGATAAACGTGTTCACACATACACTATGTTCAGTCACACATACACATACTCACACCTACATAGGCAGAGTCTGCAGGATTCAGGCACTGACAAACATATATCTGCAGGAATAAAAGTTACTACTATATTATATATACACACACACACACACACACATATATACATACATACATATATATATATATATATATATATATATATATATATATATATATGGCATTTCTTGAATATATATTTCACATATTACTAAAAATATACTATGTGGCCAAAAGTTTGTGGACAGCTGACCATCACACCTATATGTGAGCCTTCCCCAAACTATAGGATTTCTTTGTATGCTGTAACTTTACAAGTTCCCTTCAGTGGCTTGATTTGCCATGGTTGGACGGCACAAAGTCCTGACTTCAACCCCACTGAATACCTTTGTGTTGAAATGGAACACCAACTGCACCCCAGGTCTCCTCGCCCAACATCAGTGCCCAACCTCACTAACGCTTTTGTGGCTGAATGAGCAACTCCCCACAGCCACGCTCCAAAATCTAGTGGAAAGCCTTCCCAGAAGAGTGGAGATAAGCAGCAAAGGGGGACTAAATCTGGAATGAGATGTTCAAAAAGCATATATGGATGTGATGGTCAGGTGTCCACAAACGTTTGGCCATATAGTGTATTTGGAAATGTGAGACAAGCATACAGAGAAATTTTGCAAATGTTTATTCCCACACAGTCCTTATGATGAATAATGCTCTGTATGTCTTTTTGTTTGTTTGCATGTTTCTCTCTCTCTCTCTCTCTCTTTGTACAGGGTATTGCTGGCCCTGCTGGACCTCTGGGACCTATTGGACCTCCTGGATTGCCTGTATGTTTTCAGCAAACGATCATTCAGCACCATTCAATCCAAACTTACTGTTTTTTTAGATGTATACATATATATATATTTTTTTTTTTGTTTGTGTGTGTGTGTGTGTGTTTCTTTTGCAGGGCCCCCCTGGTCCTAAAGGAGCTAAAGGATCATCAGTACGTCTTCTCTCTCAACCATAAATCATATAGAAATGCTTGGGTTTTGGTTTGTGTTTTTAATCTGCATCTGTCTCTCTGTCTTTCTCTGTAGGGTCAAACAGGACCAAAGGGAGAAACAGGAGTACCAGGACCTCCGGGTCCACCGGTCAGTACTAGCATCTCCAGATATTAAATATCTAATTTGACATATATTCTTGTATCCTGTAAAATACGTGCATTTCTGCAATTTGTATAATTATCATTTCATACCAATACCACTGCCTCCCAATGCACACCTTAAGGGTCCACCAGGTGATGTCATCCACCCACTGCCCATCCATTCAAGCCCAAAGAGAGCACGGAGGAGCATCGATGCTAGCCAACTGGCAGATGATGCGCCCGATGCCAACTACAAGGATTATGAGGATGGTATGGAGGAGATCTTTGGCTCGCTGAACTCCCTCAAGCAGGAGATCGAACAGATGAAGCACCCACTGGGCACCAAGAGCAACCCAGCACGCACCTGCAAAGACCTGCAGCTCTGCCACCCTGACTTCCCTGACGGTGGGTGCACACACACACACACACACACTTTCCATGCCTTTTTAATATCCCATTTGAATTTCAGTTGTTGCAAACTCAAATGTGAATGCTTTGAATTTGAAATAAACGCCTAAATATTATAAAAGGATTGTTGATGGACCATGTAGGTGATGGTCCATAAAGTGGACAGAAGATGTAATAAGGGTGAAATAATTAATGGTTGTAACACTCTCCCCATTGTACAGACTATTTGCATACCCATATTAAATGTAAACGACAGTTTAAAAATTACAAGAATCTGTGTTATCAGCCTTTGTTTTCTTTTGTTTTTTGTTTCCTTTTTAAAGGCGAGTACTGGATTGATCCAAACCAGGGCTGCTCACGAGATTCTTTCAAGGTTTACTGCAACTTCACGGCTGGAGGAGAGAGCTGTATCTTCCCAGATAAAAAGAGTGAAGGGGTGAGTATTCGCATGAACAATGCCTGCAGGGCCATGGACACAATCTGTGGTCACAACATAGCTTACCACCAGTAATTACGGCAGGGTAGTGTGCAGCAGTGCTATGTCTACCTGTAGGCGTGCTGCTTTTGTGTTCATTGTTAATCTAGCCCTTCATCAAATGTTCTGGTGGTACCGAACCTAAAAAGTAGTATTAACCCATTAGTAGTAGTCGCAGTACTAGTAGTAGTCACATGCATAACACATACATCCTTAAACACATCTGTTCAGGCCATAAACCATATCTGCTTATGTAATCAAAGAGATGCAAAGAGATGCAATGTTCCCCCTAATATTAAATCCTGATTTTAAACATGCAGAAGAAAAACATCATAATTAATAATTAATGGTTTGCTCGATTCGCTTTGTTGAAAACGGTAGTATCAGAAGCATGATAAACACATCGGAGCTGTGTTCTGACCACTGACCATCACGATGCAATTGAGATATATGAATAATGATGTACTGAACAATGATAGTATCATAAGTGATAGTTGGTGATATCTAGCCCTAGGATCAAAACTCTCTGTAGTTAATAAATAACAGCCATGTGGCATAGCCTATCGTAATATTTAATAATGCAAATTATTTTTCCAATACATGAACCACTGTTTTCCAACCAAGTTCTGTTCCCAACACACCTCTACCAGATATTTAGCGTTCTTGACTGCTTGGTTCTGATGTGTTAGGAGCTAGGAGAGAAGAAAGATTGTATGAGAGACAAGAGGGTTATTTGCCTCAGGATGCATGTTCTGATTTAAAAATGACCTAATTAACTAGTATGATTGGTATTATGTGCTTTATTATGTTGAAGTTCTCCAGACCTTTTTTCTAATTCGTTGAACTTCTTTGGTCTCTTCTTTGGTTTTTCTTTCTTTTCATGTTCTTGTTCTATTTGTATTTTTTCTTCTGTTTCTAATAATCCTCCCTCTATATGCTGTCTTACTGTCGCTGTTCTTGCTCACGCTTGTATTCTTCTTCTTTCTTCTTCTTCTTCTTCTTCTTCTCTTTTCCCTGTTTCTCTTGGTCATGTTCCCCATTTTTTAAACTCCCATTCTTTCTCTTGCTCTGGTGTCTCAGACTAGGCTAACCTCCTGGGTGAAGGAGACTCCAGGCTCCTGGTACAGTGAATTCAAACGTGGTAAACTGGTAAGAGCACCTCCATGACCCTCCATCCACCTTCCACCTCCTGAACCACTCTTATTATTTTACAGAGCAAAATGGCTCGCTGGCCCAAAGACAGCCCAGGCACTTGGTATAGTCGCTACAAACGGGGGTCCATGGTAAGTAGAAAGGCCCAAGATGGGACCCAAGAGAGTGGACTTTGGTTCTGGGGTTCCTTTTCCGAGGTCCTGAGGTTCTGAAGGTCTGAGGTTACTCAGTTCTAAAGTTCTGAGGTTCCCACAGTTGTGTGGTTCCAAAGTTCTTATGTTCTGAGGAGCCAAGGTTCTGAAGGTCCTAAGTTCCTAGGTTCCAAGGTGCCGTGGTTCTGAGGTTCTATCTCTTGGAAGCCAGTGGTTCTGCATGGTTCTAGCTCTCCAGTTGGAGCTCTTGTGATCTGGTCATGTTTGAGCATGGTATTGCACGAGCTTCTCTATACTATGACAGCAAATTCTCAGGCTTATGACCAATCTGAGAGATGAGGGCAGAAGTGTCGCTCAAAGCTGTGACTTAATTTAAAAATAACAACACTCTCACAGTATTTTGGGGAATTGGTGAACGTCCCTAAATTGATCAGTAGTTTGTCTGTAGTTGATTTTGGCTGAAGGCCTCTGTCTTCATTCTCAGTGTCTGTAAAATGGAGAACACTTTCACAGTACACTCTTTCGAAGGGTGTTCTGGACCCTTGCATGTTGACTAAATGGCTGTTTCCCATTCTCTGGCAAGTCTAATGGAAATAGAGCCAGTTTGTTGGCTTTGAGACTCACGGTCACTTCTTTGTCGTATAGCTTCTGGGTTCAGCCACTTATGATATGTGGCTGTGAACATAAGGTAATGTTTCCATGTGCTGGTAGTCCACGTGAAGCATAAAAATCCGTGGACAATATACAGGCACACACACATACAATGACTGGATAATGTAGTGATTGTTATAGTCTTTAGTCAATTCTATTTGACCACAAAAGAAAAGTAATATAGTTTAACTGTACATAAATACCTCTGAGTCCAGTCTGTGTGTTTGTGTGTTCGTATGCAAGTTCATATCATCTTGCATGTGTGAGGTCAGTGCATATGTGTGTATGATGAGGAAAACACGTAAGTACAGTGTGTGTGAGTGTGTATGTGTGCATGCATAGCATGTTCATTTCCTGTGTTGCTGTCTCAGTCAAGGTCATGTGTGTGTAAGACGTAAAAGGAGGAAATGGCGTGTTCTAACTCACATGGGTTGGTATGGAGAAAACAAACATTTGCATATTTCTTAAAATGCAAATGCTACATCACACCAGAGAGACAAGAAGTAACCTCTTATTTATCAGTGCTGTACTTTGTCTTTAAGGATTAATGCTTCTCACTACAGATTAGAGAACAGAAAACCCCCAGACCCACTTCAACAGCCTACTTTACATTGTTTTATCAGTGTGATATCAGATGAGAATGCTTTATAAACAATTTTGATGTGCTTCAGAACTTCTCGTTGATTGTATCCTGGCTCATGGTTTTTTTTTTATGTTTAATTAATATAGTATATGAACATAAATGTTTTTATTTTTTGGTGCAATAATAATGTTTATTGGACATTTATAAATTTAACCCCCTTCTGAGATTTACACACCGTAGAGGAAAATGGCTTTCTACAGGACATAAGGGTTAAGGTTGTCTTTAGCCTCATTAGCCTCAATAAATTTTCAATCCACATTACTTTTGGAAGTTTTTCAAATATTTCCCCCAACTAACTAAAAAAGGGTGTGATGTATAATTTTCAAATGAACCTCTAGAGGGCACTGTATCCTGAGCTGCTAGCTGGACCCCCTGTTTCTTTCTGCACTTACAGCTCTCTTACATGGATGCTGAGGGCAATCCAATTGGTGTGGTCCAAATGACGTTCCTGCGCTTGCTAAGTGCCTCGGCCCGGCAGAACCTCACGTATAACTGCTACCAGTCCGTAGCCTGGCATGACCAGGAGCTAAACTCTCATGACAAGGCCATCCGTTTCCTGGGCTCCAATGATGAAGAGATGTCCCATGACAACAATCCATACATTAGTGCCATCATCGATGGATGTGCGGTGAGCGAAAACGACACACTTAATCCCCAAGTAGTGATGGAAGGACAGTTGTGGTATTTCACGTATAGTCCCCTCTGAAAGTATTGGAATGGCATGGCCAATTCTATGTTTTTTTTTTCTGTAGAATGAAGACATTTGGGTTTGAGATCAAAAGATGAATATGGCACAATAGATCAGAATTTCTGCTTTCATTTCCTGATATTTACATCTAGATGTGTTAAACAACTCAGAACATGGCGCCCAGTTTTCAAGTGATCAAAAATATTGGAACATATGACTGACAGGTGTTTGTTGTTGCCCAGGTATGCCCTGTTAGATTGATTGTTGAAACAGTTAATAGCTCTGAATGTCTGCTGTTGGTGTAAGTCATGGGTTTTGCCTGTCTGCATTTGTTGTTAAAAAGGAAAACCAACATGAAGACCAGAGAGCTGTCTATGGCTCTATGGCAAGCCTTTCTGAAGCAGAGAGCATTGGGCGTAGTCAGTACAACAATTTGGAATGTGCTGAAAAAGAAAGAAATTACTGGTGCACTAACAACCAGACATCAAACAGGTCGGCAAAGGAAAATAACAGCAGCTAATGACTGAAACCTTGTGAGAGCTGTGAAGAAAAACCCAAAACCAACAGTTAGTGACCATCAACCATAAACATCCACAGGGCAGGGGTGAAGGTATCACAATCCACCATTCAGTTATAAATTGAACTCCCTCACGTCAGAACAGCAGAACCTCACGTATAACTGCTACCAGTCCATGGCTATCCGTTCCAATACTTTTGCTTACCTAAAAACCGGGTGGTCTGACACCAAGTGTGCCACGTTCCAAGTTGTTTAACACATCTGGATGTAAATATCAGGAAATAAAAGCTGAAATTCTGATCATCTCATATTCGTCTTTTGATCTCAAACCCAAATGTCTTTAGTGCCTAGCAAAAAAAAAAAACAAAACAATAGAACCGGCCATGCCGTTCCAATACTTTTAGAGGGGACTGTATCCTTTTCCGAATGTTCTTCACCTAATATTTTTTTCTTGTCCCCCTCTCCTCACCTTTTCTGCAGTTGAAAAAGGGCTATGAAAAGACTATTCTAGAGATCAACACGCCAAAAGTGGAGCAGATACCATATGTTGACATCATGTTCAACGATTTCGGTGGAGCAACGCAGAAGTTTGGCTTTGAGGTTGGCCCGGCCTGCTTTATTGGCTAAGACTGTTCACTGAGCGCACCAGAAAAGAAAATAATACACAAACACATTCATTTTCTCAGAAACCAAAGAAAGGAATAGGACAACATATTTTCTAAAGATTTGTGTTTCCAAAATAAAACACCACCTTAGCATAGAAAGGATAAAAGACATTTAAGAAAATAAAGAATGGATTTCTAAAAAAAAAAAAAAAAAAAAAAAAAAAAATACCAAAAACACATTTTTTTGACCTCAGTATACCTGTCTCTGTCACATGCAAGTTTTGAAACTGGATTAGCTGAATGCTAGCTGGCTAACCCTATGCTTTAATCGCCACATTCTTACCACCCATGCTGTATAGGTGTAGGAGATAGCAACAGTATTCCTCCACCTTTAATGCACTTCCTGCAGGTGGAAACCTCCTCACACACTCCACCTGGTTTAGCTCTGTCTGGTTTCTGCTTGCATTTATTCAGTGTTTCATTTTCCCCCAGTACTTCAATGAACTTTATTTTGTGCATATTTGTTTTCCCATTCCCTGGAATGGTGCTTATATATAAATATATATAAATATTTTTTGTATGTTTGTAAGTACTTTCTGTATATTTCTCTGGTTTTTTTTTTTTTTTTTTTTTTTTTTTTTTTTTTTTTTTTTTTTTTTTTTTTTTTTGTGTGCTTCAAAACATGCATGTGAACCATTGAGCGAGAAGGACCGCAGAGATGCTGGTGATTGCTGAAAAAGTTTCGCATTTCGCATTTCCTAGAGAAAATTGGATAGCAATGAAAAGATGACATAAAATGGCAGAAACACCGAGGAGAAAGCATTATGTCCTGTTGCAGGTGTGACCCACAACTTTTTTTTTTTTTTGTAATTTCAAACGACTGAATGAAAATAAAAGACGGAACAAGCAATAACAGCAAGTTCATGTCCAACTGATTCTGGTCTTGTGGATTGTTACGATCGCAGGGTATCTGAATGATTCCATCCTTTATCCTTTTTCTATCAACACTTGTGCTCGAGTCTATCAGAAAGCACACGCAACGAAAGACCGTTTCATTGAGGAAACACTATATCGGTAAACTAGGTGCTATTTCCTTCTGCCTGTGGTGCTATATACGTATATATTTTCCATTTTTTTTTGTTTATTTGTTTAAAAATGATTCACCAATGATGTAGATGCATCTTCCATCTCTTTCATCACATTTCTTTCTGGGTAGCGAGTCCTGTGTCTTGTGTGGGGAAATATTCTTATGCATGCCAATCCATATTCATTCATAAACCGAAGATTTTGACCTCGTAACTAACAAATTTGTCTCTTCGCCGTCACCCTACACACTGGTGTTGAGCGGGCAGTAAGCAAACTGTAAAGTGGCGCTTTACCTGGAGATTATTTATGTACTTTGGCATCGGCCTCCATAGCACATTTATTCCCATGAATTTAAAATGGAGTGAAAATAAAGTAGAATTTTTAAAGGTAGTCATTGTGTTACAGTGTTTGTGGACCTAGAGCTCTACTGTGGACATGAGTGCAATCAGCAGTTCACCACAAGCAGTCAGAAGTCCATAAAGTCTTCAGTGGAGAGATTTTTTTTTTTTGCACAGGGAAGAACTTGACCTCTGTTACCAGAGCCAAATACAGAGGACCAACTAATCTACTGTCCTCCGATTCTCAGGCCAAAGATATTCTCACAGCTTTAGGCTTCATGAAATACACTCAACAACCAAAAAGTCACTTTATATAAGATTGTGCAACTGTGGGTAGATAGATTTCCCGTTTGTTATAATTCTTAAGAGCCTTGGTGTAGAAAGAAAATCAGTTCTCTTGTCTTTTTTTCCCTGTTTGCCCTGCATTTCTTTGCCACTAGTCCCTAATGCACTCAACATCTTACACCACTATGCCAGCTACTTTGCTACAAACCTTTGCATTCTATTAATTTGAAATATGACTTGAACTGCTTTAAAAAAAAAAAAAAAAGAATTCACAACACAGATAAACAATTCTTATGATAATGTTTAAGAAATTAACCATTTTTGTAAATTTCCAAAAAAAAAAAACAAAACACAAAAAAAAGCCATGATGCTGCCAATAAAAGAATTCTGTTTTGTTTGGTCTTTGTAATATTTGTCTTGTGTTGTGTTGTCTGTTTTAAGGTCTTGTTAAACCTGTGTAAGAGAGGATAGAAGATATATTGTTATTTTGTGTCAATAAATTCAAGTTTACTGTGGCCACGCACCCTTGTATGTCTTTTGAAGCATTAAAGCCTTTCTGTATGCATGAAAATGATGAAAGTTTTTCATTCTCTTGATGTTATCGCAAGCTGAAATTGCTTTGATTCCAATCATATCTTTATTGCTATGATATTCATTTCAAATGCTCAGATGAATAAAGGCATGTCCTTAATTGTGAAATGGTGACAGAGCCAGGATGTTGTAACTCTACCAAAGATGATGTTCAATTGTAGTATATTTATTGTATTATTTAAAAAAAAATAATAAATGTTAATTGATACCATTAGTGTTACCATGGCCCCCACTCTTTATCACTGACACAGAAGTATTATTGCTAGCAGAGCTAGCAGAAGATTCATCTTGCTTACTTGTTTGGTTCCTGGTGACAGCTTGCTCTTGACAGACCATTTATAACATATTTAGGGTTGGGAAATGCTGAGAAATTGTACTTCAGTGAAAGTATAGATAAGGTGTCAAAATCTTAGTTAAAAGTGGAAACATCCAGCCAGAAATGTACTAAAAATACTCACGTCACAAAGTTGCTACTTTGAAATGGACTCAAGCTTTAAAATGTTTTCGAGGTTTTAAACGTCGTAACATTTTATTTTATTAAGTAGGTCACAGCAGACGATGAATTGGCCTGATTCGTGCGAGCCTTTTTCTAGACCAAAGAACGCTTGAACGCTTTAAACTGAAATGTGAATAAAATGCTAATAAGAAATGCACAGGAGCCCATTCCCTTGATATGTAGCATCCGATCACTGGCTGCACAAGAGAAGAAGAGACCTTTCGAGATTTGTAATGAGCACTAAATAAAAATGCAAGGAGTAAAAAAGTAAGTTTTTCTTCTAGGAAATGTAACTGAGTACAAGCATTCACTTCCTATAGTACTCAAGTAAAGTATAAATACCCCCCAAATAATACTTAAGTATTGTAACAAAGTACAATTCCTCAATTATCTTCAACCCCCAACGAGTTACAAAGAAAAGTCAGCTCTGGAAGTCAGCTTTTCATCACCTTTTCAAGACTTGTGATTTACCAATTTGTGGTAGCGTGTGGTTTATCATATGAATTGGAGATTGCAAATCTGCAGGAACACACACGTATGGAAGGGAATGGCATGTTTATGTGTGTTTAAGTGTACCCTTACTATATGCAGGAGAAGGAAAATGGCATTGTCCTCATGACGCCAGAGGCTCGTCGTGCCACATGTCGAGCAAGTACTCCGATTGTAGGGGAGAGGACGATGCTGTGTCTTTATTCTTCTGATGTAGCATATCGTGTTTGTGCCATTGTCAAAAAGTCAGTCTTTGGTTAAAGTGTCAGTTACGACAGTTTTGAACTCTGCTGTACTTTGGCTCAGTTTTGTCAGTCGTTCCATTTCACTGCATCTTTCTAATCTTGCCATCTGACAAGTGCATTCATCTATTTAGTGTGAATGCTTCCTACTTATGGACGCATTACATCCACATCTGGTGTACGGAGTTTGCCAGGCAGCGAGTATTATATAAAGTGCAGTGCGCCACCATATCATAAGTGACTTGAGAGTGTTACTTTTAACCATGCATAACAGATGCCACATGGGGGCATGGTGTAGAGGGAGTCTCCAGTGCCTGGGTGGTGTTTGGAGGACGAGCAACAGCAGTAATGACTAATGTGTCGGCGATGAGCCCTGTTTTCCCCATATATTAACGCGAGCGCTCTTTCTTTTTCTCTCTCCCTGAGCAGTGAGCCGAGTGGTATAGAGTCAGGTCCGTAAGTATTTGGACAGCGACACGGTTTTTCCTCATTCTGCCTCTGTACACTACCACAATGGATTGGAAGCAATCAGCGTGTGACTGAAGTGTAGACGTTCAGCTTTAATTCAAGGGGTTTGAACCAATAACCCCAATGGAGGAGCGGTTATCTGGCAAGTTTATCAGTTACCACTCACACCTTTTTAAGGTGTCTGTGAGTACAAGGTGTGAAGCTTTCAATAGCAATGAGTTCTTAAGCAGTTCATGTGCTGAGAGGTTTGCAGCATCACACCCAAATGAGAATGGATACCAATGAAAAAAAAAGCTCGCACAGATAAGTGGGAGAAGCTACAGCTAGTAGATGGTTTTCACAAATGGTCCGTTTTCTGTACGAAGGTTCACTAGCAAAACTAGTCTTTCCCCATCTGAGCTAGGGTCGTCCTGAAATGTGACATTTTATTCCATGAAATTGTGAATTCCATACTCCAGCAATTTTTTTATTAAAGATAATGGCTTTTTTTAGCTACTAATAAAATGATCATTTAAAAATCCGAATATTGCAGAATTGATGAATGATATCTTGTGGAAATGGGCATAAGAAGACAGCCTGTCACTTTCTTCTATATTTTACCAAATAAATCATTTAGTAATAGTACCAAGATAATATTAGTACCAAAAAAAATCTTCTTGGCTAGTATATACAAGTGAGCTGGAGTGATGAGTAATGCACTACATGTTATCTTGTTACAGTACATGATTACTGCACTTTTTGAGTATATCATAGTAGTTTTACTTGTGTTGTTTTTTTTTTTTTAAAGAAAATATTCAGCTTCATGTGTCCTGCAATGGGTTGGCACCCTGTCCAGGGTGTCCCCCGTCTTGGGTCCCGAGTCCCCAGGGATAGGCTCCAGGTGACACTGTAGGATAAGCCGTACAGAGAACGGATGGATGGATTCAGCTTCATCACATAGATTTTTGTGCACTGTTAGAGTTAAAAATAATAACGCATTTAACCCCAGAAGACTATAAGCCAATTGAAAGAGTGTACATGGACGTGCATTTTAAATTATTGAACTATCAAAACAGGCGCTAACTGTTTTAGCTAGCAGCAGCAATGTCTGAGACAGTGCAGATAGATGAGCATTGCTGGCCCAATTTATCAGGTATCTTCAGTTTTAAGCCTCTGAGGTCTGAAGGTGTATCGGGGCCCTGGAGAAGTTTTGACATGCCCTGACATTTGTGTATTTCTCATTTGCTTATAAAAATATAAATGGCTAAAGTCTGATTACACTGTAATCAGCACAAACTGGGCTACAATAATATGTGAGCAGTATATATGTACAAGTTTGTGTTTTGGAGAAAATAACAGTTATGCATGGTTATTGAAAAAACAACAATAACAAAAAGTTACTGAAATAAGGCCATTTGTCCACAAGACTTTTGAGAACTGGATCTTGTAGCCTAGAGTTTTTGCTTCAAAATGACGTGAAAATCATCCTGCTCACTCACTCATTCAGACAAAACAATATATTGATTTAAATTCCCTAAGACACTTTTTGTATAGAAAGTCCATATGCGAGGAGGCGTGAATGATCATGCATAATGCAGTGATTCACACCTGAGAAGACAAAGACCTGCCTAATGAGCTGCGTAACGAGCCTTTCAGTCAGGTATGCGACTGAGAGGGAAGCGCTACAAGAAAGAATGTGAGGACAAAAGACATGTATTTTTTTTGGAGTTTATTTAGAATAGATTTAACTGTAAGGCAAAATAACATCGAGATTCACTTGTAAACAGTTTATTAGAAACAAACGAAAAAAACAACAACACAAGAGTCAAGACGTCCTGGGTGTAGATGACAAATCTGCGCTGGAACACAGGAAAACGGGAGACAGCAGACACTGCACAAGAAAATAAAATGGACGTGAGCACCCTATGCACAAGCTACTCGCTCACAGTGCAGAGAAAATGTCCAGGATGTGTACTATACTTGAGTTTACACATGAACCATGTAGTAAAAGGGTGTAAGGTTTGTAAAAGCCCACTCTTACACCCTGCACACAATCACACATCTCTGTGCCACTCTTGAAAGCAGTTCCTGTTCAACTGAAGACACAGGTGCACATCGCATGCCTGGCATTTCCATGGCGTTTTCTGTTTCTTACCATGCACTGCTTTGCAATGCACACAGCTCTTGCGACCAGCAGAGGCAACATTCCTGGTATCTGAGGTCAGGTCAGTTCCTGGAACTGGTACGTGGTCACTACTGGTGCGTTTTGGTGCTCCTTTCTGTGAGACACCACAAAGCTCTGTGATAAGTTGTTCCATAAACTCTTTATGGGACAAGTCACCATACAGCTCTTTGTGCACAATGAAAGCATTGGTGGCAGCGATGTCCAACAAGTGTAGAAAAATCTTTCTGTACCACTTCATTGCTTTGTGCTGTGCAGTGTTGTACTGTAGCAGCTGATCAGACAGGTCAACGCCCCCCATGTGCTGGTTGTACGCCGTCACAGGCGCAGGACATGGAAATGTCTTTGTCCTCCATGTACCTTGTGATTTCACTCTCCTCTGCACAGTGTCTCCTGTATAAGCAGGATGGATGGTAGAACAGACAGACACCTCTCGTGTGTCCATCCACTTCACAAACACGAGAGGCCCGTCCCGAATCCACCTGATGGATCCCCTAGCAGACTTTTTACAGAGTGGATTATCTGCATTCCGAGGGCAGTCCTTCCTGTTGTCTCTGTAGGTCCCACACGCACCAAACCTCATGGAAAGCAAGTCTTTTAGGAGCTTTGGACTTGTGTAGAAACTGTCCATGTACACATGGTACCCAGAGCCTAAAACATTACAGTCCAAAAGAGATGTCACAGCATCATATAACAGTCCACGGCCTGTGGGATAGTTGTTCTTTCCTGTGTACACAGAGAAGTCCACAGTGTATCCATTCGAGGAATCAGCAAGAACAAACAACTTGAACCCCCACTTCGTTGGCTTGGCTTTCATGTGCTGTGTCATTCCAGTCATTCTCTCATCCACAGCTAAACTTCTTTTAGGATGATAGATGGCTTTGCAAGCATGACGGATAGTGTCCATAAGAGGTTTAACCCTGAACAGACGATCATGTTCAGGTGTGCCCCTCTTTCTGTCATTCTCTCTGTCTGCATCTGGGTGACTCATGTGCACATTCCAGGAAATTGTCCGGTATCTATCCCTTGGTATAACTGTAGCTGGAAAAGGTACTCTGTCGCCAGTATTCCCTGACGGAGCTCAACTTCACCACGGACATGTAAAATATGAGTCCAATGTAGCGGTACATCTCACTGATGTTCACATCTGTCCATTTATATTTGCGTCTCTTTGCAGTTGCTGATCATTTTCACTGTCACGACTGTTTTTTAAAAAAAAAAGAAAAGAAAAAAAAAAAAGAGACATGAGCATGCTAATAACACAATAAAAGAAACTATTGTATTTTGTTTTCATCATCACCATCAATCACTAATGACCATGCATAAAGACACAAGTTTTAGTAATATCATACAAGTATATATACTTTTTGTATTATAATGTCTGTACACTTACTCAATATGATTCTCGATCGCACTGAAAACTGAACGACGCCTGCGGGCCCCGGTGCGAGCTCCCGGTGAAGATGAGGGTGATGCAGCCACATTCCTAAAAAACAATAACAACAAATAAATAAATAAATAATTGTTAGCATACATTCATTCAAAGTAAACAGGGGGGGCAATTAATGGGTATGGACGCACGATGTATATCTGTTGATAGGTGACATATCTGTTGATGGGCCATATGTTGTGTTAGTTATACACACTCACAATTATTCAATAGAGGCTTTTCACCAGACACAGGACAGACTCTTCATGTGAGGATACTCAGTGGTCTCTCATTTATTTGTATCCCCCAGCAACACAACACTAACACAAGGTTCCTACCTGGATATTTCACCTAATACTACACCATAGACTGTACATATGTAATGCATCTCAAACACTTACGCCTGACATACTTTGTATAAATCTATGAAACCTTTGTAAAAGCAAGCTACGTTGATAAGGCAGTATTTTAGCCATCTTAAGCTAAAATGTTTGTGTTAAAGCACATAGATAAGCGGTGTCATAGGCTGTCCAGAACTGAGTGAAATATATGTTTAGCTACCGTAAGCTAAAGCTATCCTAAACGGGGGGAATACATTATGAATATTTACACCTCAGCACATATTCACGAACATCTGTCAGCTAGAAGGCTGTGTTTTTGAATGATATGCAGTGTCATCTATGGGCTAAGCAAAATTAACTAAAGCTGAATTATATATTAGAAACAATAAAGTTTAGAACGGGCCACATTACAACAGTTTTACACTTGAGCAGATATTTGCGGACATTTGTAACTGACATTGAAAGGCAATGTTTCAGGTAGGCTGCCAAAAGCTAGCCAAAGCTAGGCAAAACAAAGTCTGAAAAATGATTTCTCTGCTTTATGATCAGAACAGGAATTATATAGGACTTACTCATCGTAACAACTTGCAGGAAAATCCTCAGCTGGATCAATTCGCTCTTCAAAATGCAGCCGTTCGTCGTCGGAGTCGCAATCTTCTTCTGAGGAACAGGTCCATTCTTCCTCACTGTCCAAACTCATCTGAAGAGCTTCCTCGCCTGAATAGCGTGCCATCTTCCAAACGCGTAGGAAAGCCAAAGAAACAAACTATGTGCAAACAGAGTCGCCAACTATTTGCAATGGAAAGTAGCTAAACCCGGTTTGAAAAGCAGCTAAATGCCGCCAAATTACGTCAGCATCATTAGCATATTAATGACGTGATCACGTCGTATTTGCATGCTGCGTAATGTCGGCGCATCTTAACTGTTTTCTCCCCTAATCCGTGCTCACAAACTGTTTTAATATAAATATGCAGCCGAATGTCCAGTAAAGCTGTTCTCAATTACATATTTGATGTCAGTCAACGGAACAGAACTTACTACATGTTAACCAGAAGTTACTGAAATGAACTAAAGCCCTGTGGTAGTGAGTAATATAAGCGCATGACAAGAATAAACGGTCACATTTTTCAAATTTAATACAAAGGAGAAGCTGGTAAATGATTGGTCTGTGGCAACACAGCGTGCACATGCGCAGTTCATTCACATCTACGTCAGCTGCTGTGCGCGTACGTGAATCAACTATTTTCCCTGTGAATAGCGTGTGCGTGTGTCCGGCCTCAGGTCATTATAAGATAACGAAGTGAGACGGAAAGACTGTACCTCTCCTTGGTTTCATATGGATTACATAAACTGAGAATATTTGTTTTCGATTTGACTCGCTTCATTTAAAAGTAGACAGCTCAAGCTTTCCATAGATACATTTCTCATCTCTGTGTGTCAAGTATTCGCTGAGTTTCAGTTCATTTTAATGACGCGTTTCACACAGATGTGCGCGGAGCCTGAGACGGCTGAAAGCACACCCTGTGTATTTTCTTTATTTTACAAAAGCACAATGATTTGTCGATATTGTGAGTGTACACAAATAAAAACAGACCCTTTACAGATTCAAACGATGTATTACTCTTATGTGTAAGATCAAAAAAGACGGAGCATTTTAAGTTCATTTCACTGTTATTATTAAAAACTCTTAAGTGGTGGCGCCACCGTCGACCCCAGGAGGTTAAATACAGATATCACCATTTCACAGCTCAGTGTGTACAGCTAGGCCATTAGCTAGTTGAGTGAGCTAGACTAGCTAGCCAGATCTTTTGATGATTTATAGTATGAAAGCTCTGTCATTTTGATGTTCATTAAAGATTACCTGTTGTGTTAAATATATCGAAATGCTGCTACAGCTTATACGTAATGCTCAGGATAATGTGTAATGGGCATCTTTGCTAGATAGCTAACTATGTAGCTAGAAACGCAAGACTTTACATGAGCTAGGTAGCTAGCTAACGGACATAGCAAGCTACTGAAACCGAATAAACTGAATAATTAATACAGTAGCAGTGCATTTTGTGTCTTGTAGTTTTCCACCACTGCAAGTTAGTATTGTGCCACATATTTGGGAAAGTTCACTGAATGAATTGCATCATTCTTAAAAAGAAGGAATGCACTGGTGAGTTCAGCAACACCGAAAGGCCTGAAAGACCACAGAAGACAACTAAAGTGGATGATAGCAGAATTCTTTCCTTGGTGAAGAAAAACACCTTCACAGCATCTAGCCAAGTCAAGAACACTCTGGAGAAGGTAGACGTATCATTGTCAAAGTCTACAATCAAGAGACACCTTCATGAAGGTAAATATAGATGGTTTACCTCAAGATGCAAATCACTGGTAACACTCAAGAACAGAAAGCCAGATTAGACTTTGCAAAAAAAAAAAAAAAAAAAAAGCCTGGCCAGTACTGATGCGAGATTAACTTGTACCAGAATGAAAGGAAGAGAAGAGTATGGATAAGGAAAGGAAGGGCTCATGATCCAAAGCATCATCTGTCAAACATGTGGAGGCAGTGTTATGGCATGGATATGTATGGCTACCAATGGAACTGGCTCACTGGTGTTTATTGATTATATGTGTTCATTCCTGCACAACAGGAAATCTTGAGTGTGACTGCTTTAAATCACAGTCCTTAAAAAAAAAAAAAAAAACCCTCCCAACAGAGTTTTGGGCTGATGGTATTCCTAGTTTGTGACCTAGTGAGCCAATATCAGAATGTATTTTTGATAGACTTCAAAGCACTATTGTAAATCGCTCTGGATAAGGGTGTCTGCCAAATGCCATAAATGTAAATATAAATGTACTGTAAAATTTGCCAAAAGATATATAAATTAGTATTAGGTCCCGAGTCTTTATTTGTTACATTTACATCATGATCTGTGTCAATTCAATGAACCCTGTTACCATATGCCACCCTGTTACCATATCTTAAATGATTTTCTTGGCCCATGGGTGTTTAAGCTATTGTCATTTATATAGTTTCATGTATTATATGCATAATGTACACTCACATATCATTTTATTAGGAACACTATACTAATTCTGGGTAGGGCCTGGCTTTGCTCTCAAAACAGCCTAAATTTTTTCAAGTCCACAAGATGTTGGAAACATTCCTTTGAGATTCTGCTCCATGTCGACATGATTGCATCATGCAATTCCTGCAGATCTTTAAGGTGCACTTTCATGCTGCGAATCTCCTGTTCTGCCACATCCCAAAGGTGTTCTATTGGATTCAGGTCGGGTGACCGGGAAAGCCACTGAAGAACACTGACCTCACTGTCATGTTCATGAAACCAGTTTGTGACCACTTTTGCTTTGTGGCATGGTGCATTATCGTGCTGGAAGTAACCATGGGTAAATTGTGGCCAAACTAGATTTCATGTGAAAACTCTGATGAATTTACTGGTTGTACAATTGCACCATTTGTCCATGTAGTACACAGTTATAGTAGTGATTTATTTATAATTGCACTGTTAGCACGCAGATGAGGATGGGTTCCCTGTGGAGTCTGGTTCCTCTCAAGGTTTCTTCCTCATATCGTCGCCTCTGGCTTGCTCATTAGGGATAAATTCACATGTTTACAATTTATTTTTATTTAATTTAATTTGAATGTGTTTATTTCTGTAAAGCTGCTTTATGACAATGTCCACTGTTAAAAGCACTATACAAATAAAAAATTGAATTGAATTGAATTGAAGGGATGCACATGGTTAGAAACAATACTCAGGTAGGATGTGGCACTCAAGCGATGATTGATTGGTATTAACGGGCCCAAAGTGTGCCAAGAAAACATTCCCCACACCATTACACTACCTCATACAGCCTGGACTGTCGACACAAGGCAGGCTGGGTACAAATTCTGACCCTACCATCTATGTGCCTGAGCAGAAATTGAGGTTCCTCAGACCAGGCTTCATTTTTCCAGTCTTCAAATGTCCAATTTTGGTGAGACTGTGCCCACTGCAGCCTCAGCTTTCTGTTCTTGGCTGACAGAAGTGGAACCCGACGTGGTGTTCTGCTGTTGTAGCCCATCCGCCTCAAGCTTCGACATGTTGTTCATTCTGAGATGCTTTTCTGCTCACCACATTTGTACAGAGTGGCTGTCTGAGTTACTGTAGCCCTTCTGTCAGCTCGAACCAGTCTGGCCATTGATCTCTGTCATCAACAAGGCATGATCTGCAGAACTGCCTCTCGCTGCATATTTTTTCTTTATTGCACCATTCTGAATAAACTCTAGAGACTGTTGTGTGTGAACATCCCAGGAGATCAGCAGGTTATAGAAATCCTGAAACCAGCCTATCTGGCACCTACAATCATGCCATGGTCAAAATCACATTTTTTCCCCATTCTGATGGTTGATGTGAACATTACCCAAAGCTGCTGGCCCGTATCTGCATGACGTATATGCATTGCACTGCAGCCACACAACTGGCTGATTAGATAACTGCATGAATGAGTAGGTGTGCAGGTACAACCTAATAAAGTGCTCAGTGAGTGTATATGGTCAAAAAGGCGGAAATAATTATTGACATTGTAAAAAAAAAAAAAAGAGTGTCAAGTGACACGATGGACAAGTTATTTTAACTTTTAAAAGTTGTTTCAACTGATATAAGGCAACTCATCTGAAATTAAGTGTGTGTTCAAATTGAATATGTTTGTTTTTACTCAGTGGTAAAGGTTTTATAAAAAATAAGGTTATAAAATATAGTTTTTCAGAATCCTGAGTTTTGGTAAAGAGTTGCACCCAGCATAGTGTATAACAAATTAAACATCTCATACAAAGTATGTCTTTGATGCCTGGGATGGACAAATCAATTTTTTTCTGGTGTTTTTTTTTTTTTTTTTTTAACCTGTTTTACTAAAATACATTACAGAAAATTATAAAACATGATTTTTTAAAAAAAAAGATGCCTAAATTGTCCTCCAATTATACTGACCCAAAACTGAAAAGAATCTATCCCTCGATCTCTTCAACATGTACAGAAGGTACTCTGGCATGCTTTGGTTCTGTTCTCAGTTATACAACGGTTAGTTTGGGATTTGCATATTACAGCATCAGACATCACCTTCACCAATTTACACACCTCTACAATGTTACCTTTAGTAACCTCTGAATGACAGAGGTGTATATCATTAGCTCTTACATTGATAACTATCATAGAAAACCTGCGCTTTCCCTAAGACCCTAAGAATACCTGCAGTGTCTGGCACTCTGGCTCCCGGGATACAGCTAACTACGGCTGCTGGTGCCCCTAAAGGCCAAGCTCATTTTACATGTCATAGAATAGAGTCTCCTACAACCAGAGCACTTTCAGTAGGCTTATCAGTGGGTGACTCACCGAGTGGACAAACCTGTTGGACAGGCAAACTGGCCTCTGATCATAGTTGTGTATTCTTGCTTTTGTTGCTTGACCATTTTGCAGATTTTGATCCCATAGATCATAATATTCTTCTAGATAGACTAGGAAATGTTGAATTAATGGAAGGCATATTCTACAGAAAGTGGGCAGAAATGATCCCATAGATTTTTCTGATGAAATCTCAAAGCGAGCTGTTATTTCTGTTTCACTTGGTCTTTTTTCACTAAAAGGAGTGTTCACATCAAATTTCAGACCTGACCCAATCATAATCTGGTCAATAAAGGGGTTTACATTTTTTTAAAAGAATCTGTCCTTTCATAACGCCTGCATAGAAGAATTCGGTCTATCTGTAATGTTCCCACAGGAAATCTCACGATTCCTCGTGTGTGCACAACAGGCCTTCAATTCATCTACACACGCAGTCCACGATGGGGTCACTTCTGAATTATAATAAAAGTGGCTCTCTCAATGTAAACTTTAAGAGCATTTACTCCTCCATCGCAGACAGAATTAACGTTCACTTTACAGTGGGGTTCCTTATGCCTGGATAATCCAAAATCTTTCCAAGATAATAGCAACAAGGGGGTTATGAGTTCAATTTTCTATGTAATTCAGTTTAGTGAATCCATCTTTTGATGAACAGCGAGGGGTGTTGCTAACGTTATGCAGGTGGACAGACGAACATGTTACGTTCGCAACTGGGATAAAGCATTGTTTTTGGTATTGTGGGCTTGTTTGCTGTCCACTTTCAACTTATTTTCTGAAATAAAAATCAGAAAAAAAAGATGAAATTTTGTTACTTTGATTTGTTTACAGCATACAGAAAATGTGCCCACTTTCTGTAAAACGGCTCTTTCCTGGCTCAGGTCTTATCTGACTGATATTTACTGTTATCAGTTTGCAGATGTAAATGGTGATTCAATAAAGTAAAGTTTGGTGTTCCACAAGGCTCTGTTTTAGGCCCACTACTCTTTTCTCTATATGTGCTACCTCCTCATCATGTGCAGCAGTGAAAGACCTTGGTCTTTATTGTATTGATTTCAGTCTCTTATTTGAAGCTTATAAAGATAATATTGCTAGAATATCCTTTTTCATCTCAGAAATATAGCTAAGATAAGAAATATAATGTCATTAGACTGAAAAACTAGTTCATGTTTTTGTCTGTCTGGATGTTCCAGTAAGTGCATAAACAAGCTCTAGTGAGTCCAGAATGCAGCAGCCAGAGTCCTTACTAGAGCCAGAAGATTTGATCACATCACCCCTACATCCACACTGCACTGGCTCCCAGGAAAATTTTGATCTAATCTAATATGAATAACACCAAATTCATTGCTGCTTGTACACTTTGCAGATGATGCCTTCACAAAAAAGACAGAGACAGAGGGAGAGGCTGCCAAAGGCAGTGCACCATTGCAGAGCTGGATTCAAAGCTCCAGCAAGCCAGCAGGTAAATCATTATATAGAATATTTAGCAAATAGTTTGTCACACTGTAACTCCTGTAAAGTATATTTCCCTTTGTAATCATGTCTTAGGTGGTAGTAATCTATAACATACAGCATATTTGGAATATTTTATGAAAACAATATTAATACTAATATACAGAATTTCAAACAAAAACTAATACACTATAATTATTCTAAATGAGTTGTATGTTAGCATAATATGGATATATGCTGTATGAGCATCAGGAGCCAAATCAGGCAGGTGCAGGTGAGAGGGTTATACTGGCTGACTGTAAAGGGACATGCTACTAAACAACTAATTTGATCAAAACTGTTATCTACAACAAAGTATGAACTTTTTGGAGTTTGTGCCGTCTTCTCTTTCAATCAGATATTTGTAACAATAAATTGTAGTTATAAGCTTGTCATCCCATCACGGCTTTGACCCCCAACCACCTTCAAAATGTCTGCTTCAATCAAAAGGTGCTGGCTGTTGGTAATTAGAATAATGGATAATGAAGACTACAGCAAGGGGCAGAGCTTTTTCTTATGAAGAGCCACAGGTATGGAACAGCCTTCCAAACAGTGTTTGGGACTCACACACACTCTCGATCTTTAAATCTAAGCTGAAAACCTATTTGTTTAGTCAAGCCTTTAGATAACAGGTAAAGGCACAGATCTGGTGGGTTCAGGGTCATAGAGTGTTTTGGGAAAACTGGGATGTTTGGATGCTACTACACGGATACTCTAAAGATGGCTGTAGATGGGCTCGCTTGGAAAGCCTAATGATTGCACTTGCAAAAAAAAAACAGTTTACACTTAATTCTTATTCATTATAGAGTGAATAACATGTATATTATAAATTTAAATCTAAAATGCTGATGGAATTAAAAATGACACTGATACTTGTAGTGAAGATCCTTTATACAGCTGTGAAAGAGTGATGACTCATAATCGCACTATCTGGTATCACCCAGAAGAGAGTCCAGTAAAGGAAGGGGTTGGCTGTTGAGTCTGGTCCCTCTCAGGCTTTCTTCCTCATGTCATCTTTCTCCAATTATAGTATACCCCTTCTCTCTCTATGTGCAATTATTAGAAATTTTCAAAGATTGTCAATTTGGAATTATTAACTGCCAGCTTATAATAAAAAGGCACATCTGAAGACAGTACAGTCCTGGTTGAACATCACTGCAGCTCTAGAAGATTTGTAAATGTCACAATTCAATTCAATTCAGTTTTATTTGTATAGCGCTTTTAACAATGGACATTGTCACAAAGCAGCTTTACAGAAATAAATGGATTAACAAAAAATATATTATAAATATTTGAATTTATCACTGTGAATTTATCCTTAATGAGCAAGCCAGTGGCGAAGGTGGCAAGGAAAAACTCCCTGAGATGATATGAGGAAGAAACCTTGAGAGGAACCAGGCTCAAAAGGGAACCCATCCTCATCTGGGTGCAACAGATAGTGCGATTACACACACACACACACACACATTATACACAGTATATATAATTACTGTATATGGATTTTTGTGTATTTATTGTTGTTCCAAACAAGAAAATAAAAAGTCACAAAAAATATATATAAACATAGCTCAAGCACCATGGCTGTCTGTTTCATGTAGATTATAATTCTGCCACACTTCCTGTTTGCATGGCATGGCATGTTCATTTATCATTTGGCCATGGCAACACTGTTTAAGAGTTCAAAACTTTTTTTTTTTTTACAATTTATCATCTTGGACTTTTTAACAGGGATTCAACGGTAACGCTAAAATGTCTCTGAGGCCCTCTAGTGGCTGATATCTCCTCTAATATTTTTCCTTAAATAATCCAAATATTTTTGATTAATGTGTTTTATAATAGTTATTTGATGAAAAGGGCGTGGTTAATTAGGTGATTGACAGTTTTGTACACTGAAGCCAAGGTTTGAAGCTGTCTCATTTACTGATATAATAACTAGCAAACCAAATGATGGCGTGAACCAGGGCACCTAACACTAACTAAAGCTCCTGATAATCTACGGCTGACTGTATAACCTTAGCAACCACTCAGAGTAGCTTGGTGAGGTTAGCCAGTCACTCCTTTTCAATGAGTTGCACTGACAGAATGAGTGGAGAATAAAAGAGCACTTCTCCGTTCAGATGGGTAAATTACTGCAGGTGTTCGAGCTAGAGGAAAATCAAGGAGAGCGGTGACTTTATACCTCAAAAAACAGGTTGTGATGAGTGTAAATGTTGACTGCTGTTTACCAGTAAACTATCAGTGGTACCTTACATTAGCTTCTTACTGTATACTTACATTACTTTGATTAAAATGATGGACAATGTCAGCTGGCTAGCAAATGGTAACTCAGTCCGTCATGGCTCAAAGCGCTAAAATCTTTTCCTGACAATGATATAGTCAATATAGCAGTGAAAATGGTACGACTACAGTTTAGCATTTTCTATATTAATTTATCATTTGGCCATGGCTACACTGTTTAAGATTTCAAAAATATTTTTCACAATTTAGTATCTTGTATATCTTGATATCATGTTGACCAAATTTGGCTTAAATCTGATGAAGCATGTAGTAGGAGTATTTAATAGTTTGTTACCTGTCAAAATGCAAAATGGATGACTTCCTTTTGGGCAGAGATAATGGATTGTGAAAGTCTTAAGAAGCCCCATATGCCTAGCAGATTTGGTGGATGTAGGTGAAACTGGATGCCCACGGTGAAGAAACTGGTCGCGGGGGTGCTGTCGAGCCCCTGGGCCTTACTCATGGCATGTGTGTAGGACCATGCACCATCATTTAACATGCATGTGAAGCACCAAGGTTGCAGCATTGTCTGTCCCATGTGCTAATACTGGCAGGTATTATGCAGCACTACTGAACATACTGTACATATGAACTTTGAGCCATCACATGATGTATAGTTATTATACCACAGCATCATCACATGTTTATTCACCTCGCCATGGCAACACCATTCAAGATATCAACAAAAAAAAAAAATATTGCAGTTTAGCATCATGGATATCTTATGCTGACCGTGATTCCTGTTAATAATGGATAATGGATGTGATTGTGAACGTTTTGTCTTATGAAGACCCATACGTCTACCAAATGAAGAAATGCCAGCAATGAAGACAAATGTCACAGGAGGTATGAATGAACGAATGAATAATCCTAACAGATAAAATAGAGCATCTAATAATTACCATCATCATTTTGTTTATAAGCACCTTTTAGGATACTTCAGGACACTACATTAGCTATAGTATAATGCCAGCTGGCTAGCAAATGGTAACTCGGTCAGTCATGAATCAAAGCGCTAAAATATTTTCCTTACGATGGTGAACTCAGCAAACACAGAATGCTCTGGGAACCAAATAACTGTTAGCTGGGAAATCAATATAGCAACGAAAATGGTACGACTACAGTTTAGCATTTTCCATATTAATTAATAGCACTGTACTTGCCAATTTGAGTTGCCAATGCGCCATCTTAATTTGCACTTCAGGTAATAACGCGCGCACGAGTGTCCATCACTAATATGGGTGGATGAGAGGCAGACCCACTGCTCATTTAGCCGTATCGACCTTCCTCACAAGCTTAAGAGAGCTGTCCTTTACAGCTTAACATTAAAGTAAAAAATCTCCCTTTTGGGGTTTTTGTATACATTTGGGTTTGAGATCAAAAGACGAATATGTGACAGTAGATCAGAATATCAGCTTTCATTTCTTGATATTTACATCTAGCTGTGTAAAACAACTTAGAACATGGCATTTTTTTTTAGGTGAGCAAAAGTATTGGAACAGATAGTATTAAAGTAAATAGTATTTAATCATTTGTTTAGAAACATTCACTTTCATTGCATGTGATCCATCAGGAAAATATATATATATATTTTTTAAATGTTTCAATTATCAGTATTTAAATTGTGTCTTGTGTCTACTTTGAAAAGACCTTCAGTCATTTCTCTGTTTTAACTGTGGGAAGCCCTGATGACAATGCAGCATCTTTGTGGTTCAAGGTCTCCTCTTTCAAACTGTGCATACAGAGATCAGTTTAGGAAAATCTTTGAATCACGTGCACCTTTCCAAATTGCATCTCTGCAGTGCATACTCCTAGTACATGAAAACCAGTTCTTGTGATTCCTGTACTCTTCAGAATCTGGTGTAGAAGGAGATTTGATAGGAATATGGCATCTATCTATACATATTCCAAAAAAACCAAAAAAAAAAACTGTACCTTGTAGGTAGCGTGGGTCAGAGCATCAGGGAAAGTTATTTAATTGCCTCTCATTTCATAAATTGCTTTGCAGACTCAAACAATAGTGCTAGTTCAGTGTCTCAAATTAATTACCTGTTTCACAATGCCACATGCCAAGAACCTTAATGTAATGATCACGTGGAGACAGGTTTTACACGCTTTCCTCTTTGGGTGACTGAGGAGTGTTTGTCTTCCAAAAGTTAAATGCCTGCCACTACATGTACCTTTTTTATGCATTTGAAGTGACTCAAAAACTATCATCTAAATCATGTAAATGGTCACTCCTGTCGATTGTATTTGTCATGGGTCTTCCTTAATGTACTCCAAATAATCAGCGTGTCTCCTCTGATAAAGCGTTAAACTGAAGTTAAACCTGCCACTTCAGAGGTTTAATTAAAACCCTTATTTACTCCAAGAGTAGCATTAATCTTTGACTTGGAAGTCAGATTACTTAAATCTACATTAGACTAAATCTCTGATTTAGTGATTTAGAGTTAGTCCAGTTTAAAAGGGCATTTTAATCTACGACTAGGTCAAATCCTTGTCCACGACACTGCCCCATAGAGTTAGTTGCGCTCTTTTATATCACACTCCACACCCGCACTCACGCAAGCGCAAGCACACGCGCGCGCGCGCACACACACACACACAGGCTTTTAAATGAATCATTGTGAAAATATAAAGGTGTGGAGCCTCCATGGATCAGACGTTTGTTCAGCACTTCCCACAGATGCTTGATCGGATTGAGATCTTGGGGAATTTGGAGGCCAAGTCAACACCTTGAACTCTTGTTCCTCAAACCATTCCTGAATAAATTTTTTGCAGTGTGGCAGGGCGCATTATCCTGCTGAAAGAGGCCACTGCCATTATGAAATACTGTTGCCATGAAGGGGTGTACTTGGTCTCCAACAATGTATAGGTAGGAGTTACATGTCAAAGTAACATCCACATGAATGGCAGGACCCAAGGTTTCCCAGCAGAACATTGCCCAGGGCATCACACTGCCTCCGCCAGCTTGCCTTCTTCCCATAGTGCATCCTGGTGCACACACACCCAGCCATCCATATGATGTAAAAGAAAACATGATTCATCAGATCAGGCCACCTTCTTCCATTGGTGCATGGTCCAGTTCTGATGCTCACATGCCCATTATAGGTGCCTTTGACGGTGGACAGGGGTCAGAATGGGCACTCTGACACATTTCGGTCATAGCCAGCATTAACTTTTTTCAGAAATTTGTGCTATAGTAACTCTTCTGTGGGATGGGACCAGACGGGCTAGTCTTCACTCCCCACATGCATCAACTGAGCCTTGGGCACCCTGACCCCCTTCACCAAGTCACCGGTTTTCCTTCCTTGGACCATTTTTGGTAGGTACTAACCACCGCATACCGGGAATACCTCATAAGACCTGCCATTTTGGAGATTCCCTGACCCAGTCGTCTAGCCATCGTAATTTGGCCTCCGTCAAAGTCACTCAGATCCAAGTCACTTCCAACACATCAACTTCAAGAGCTGACTGCTCACTTGCTGCCTAATATATCCTACCCCTCGATAGGTGCCATTGTTATGAGATAAAGTTATTCACTTCACCTGTTAGTGGTTGTAATGTTATGGCTATATCAGTGCATATGGAGAAGAAGAAATGACATTTTGAGCTCAAACATACAGGACATTGTATAGTTTTATTTAACAATTGAATTTTGTTTAAAAAACAAACAAACAAACAAACTTTTTTTATTTTTTTATTTGGAAGTATGTTTGGCTCATCAACCAAACATCTATGGCCAAATTTAAGCCTCCTCCAGGTTTTGGGCTGAAATATTCTGGTACATTGCAGAATTCGTGATGCCACCAGTATTCACAACCTCCAGCCACAAAACTGCCCCAGTGCATCACTGCCGGACCACCACCCCGCATCCCCTTTTGTCACCAAATATACCAATGGTGCGCATGACCAGACATTTTTGCCACATCTGACCAAAACACACAATTTCTAATGATGCTTGGTCAAGTTCTGCTGCTGAATTTTGAGAGATAGTCTCAGGAAGGGCTTCTTTCGTGTAACACTTCTAACCAGCTTTTTGTTATGGAAGTGTTGTTTAACAGTTGATTTTGAAACTTGACAGCCACAAGATTTAAGTAAACTGTGCAAGTCTAAAACTGTCATCTCTGGCCTACACTGGCATGTGCTTATGGGTCCAATTCCTGGAATATTGGATTGGGGTAGATCAACAGTCATCTTCCTCATTTGATATTTATACCCCAGGGAAACAAGATGTTGATAAAGACCACAAACAGGATTTCAATAATTACTGTTTGACTGCATATATTCCAAATATTAGTGTGTTTAATGTTAACATTATATAATCATTTTACTCATTCTTATTTTGGAGGGCACTGTATGTACTCATGAAATAGCAACATAGTACATTAACAGTGTTATATAATGTTGGATGTGGCCCACTTCTAGAATTCTAAATTATAATTAACACTATAATTATACTTTATCAATACTAATAAAGGGCATACACACCAATGAGAAGTTAGCTTTGGATTAGGCTGGTTTTCCAGACATCAAATCATATGCATCAAATCACAAACCAAACAGTATATCAAAACTGAATAGTATGATTTGTAGCACATAAAAAAATGCTAATTTGGAACAGTATGGCAGTATATGAAAATAATTCTTAATCATGGGACCTTGCACATTTGATAGCATGGAGTATGCAGTTTTGGCTGCAGGCCTATAGTAAAATTCAGTGTGAATCCAGACTATATCCTGGACAGATTAATCGCAGTCCGGAAATATCCAAGACTTTGATATTAAGACAACTGATAGGGGACTAAGACTAGGGTTAAGGGTGTGTTTAAATAGGCTCTGTGAACATTCCCTACAGAAGGAAGGCACAGGTGAAAAGCTAAGTGCTTTAGTCTCCTGCTAAGTCTTTAGCAAGTATATTTAGTAAGGTTTTAAATCTTAAATAAAGCTTAATTTAGCTGCACCAATTTTCATATTACAGTGAGCGTGCAAAACAAATCGGAGACCTCCAAATCCCACACACACTCTCCCTGACAAACAGAATATTGTGTTAGGATGACAAGTCAGGTACCAGGTGTTTTAGGGCTCCTCCTACCAAGTGCAAGCTCCCTGTGATTAGCACATGCACATTAGCAGCCTCTCTTAGTGGCACCGCTTTAGCATTGACACTAGCTTTGACAGGCATGATGTGCTTGGTGGAATCAGATACAACCGGGTCACGTCCCTGTGTGATCCACTGAAGAGCACTCAGGATGCAGGGGAAAACCAATGAGGCGCCACGCCTCTCCACTCTCAGAGGCAGATGGACACCACCCCCAATTAGAAGCTCCGACTCTGGCCCCTCTTCCTCGATACCAGCGAGTATACGCCAGCTCTGCTGATTGTCCAGGCAGCGTGTGAGCATGTGCTCTACAGACACATTGAAGTTCTGTTGGTCTGAATGAATAAAGAAGGAAAGGGGACTGCGGTTTAGCAGCTACTCAACCAGGAATAAATATGAAAAATGTAAATGTCGTAAGTGTCCACTGACCTGCGTTGCAGTCAGCAATGGCCTCAGTGATGTTAGGACAGAAAACGGCAAAATCGAAATGACATGGCTGCAAAAGAACAAAAATACGAGTAGTAATCAATATTGTACAATGTCTCAGGGTTCTACGAATACAGTTGCCAGTTTATTAGGAAGCCCCTCCATATGACTACACAAATTGGCCACATCAGATTAACCTACTAGTCGAGTTGATTCATGATACTGGGTTCACAATAGAATACACTCAAAACATTCTCAAACAAACTCTGAATGAAGAAAGATTAAAAAAAAAAAAAAAAAACACTCCTTTTAATTTGTGATACAAGAACAATATAAAGGAATGTGCATTTCATTTATATACACAGTGCCCGCCAAAAGTATTGGAATAATGAGAACACCTCAAAAATGACCGTCAGCGACATCACAAACTACCTCATCAGGGCAAAGGTGAAGATACCAAATAAAGATGAGCCACAAAAGATCTGGAACCAAGATTAACATTAACATTAAAGTGAGGGAAAGGCCCAAGTGTGGAGAGGAAAAAAAAAAGATTTGCTCATGATACAAAACATATGAGCTCCTCAGTCAAGCACAGTGGAGGCAGTGTCATGGCTTGGGCTTGCATGGCTGCGTCTGGAATGGGTTTGCTAATCTTTACTGATCTAACTCATGACGGTAGCAGCAGAATGAATTCAGAAATCTACAGAAACGTTCTGTCTGACAGTTTACATAGAAATCTGTTCAATCTAATTGGGAGGAACTTCATCATGCAGCAAGACAATGGCCCAAAAGATATTGCCAACACAACAAAAGACTTCATCAGGGGGGAAAAAGTGAACGGTTTTAGACTGACCAAGTCAATCACCAGACCTTAACCCAACTGAGCATGCATTTCATCTGCTGAAGGGAGAAGGGAGTTTGATCTCAAACCCAAATGTCTTCAATGTGTAGCAAAAACAAAAGAAATGGCCTTGCTGTCCCAATACTTTTGGAGGGGACTGTACTGCAAACTCAGCAGTGGGGCAGTTATAATACCATACATTTGCTAATACCAATCCAAGTACTAATGCTGGAGTCTTACCACGAGCAGCTTGAGCAAAGCACCGCAATCCCGCTCTCCAGTAGCATTAAACAGCAGCACTCGGACCACTGAACCCCTACACACACACACACACACACACACACACACACACACACACACACACACACACACAAAACTAAATAAAATGTGCACATAAGCACAGTAAGGACAGAATTACTCATTTCCATGCTTTTAACTGTCAGATTCTGCAGCTAATTACACTAGACACCGTTCCTTCGAGTTAATTCAATGCATTTCACAATTTTTGCCGATGTGATGTCGATTGTCCTTAGCTTAGGCGTTCATGTGAAGAGAATGCTTGCGCATGCAGGCATGTCAGGTTTTTGTTCTCTATATTCCTGAACCTATGCACTGCAGAAATAATTTCCTTACTTTTCTAATTTCCTACATTGCGTTTTACTTAAATCTTCATAGATTATTGACAAGTATTGTTATTTCCATTCTGATTAAACAGTATCCTATGTTTCTGATTTGGTGGTGACATGAAAAAAAGCTCAGGATCAGGGGATGAAGGAGTGAGAGAAGGGGGGGGGGGAAGAGAGAGAAGAGCACTGCAGAAACTAAAAGCAACATGCTCACACACTTCATTACACTCTCACTAGCTGAGTATGTGAGCATTTAATTTTAGTCCACGCTTTATTATACTTTGATTATTTCATACTGTTTCCCCCACAACGGCAACGAAGATTTTAACAGAATGAAAGACACGTTAAAGAAAGGAACATACATGGCATTTTTCTCATGGTGTGCAGCCACCTCGCTGAACCAGTTCACACACGCCTGCATGCTGCGGGTGGTGTGAGCGCCATCCAGGAAGTACGTGACACTGCCATGCACCAGGGTCTGAGTCCGGCCCTGCCATTCAGCCTCAGCCAGACCTACACACACACACACACACACACACACACACACACACACACACACACACACACACACACACCCCTGCAGGTAACTTGTATATAATTGGAACCCAAACTCAAAGACATAAACCTTGTTCTGAATTTCTGGACAAAGTACTGCGCTTACAAGATGCTAACAGAAGAAAAAGAAAAAGAAAGAAAAAAAAGAAGCAGCAGCAGCAGCGGTATAAAAACATTTCAATACCATGCTCACACACATAAATAATCTGTGTGTATGAATAGACTGGTCTCACCTTTCAGCATGTGCGCACTCGGCTCAAAAACCGGAGCTGTGTGAAGGCCAGTAAAGCCAGATGCAGAAGTAACAGCTGGACCTTTTTAGAGTGAGAAATGAATGAATGAGAGAATAAATCTAAGCTCTAATGCAGGCCATGAGTCGGCCCAATATAATCAAGGAGTATCAGGATCACCCCTTGTCACAAGCATGATCATTTCGTGTAAGACTAACCACAGCAGAAACATTAACATTAGCAACAGCAATACTGTAACAGTAGCAGTACCCAAGGAGTATCTAATTTACTTCTTTGTCTCATTAACATCATTAAAAACTGTATGTATAGGTGCACACAAATGCTTTAGGAACTTTCCAGTGGCAGGTGCGTGTGTGTGTGTGTGTGTGTGTGTGTGTAATTATAAGACAGAAGACAGATTTGGAGACATAACAGCAACCAAAATCACTTTTTTGTTTTAGATTTTGCAAAGCCCAGTTACTTTTTATCAGTATTCATTTATTAAAGCTTCATCGATATCAGAAAACACTCCCAGACTTTAACTAATATTCCTCCAACCACTTATCTTGACACTGGAAAACCTCTCACAATAGTCAGATCTATTCAAGCATACACCCACAGAAATGCCAAGTCATGTCTTCCACTATTCATGTTATGACATCTTGTAGAAATTACGGGTACACACACACACACACACACACACACACACACACACACACACACACACACACACACACACACACACACACACACTCACCTGTGCTGCAGCGCCTCTGGAGCCAGCAATGTGTGAGCTGTAAAGCAAGTGAGGCGTTGGACCACTGGTGCTTCCCGGCCAAACCCAGTTTCACCTCCTGGGAGCTCTGGTACTGAGCCAACTCGGGGCAGGAAAACAATGGGCACTGCAGACGCACAAGAATGATGGATTATTCTACTTCTGACCTAACAAATGGAACTGTAAAAAGTCAAAAGGCAAAATAGTTTATATAGAACTTCTTATTTTTCACACACACACACACACACACACACACACACACACACACACAGCAGATACAACTACAGTTACACTATCGTACATTACGCACAGTGTGCATGGTTTTAGAAAGAGGGGTGCATGTTAATGTTTGCTCCTCACCCCAATCTCCTCTGCTCTCTCCTGAAGAACTGTCGTTGGTCCCTCCGGCTGCTTCACAATGAACGCTGGAACCCCGGGCTGTGACCACACACACACACGAAACACAAGACACACAAGACACACACACACACAAGACACACACACACACAAGACACACACACACACAAGACACACACACACACAAGACATTCTTAAGCATGGAGCTAGATGTTCACGTTTGCAAATACATGAGACAGAAATAAACCCTAATACCTTAACCACTCTTAGTCAGACACTACACATACACGCACCTTAAATATTCCTCCCTTTTGCCAGGCAATCTTCTCGATTGTATCCCCAAGAATGCTGGTGTGGTCAATGCCTAACGAGGAAATGCCACACACCCACGGCCTCCTGCAGGCACAGGCACACGCGCACACACACACACACGCGCACGCACACACACACACACACACACACACACACACACACACACACAAATTCACATCACTAGGCCTGTCATGATTACTACTTTTGTTGGACGATAGATTGCCCCAGAAATAATTGTGATAAACGATATTGTTGTCAGAACATTTTATGCCACTGATATAATGATAATAGCACCATGTTATACTGCTTATTGCAAGAAACAAACCTGGCTGTTCACAAAGTGCATTTATTTTTAAACTAAAGATTTAACCACGGCTCTCAGGCCAGTTCCAGTGTTAGTTTACACACTGTTTTTAGTCATAGTTTCTGTCTTCTGACGAACATATCCTTTAAATTTCAGCAACATTGAGTCATGTCATTTATTCATTTTAGTCAGTTTTATTCTGACTAAAACGAAATCGAATATTACTCAATGGCATTTTAGTTGGCAAGAAAACGCAAAAATGAAATATATTATATTTGCACGTTTTATGTATTGACCTAAACATGTATCAACAAAGCATGTGAAATCTGCCCATGTTCTGGAAACCTGCTCTGCTGAAACAATAACATTACAGTGGGTACACTACTGTAACACAATATTGTGAATTCTAGAACTACTCTTTCTAGATTTTTTTTCTCCAAAAAAACACTGTTAGCGCATTGTTAACATACTACCATATTTTTCACCCCTACTCTCAATTCAAGATAAAGAGGAAACTGCTTTATTAGAGAAGCAAGTGTGGGCTAGATTAAGTTTAAATATTTATTATACGTCACAGGATATGAGCTGTATGTTTGACTGAATAGCCTGCTTTATTACGCAGTCTGCTGAATACTGTTCGCTACACAGACGTGTCAAATCGAGAGCGTGGATACCGTACGATATGTCTACGTACTTGAGGAACTTTCGGGAACGTTTCTATGCAATATTAAGATTTCCTGTTGATCTATTCTAATTTTATAAAAAAAAATTCAGGAATTCTGATGGTTATTTTTCAGCTAGTGACTTGTGACTTAAAATCACCAGTTAAGAGGTTTGCACGAGAAATTAATTTTAATTATTGACATATGTTTCATGATCCAGAACAAATGAGATTCAAATTTTTACCATACTTCCATATTTGAATTAAAAAAAAAAAAAAACTCTAAATGTTTTAAGATCTACTAATAGTTGCCTAATGTAAGTCTATTGAAAGACAAAATAACTTTTTTCTGTCAAGCAACAGGAGACGATTTAGCCAAAGAGATTTGCACGAATGCATGTCGTTTCACATATCTGCAGGCGCATAGGACATGTAGATTTTATATTTCCCTCATCAGGTTATACATTTAACGTTTAGTACGACTTTATAACATGCAGTCTGTGATGATAAATCTTACAGCCATGAACACAGACTTTAGATTAGATTAAAAGTCAGTGATTGGTTGATGTGAGTTGATGTGAGTTAATGCGAGTGTAAAGGTGTAAAATGGGCTATGCATGAGAAATGCTACACCGCGGTTGTGGGAAAGACACCACACGCACGTTCACACGCGCACACACACACACACAACTGCATGCGAGTTTATTTTCTGAATACGCTAAAATGAAATGTGTGTTTTTTTTACCTGATTATGTTGGTGCAGTCATACGCACCACCTATTCCCACCTCAATGATTGCTACGTCCACCTTTATAACACACATACACAAGCACACACGATCAGATTAAAGGTTATCTGTGCATACAGTGAAAGACAAAGGTCATGTTTGCAAGACAAACTTTCTGGTCAGTGGCCCAAGTCGGCGTTGAAAGTGACAAAGGTTCGGAACGATCCAGCATGTTGCCGTATGAAGAATGCACATGCTGACCTTCAAATAACTTTGTGAAAACGTTTTTTTTTTTGGTCACTTTTTCTTCAGGAGGAAAATGTTAAAGCCCATTAGAATCAGCAGATAATTATGGCCCTTGCAATATTAACTTGCATACACTCGTAATACGAACCTGCTGCTTAGCTAAGCTATGCGACATGGATATGACTGGATCATCAGCGAGCACTCTCAAGTACGACTACATGCCTACACAGCTACAAGGCCACAGGAATAAAAGCACAGGAATAAAAGCAAAATGTTGTTTTAATTCCAATTCCGACTCAAACGATACAACAAACTCTGCATATGAGTATAGCGGGTTTACTTAGAGGTCACACTTTTAACACTATGCTACACGAGCATAGCTACTAACAGAACAATCCTCATAACAAGCTTCTTACCTGATCATTTAATAAAATGAAAAATAAACACTGCTGCAGTGTTACATGGCAACTAAAACCCTTCGAAATGTTATAACGAGAAAAACGATACATAAACTGAAACCATGACAACAGGAAATTATCATAAAGACAACAAATTGGTAAGCTAGACAGCAACATTATCACTGAAGTGACATCACATGGGCTATGAGGTCTCTCACCTTCTCCTGCAGGAACACGTGGAAGGCAAGGATAGTCAGGAAGCGGAAATACGCTGGCATACTGCCTCCATGCGCTTCCTAAAGTTCAACAGGTAACGACATCAAATAATTGAATTAGCTTTCAACAGAGAGAAGGAACTGTTTGTCTCTCTGTGTGTGTGTGTGTGTGTGTGTGTGTGTGTGTGTGTTTGTTTCCAGTGTATCTTGGTGGAATATCTGACGGTTTTGACGTTGCGAGGACAACTGCCTGGTCCTCACGAGGAAAACCAAAAAACCTTCTTTTTAGGTTACTGTGGTTAAAGTTAAGTTTAGGGGTAGGCATAGTATTAATTAGCAAGAGCAAACAAAACTGGAAGACCTTATAAGGACACACACACAGAGACACACACACAGAGACACACACACAGAGACACACACACAGAGACACACACACAGAGACACACACACAGAGACACACACAGAGACACACACACACACACACAGAGACACACACACACACACAGAGACACAGACCTTAGTTTCGTCCAGCCGGCTGTAAACCTGCCAAAAGTATTTGGTGAAAAGGTCTTTTCCAATGGGGCAGCCATTCACACGGATCCTCTCTCTGACCTGCACTAAGTGTGGAGAGCTGAAATGGGACACACACACACACACACACATTATCAACACAAACAGTAAACCTAAACCTCGACAAAACGGTAGTCTTTCCATCCGTGTGTTTTATGATCATTTTTAATATACGTGTAAGAAGATTTGCAAAAAATCAAAAGTAAAATTCTCTCGTTATTTTCAGCTTCGTCAAAAATATTCAGCGCTATTTAACGGAAATGCACAATACACATTCGTTTACTGCTCACTGGGACATGAACATACCTACTCGCACTCAACTGATTTAAGAAAAGAAAAGAAAAGAAAAGAAAAGAAGGCACATCACCCACATGCACATGTGCTGCTCATTAGAGTCTGAAGTCCAGTGGAGTTACAAAGGGTTATATTGCACAACTGCTCTAAACATACATAACCTGGCCTTAGCCAAAGCACACACACACACACATGCACGCACACCCACACACAAATCACTTAAATGTTATAGCAATATGCTGACTGCAGCTGACAAACTCTCTCTCTCTCTCTCTCTCTCTCTCTCTCTCACACACACACACACACACACACACACACACACAATCATTAAAATGTGAGTACTTGTTTACTTTAAGACACGACCTGGTGAACTCAGATACACAATGCACAAGAGTCACACACCCTTTCCAAGTTGCAGTACCTGTAAAATCCAGTGCGGAAGCCGTAGCTCCTCAGAATCTTCTCTGTGAAGGCACATGTTGAACCCTGACAAGACGACAAGCCTGTACGTCAGTTATTTACTACGGAATCTATACAATTCAGATAAGAATTTCTTGCTTCAGCAACAAAGCAAAATCAGTTCATTTCATCACTACCACTATTCGTTCATCAGAGTGATGATACACTGCAATATGCAAATCTAAAACAGCGATACTGATAACGTTAAAAACTGTTCAATCAGTATGCCTTGAAAGCAACGTTTTTAACAATGGAAAATAAAATGATTTATATTTTTAATGGCTAAAAATTAACGCAACTGGGCACACTCTATAACTCTGTAACTAAACACATGCGGTTCTACTAGTCTTATCGAGTGACTGAGGACAACTGACAGAAACCGAAACAGAATCATTAGAAGGACGCTTATTCCTTTTTGGTGTTCGCAAAAGGCTAAATTCATGTGGGAACACATACACGCGTGCAGACACAATTTACCTTTCCCTTTGTTCCAGTTACATGTATGATGTTGAGATGATCGAGTTCCTCCACCTGGAAAAAGCATAACGAAAAGACAAAATCAGTAAAAATAACGAGCAGACAATTAAAGGGTCTATGAAAACGCAGTTGTAACATGAGAATACGTCTATCATGATATTGTATTCAAAAGGAATTACAGCTTTTTTTGATTTATGGAGCTCAAGAATAAATCATACGTGCAATGCAGTATCCACAGTGACATAAGTGTGCATGATGACTGCTGCAATACACTGCACAACGGTTATGGCCGAATGACTGGGTGTGATCAGTGCGCTGGTATTATGGATCGTGTTGAGTGCACAGTACCGTGAGTCCTGAACGCTGCAGGAAGCTCCTCATGGCCTGCAGCTGGATTTGGGGGTGAGCTCGCTCTCGGCGCACCTGCTCCAGGGCGCTGGCGTTGGTTTGGAGCGTGTTCAGGGTGCAAACGGCATCCTTCAGGAGGGAAAGAAAAAGAAAAAATCAACAAAACCAGGGCTTACACATCAGGGTACGTCATCTAAACATCACACACCCTGTCACAAAGATATACCCGTGACAAAAGATTAAGAATCTCCCACTTTTATTCTGGAGAAGTCACTTATCCAGATAAAGCTGTGTGCTGGGATGTATACGGCTGTCTTCTAAAATTCTGAGAATATCTTGACAAAAAAATTCACTGTCTTGTCCACCATTAATACAAACTACACCAAATCTGAAAGGTGCCATTACTTCTCACATTCAGCCAGTTCTGTTCAGCTAAACCAGACATGGAGATGCAACAACCTGCCATTCGCCCAGCGGTTTATGTTTAACTACAATGAACAATAAAACCCAGTGAATTACACACCTTATAAACACAGCCACAGGTAACTGCAGGTAATGTGTGTGTGTACACTGCCCAGTCTTAACTGAAGCTTTTAGGCTATTTATCATTATATCGTTCGATTTTAAAGATATAAATAAAGTTGGTTTGTTTTGAATTCGCTGGCGCGAAGCCAATTTAGCGCAAGTTCAACAAGCACGTGGCTGAAATAAAACACGAGCTTCTCATTGTTTTTTCTGAACTTTGTCAGGACTGAAATGTGACCTGAGGTTTGCTGCTCCATCTCATACTTTCTCAGCCAACAGTCTGTCATCTAGCACAATGTACTGTTAGAAATGTCGCCATGATTCTCTGCTGATGCAACATTACCGCACTATCTTAGCTTCGACTTTTCTACTGCTGATGAAACGCTGAACAAAATGACCCCCACCTCTCAATATATAGCGTGTTATTTATTACTGATAAAACGACATGAAGTCACACGAGCTCGGTTTTTAGTGTATAACCCTCACCCATGACTACGCTTTATTTTGTCCTCCAGCTGAACACGTACCTGATAGTCCATTCTCCGGCAGTTCGGCGCGGCTTTAGCGCTGGAGAACCTCAGCGGCAGCTCCGTGATGCTCGACCACCTCGCGCTCGGCGGAAAGCGACGAAGCGCAGTAAAGCGCCCGCGCGCGCGCCCCAACAGCGCCGTCATTACGAACGGCCGCGTGAGCGCAGGAAGACAGGACCGAAATGACCAAATTTGGGGGGGGAGACTTCCTCCTGTCAGTACAGGCGGCTGTCGTCATGCCACGCCTCCCTCAATAAAACACCAGAACAGAACCAAGACCCAAAAGGAATCCGGTAAATTAATTTGTTGTAAATGTCACCGATAAAGATAACTTTACACACGCGCTGTGTAACGTGATAGCATTTGTCAGTTTAGTTGTCATGAAAAGTTAACTGTTATTATGTGCAGCGTGGTTCCTCCAAATATTAACGCAGCTGCCTTTTAGATCGAGAAACCACAAAACGCAGTTCCTGCTTAATATCAAGCAGGATGGTGATGTCGTCATGCAGGAATAAGCCCGTGTGTTGCGGCTTACTGCGGGCTGCGAATGACATGCAACGCTACTTCACGCGTGCTAATGACTTCCTCTACAGCGTTTCCCGCGTCTTATAAACTAACATCAAGCCCAACACCGCCACCTACTGGCCTGGAGACCTCTCCATAACACCATACCAAAGAGAAGCGTCTGCCTGCGTCCTGCAAGACTACAAACTAGGCCCACTACATAACACGTCCACGCCCACCGCACAACACATCCACGCCCACTACACAACACGTCCACGCCTACTCCCCCTCTAAACTTAACGCTAAAGATGATTTTGGAGACCAGCTGGACGGCCGCTCTGCCTTCGCACAGTGGGTGAAGTGGGTCATGAAAAAAATCTTTTCCATCTACTTTTCCCCAAAATTTAGTATGGTTTACCATGGCTTTATTTTAGTACTTATGATAAGCATGCTATGTTTTATTCATTTTATTCATGTTATTCATTTATTAGATTACGTGACTATTCGTGTTATTAATATTAGATTACTTGAACTCTTGGCAAAAAAAAAAAAAGTCGTGTTTATTTGATATATCCAGCAAACACGACCCTTTTTTTCTTGCTCATGGTTTAAATCCTGGTATTTGTGCTGTTGTACTACTGAGTATCCACTAGGTGGCAGCAGAGACCAGAAGCGGTGCCACTGCTCCACCTGACAGCTGATGGACAGCAGACATGCTTCAGCCACACGACACACTTAACCAAACAGCAAACTTTTTGTTTTGGATTTTTTGGATTATTCCAGTGCAGTGGCTGATCAGGACTCTTTGCTAATTTTAGTTAACAGTTTAATGCTTTTACCTGTTGAAGGCAGACCCAGTCAGTATGTGCTAGTAGATTTTATAAATTAACATAGCACTACTAATGCAACATGGTAGTTTTTTTTTAAAAGTAAATAACACACCATCTTGACCAGCTTAGCCTTTGAAATTAGGCTCCTGAAGCCTTCACTTGTTACAGTTAGCTGCACTACATAAAACTCTATGTTTTGAGGTAAATTTAATAAAGTATTTTCGAAGCATTTTCGAGAGTATCATGTAAAACCTTATTTGGAGCATATTGGTGCTTCATGCTCCTGCTAACTGTTAAATAGCCTAAACATCACCATGAGATTACTGTGGATGTTTCCACACAGACACCCTAAAGATAACTGTGGATGTTCTTCCTTATATAGCCTAAAGACTGCAATTGTTAAGCACAGTTTACACTCAAGTCTCTTATCATTGAACAGATGATAACTTCGGTTTGATGCGATAGACTTAAAGTTAAAACTCTGATGATGCTCCTGCTATGATAATCACACTGTCTGTTTCTACCTCTTGTTGTCTCGGGGAGTTTTTCCTTGCCCTCGTCACCTCTGGATTGCCTTTTCTGCTGCATGGACTTTCTTCAGTTTTTGCATGATCTCCAACTCTGGGATTCGGGCCCTACCCACATGCAGACCCAGAATACATACAGATTTACCGTTACATAGTTCACTTTATACTGGGTGCAGTGGGTTACTCTAAGGCTCTGCTTCCTGCTGATCTGGAGAGAAATATTTAATCACTTTCTGGAAGATTCCATACTGGGGGAAGATCGAGGTGATGGTTTAAAGAAGAAGACCGCTCTTTTTGCGTATTTTTGAGTGATAACTAGTAGCAGAGTACTCTAATGTTATAATGCAGAGGTCCTATGAAAAACGCATAAAGGTTGACATATCTACTGCTCTTGTCACCACTGCACTATCAACAATTCTATTGTTAGATACCATTACTCTATTAGTACATATTATATATACTGTTTTCACACTTGATGCTGTTTTGTTGCGTCAAGAATGATGCTTGGCACTGTATGACAGTTTTCATGTTTATTGTATTGTACTGATTTATTGTACTGCACTATTGTATTTTCAACTGTCCATCATTAGTATCTCTTATAAGCTGCTGTGCATTGTATCTACAAACACATATCTCTTTGTATGTATATACAACCCCTGGCAAGAATTATGGAATCACCACACTTAGAGGATGTTCACCCAGCTTTTTTACTTTATAGCAAACAAACAAATCTCAGATATGACACAAAAAAGGTTTTGTTCAATAGCTTAACATTCTGGCTTTGTGAAACATACATCAAAAAAATTCAGTGACATTTTTTTTTATTAATGGAATGTCATTTTCCAAATCAAGTAGAGGAAAAAAGTAGGGAATCACTCAATGTTGAGGAAAATATTATGGAATCATCAACATAAAAACACAATTAGTACTTATTTGCTCCTCCTCTGGCTTTTATGACAGCCTGAATTCTTTGAGGCATAGACTTCACTAATGAAAAACAATATTCCCCATCAGTCTGGTTCCAGCTTTCTCGAATAGCAGTTGACAGATCAGCTTTGCAGGATGGAGCCTTATTATGGACCAGTTTTTTTTAATATCCACCATAAATTTTCAATTGGATTGAGATCTGGACTGTTTGCTGGTCAAGTCATTGAGTTGATATGCCTTTCCTGAAGAAAAGCTTTACCACTGTTTGCTCTGTGGCACGATGCGTTGTCATCCTGAAAAATTACTTCATCATCACCAAACCTATTTTCTATGGATGGAATGAGAAAAGTGTCCAGAATTTCAATGTGCATTGACTGCTGAGGTAATGACTGCCATCTCCCCTGGTCCTTTACCTGACATGCAATCCCATATCATAAATGAGTTGGGAAATTTGATTGTTTTCTTCAGGCAGTCATCTTCATATGTTTCGTTAGAACGGCACCAGACAAAAGTTCCAGCATCACCTCCTAGTCCAATGCAGATTCGTGATTCATCACTGAATATCACTTTCATCCAATCATCCACACTCCATGATTGCTTCTCCTTAGCCCACTGTAACCTTGTTTTCTTCTGTTTAGGTGTTAGTGCTGGTTTTCGTTTGGCTTTTCTATATGTACATCCCATTTCATTCAGCCGGTTTCTTACAGTTCTGTCACAGACACTGACTCCTGTTTCCGCCCATTGGTTTTTCATTTGTTTTGTTGTGCATTTTCTATTTTTAAGGCATATTGCTTTGAGTTTTCTATCCTGATGCTTTGATGTCTTCCTTAGTCTGCCTGTATGTTTTCTTTTTATAACCTTCCCATTAAGTTTATATTTGCCCCAAATTTTAGACACAGCTGACTGGGAGCAACCAACTTCTTTGGCCACACTCCATGTTGAAATTCCATGTTGAAGGAGTTTTATAATCCTTTCCATTGTTTCAACTGACAACTCTCTCATTGGAGCCATGTTTCCTTTCAATTAGTCAAGTCCAACAGCTCGTTAAGGTGTGTAAGCACTCCCTTTTAACTGCTGACTAATTAGCATGTTTAAATGTGTCCCTGTATTTGTTTTAGAAATGTAAATTAAAAGATGATTCCATAATTTTTTCCTCAACATTGAGTGATTCCATAATTATTTCCTCTACTTGATTTGGAAAATGACATGCCATTAATAAAAAAAAAGTCAGTGAATTTTTTTGATGCATGTTTCACTCAAACCAGAATGTTAAGCTATTGAACAAAACCTTTTTTGTGTCATATCTGTGATTCGTTTGTTTGCTATAAAGTAAAAAAGCTGGGTGAACATCATAATTGAAAAACATAATTTTTGCCAGGGGTTGTATATATATATCCGAGCAGTCAGTTTATTCAAACATTGACTTGATATATTACTCCAAGCCTCCTGGTGGATTGCCCAAAGATGATTCACACTGGTTGGACACTTCTTACGGACATCACGGTCCAGTTCCTCCCATAGCAGCTCAATGGGGTTAAGGTCAGGTGATTGGGCAGGCCACTCCATGATAGACAAGACACCGGCTCGGATGCCTAGAGTATGTAGAGCTGTAATAGCTGCTAATGGGGATTTCTTTGATGAATCCAAAAT
>CM040989.1:15564700-15576118 GCA_022985145.1 Pangasius djambal | reverse complement strand
TATATATATATATATATATATGGGGGTGGGTGTCGTGGTAGTAGGGACCATGGTGTTGGGGTTTGTGGTGTGGGGGTCATGGTGGTAGGGGTCGTGGTGTTGGGGGTCATGGGGGTGGGGGGCGTGGTGGCAACAGGCTGGGAAGGTGAACCCAGACTTCTCTATCCCCAGCCACAGAGTCCTTAAGCAACATTAAGGCCCAATCCCAATCCACATACATTTTGTGTAACTCTCCTGATTCCATACAGGCTACTGTTAACCGTAGTTTAGCATATCAGCATCCTAATGTCTGCGATATTAACTGATCAGAATGTCAGTGTATTTATCCTCAAGATGCCCAATATTAACTGCATCTTACATTAACTGACTGTGTTTATTAAGTGCATTAGCAAATATTAACTGAGGCTTACCAGAGGCGCTGTAAAAAAAAAAATAACATATATAATAGTGTTTCCTATAATACACTGTTATAGTGTATATAACAGAGTTTCCCCCGAGCGCCGAGTGCGAAAGCGCTCAGCGTGACAGCGCGCGCTTCCGGGTTATTGCCATTGTTTACGTTACCATGTGTGTTTTTGTTTGGGCTTCTGTCCTGTCTCCGCCCCTGTATTGTTATTGGCTGTTTTCCCTCACGTGACAGTCATTCTCACCTGTTCCCAATTGGCCTTTGATTCGTTTCTAGATTTATTTATTTGCTTTTCGCGCAGCACTGGTCAGCGTTTCACCGCCTGACTTTCCCTTCCTCTTCTCTACTCTCCCTTTTCTCTTTGGGTTTTTTTCTGGTGGGATTTTTAAATGTAATTTAATCCACTCGCATTACCTGACAAATATTACATATAGTTTAAAACATCAAAGTCTTTTCCATGTTGAGTATATTTTGATTCCACATTTCTAATACATCTAATGTCTAATAATGTGCAATAAGGAAAAAGGCTTTATGTGTGCAGATGATTAGGCACAACTAATGACACTATAATCTGCTATTTCCAGGCTAAATCCTAAGCGTGATGAAGTGCAGTTGTGCTGCTAAAAGCCAGTGCGCTTCACTCTTGATCTGTTTCATCTGAGCACGCGCGCACACACACACACACACACACACACACAGCTTTAATCCACAGGGCATTCAAGCGTCAGTTTTAAGAAGCCACATGGCAAAGCTTTGGATTAACAGAAAGAGAAGGAATGAGTAAAAGATAGAATTCTTTTTGTTCAAAACAGACCTTTACTTCAGAGGTATGATACTGTGTTACCTACATGTATCTGATGTTATTCCTAAGTAGCAGTGAAACACTCTGGAAGTGAGCTTTGGCTTGAGCCAGACACAGTAGGTACAGAGGAAACCCGGATAGTCTCCCTTAACTCAATGTATAGTTTCTCCCTTAACTCAATGTATAGTTTCTCCCTTAACTCAGTGTATAGTTTCTCCCCTAACTCAGTGTATAGTTTCTCCCTTAACTTAATGTATAGTTTCTCCCTTAACTCAATGTATAGTTTCTCCCTTAACTCAGTGTATAGTTTCTCCCTTAACTCAATGTATAGTTTCTCCCTTAACTCAGTGTATAGTTTCTCCCTTAACTTAATGTATAGTTTCTCCCTTAATGTATAGTTTCTCCCTTAATGTATAGTTTCTCACTTAACTTAATGTATAGTTTCTCCCTTAACTTAATGGATAGTTTCTCCCTTAACTTAATGGATAGTTTCTCACTTAACTTAAGTAGCAGTGAAACACTCTGAAAGTGAGTTTTGGCTTGAGCCAGACACAGTAGGTACAGAGGAAATAGGAAGTATTGCAGTAGCAACCCCTTAACAGGAATGCAACACTCATTTGTACAAGGTGCAAAAGCATAAAATGCAACTACATTTGCACAACTGCTAGCTTTTAACTCATGGGATAAGCTCTCTTCATAATTTCTGTTTCACAAGACACCTCATAACTGGTACAACATGGTAATGTATAGTTTCTCACTTAACCTAGATAGTTTCTCACTTAACTTAATGTATAGTTTCTCACTTAACCCGGATAGTTTCTCACTTAGTTTCTCATTTAATAAGGCAAGGGCAGATGGGGCAGTGCACTACTATATAATGTACATCAGCCATTCAACAAATGTTCTAAAGTCCTATCACAATCTAAAGTCCTCATTCACAACCATATACATTTTAAATGACTTTTTTTGAGTGACTAACGATTTTTTATTTTATTTTTAAAGTTGCTATTTGACAGCTATAAGCCAATGTTTCATTCATTTGGTCTCTTTTCTAGCTGTTGCTCAATCATGGGGCAGAGTGCTAAAGACCACATTTGGCTTGGGAGTTGTTATTGCACCTAGTGGTCAAAAAGGCGAACTATATTAAGCACTACCAGAGGCCCATTAGGGGCAGGAATAACTCTTCCCCATGCTCATTCTAAAGGCGTTTTGTTTATGAATGGCAATCGAAAAGACATTTAATGATAATACCTTCCTGTGTTCATCTCAAACATTGTGACAACGGTGATGGGAACAACTCCTGCTATATCAAACACAATTACATTTCTTTAAAAAAAAAAAAAAAATCCATTTGAATGCAAGTTTTCAAAATGAACCATCTTTTTTAGTCCATAGGTTTCAGTCCTTTCCGTGATTAGAAAAGATGTGATTAGTTTTATCTACAGGGTTATCTAGCTAGCTATGTAATCAGCTCGACTGTTAATGGGTCTTTATATTGCAATTAGCAACAACCAGAAAGCATAATATTTGCACCAAGTGCATATAAAACTATAACATCTGATTTCAAGTCATGATTGAAAAAATTGCATTTCTTGACAAATGAAGGTGAGGTTAAATTAAACAGGTGAGGTGCCAGCGTTTGGTCAGAGATGTTAGGTTTGATCTAAGGGAACTGTATTGCTTGACTTTTTGTTAGGTTATTTGTTTTTGCTGGGGCTTTTAGACCAGACTACATCTTTCTATTCTCTCGTTGAAAATTCGTGTACGTTGTTAGTTTGTTCAAGTTCATTCAAATCTTGTTGACTCTCAACTCTCCATTATGGGAAATATTCACAAGATAGTAGGCTATAGCATAAGTTAAATGTGATAAACTTTCAACTTGTTTGAGGCTATGTAATTATTTAATTTTGCCCTGCCACACCCGAATGGTCATGAGCCACTCCTACTTGAAGCATCTTCTCTCTTTATTAGATTTGATGAACCACTGACCTAGCCATCATGGTGTGAGTCATGAAGAACCTTTTCACTGAGGAGGAAATTGAAAAATTATCTACACTGGGCTGCAGGCAGGGAATCTCATTTATAAATGTACATTATTCTGTTATAATTTATTACTTTTAAACAAATATTAACCACCAATATATTCCAAATAAATAAACACCTTCCAAAATTCTTATACACTGTTCAATCAATAAATAATTTTCTAGAATTTAGCATTCATTATTAAATTTTGTTGATCACTTTATAAACCACTTTTTCTTTTCATTTTTCTTTGTTTCTATTTGGGTCAACATGAACGGGACAAGCACTACTAGTACTACTACTACTATCAGTAAACATGACAACAACAATGTTCAAAATCACTTTATTTTCCATGTTTCACGTCATGTTGAAAATACAATGTAGCATATATGTAGTGTAGGCATCTTCAAAGAGTCTTATTGGGTAGGTAAAACATACACGATTCACACAGCAACTGATTGTAAAACATCTCTAATATTATTCATAATAAATGTCATCCTCTGATTATAAATCAATCATTAATTATCATTGATCTATCGTACAGTGCGAAGAAGAGTGCAACTCTTTCGTAAGTGTAGCTCTTTTAGAGAACGGAGCTCATTATAAATAGCCAGAATAATGCCAGAATGCTTCAGAAAGCAAAGAAATGAGCAAATAAAGACTCGGCAAGATTTAAAAGAATTTGTCCCATTGGAAAACATAATACATTTCCATTAGTTCCATTAGTTGAAAACATTTTTTAGCAATTTCAAAAATATACAGATGAAACATCCAGGGAATGGAAGAGAACCATCATTTCTACTCACATTCTGCATTTCTTTACATTCAAGTCCATAATGTCTGTCGATGGGTCATAATTTAGTCTAAATGTGCTGGAAGGTTTTTATCTATATATTCCCTCCTGCATGATATATAACAGAGTGCACACTTCTAAAAGCCTATAAAACCTATAGCCTCTGTTTTACATACACTGAAAGTGTATCATTAACATTTAACATGTTTTTTTTTTCTCATTAAAATATTTTATCTGATTTGTTCATTTAGATTTCCACTTAATGCAGATGCAAAAGACTGGTGTTGCATCTTCTCGTCCTGTATCTTTTTTGAACGAGTTACTGATACTGATCGAAATGTAACGGATAAAAAGACTTTAATTACCGATACTGAGTTATATCTTATGGACTGGCCACTTTAATAGGAATGCTTGTACACCTGCTCATTCATACAATTATCCAATCAGCCAGTCATGTGGCAGCAGCAGAATGCACCAAAGCAGCAGATACACAGAGACAAGAGCTTCAGTCCATCAACCATCAGAATGCGGAAACGTGATCTCAGTGACCATGTTGTAATTGCTGGTGCCGGACATGCTGGTTTGAAATATTTCAGAAACTGCTGATGATTCCTGGGATTTTCACACACAACAGTCTCTAGAGTTTACCCAGCCATTTTGGGTTGCATGAATAAATTAATGTGAAATTGTATTTTAAGCGATTTCCATTTAATGTCCGTTGCTGATATAAATCTATTTTCCACATTTAAAAACATTACCTACATATGTATAAAAGACTATTTTGCTAGATAAATCACAATCTTGTTGTTAAAAAAAAATGAAGTACAATAAAAATATATTTGCACAGATGATACTGAAAGTACACTTGATAAAATCACATCTTTTTTTTTTTTTGCATAGTTTCTGGAAGATTATTATAATTCGTAATAAAATGATGACAGCGATCTGTGTTGTGCCCACTCTTACAAGAACAATATTTTATCCCAATCACTCCATACCTGCATAGATCCAACACACAGTGCCTGGCACTACAGCGTTCTAAGAGGTAGAGCTATGATTCAAGGTTAAATGTAATAAAATTAAGTAATCAGTAACTTCACGTGTGTGCAGCATTGGTTCAGCAAAACAGATAAGATAATGGAATATATTCTGGTTTCAGAACTGATGCTTCTTTCGATTATTTATAATATTAGTTTATTCAAATATTTGATCTAATTTGCTCATTTAGATTACCTAGTTGGGCTAAAGACACAATTTTAAGACTCAAATTTAAGACTCATTAACAGAGAATAAGATATTACATAATATTAAGTAGTCAGTTTAATATCAAATACAAAATCCTTTGCTTTACGATTGCCTTCATATGAAGTCCACTCTGCAAAATTATACGACGGTTAACTCCTTTCAAACCCTAATTTCTTTTTTAAATATTTACAGTATTGTTCATATATTTAGAGAAGCGTTTTATCTAGATTTCAAAATATTTCCTGCTTACAGTCACAGTGGGTTTTAGGTCCAGCAATAGCATTGCATTTCCTCATACTCTTTGTGTTCAGTGAGTTACTGATACTGATGGAAATCAAACAAAAAGACTGATATGAGATACAGTATATTGATGTCTGATGGATAACTAATTAAGAAGAAGACTAGATGGAAGCTGGGAGCTTGTTAAAGAAATGCTACGAGTGTATAATTTTACATTCCGTTCGGATCAAAGTCACCTATTTGTAAAAGTTTTTTCTACACGCACATGCATCTCACTGCCAAGAATGTATGTATAATATGTATCTATTTTCATATTATTCCATATTTTTATTTTACTTATAATCCTATTAAGCTATATCTCATTGTACAAATTGTATTTGTATACATCTAGAGTTGGCCTGGGACTTTGCATGCTAGCTAGTGTACAGAACCTGAGAGCTAAAGGGCTGTTTCATCCGAGCTTTCCAGAAACATCTGTTGAGTTTAGGGTCAACATCAGCTCTGTTTAGAGGTCCAGACTTCTTAAGTGGGCTTAAATCGTGACTGTGAGGAAAAGACACACAAACATGATGTCACAGCATTGAAGACATTATGCTATGAATTTTGAAGACATTATGCAACAAAAGCTCTTAAATTCGCATGCTTACCTTGACACAGGCTTGGAAGGAAAGAAGCTCAATGAATCAGTAAGGAGTGAGGAATGACATGGGCTTATTTCCTGGAAAATATAAACATACGTTAAACAACGTTGAAGCAATTTATACAAATAAACACAAAGAGATTATTACGGGTTAACTGCAGCAAGAAAGAAGCACACATAAGTAAGGTTACACACAGAGTAGTGTGGTGTGTGTGTGTGTGTGTGTGTGTGTGTGAGAGAGTGAATATTCTGCATGTCTAGATTAAAGTTACATAAAACGTTTTAAAAATGAATAGCATCCAGCAAGCAAAAAGAGTTAAGGCTGATTCAAATTAGACTGACTGGGAAAAGGATTGAATCCGGAAAGTAAGAGAGAAATCAAGAGGAAAAAGGAGTGAGGCAGAAACCCAAGTCCATGGCAAAAGTGTGCAAGTTGTTTAAGGCTTTTAGATTGGCACCCTGGCATTCCTGCAGAATTTCTGCCCTACTCACTCTCTGAGGGGTTCTCTCCCCTCATTTGCTCCTCCTCCATCGTCTCCATGGATATTTTTATACTGGGAATATTTTCATTAGCTGGATAGTCTGACTGTAAAGCGCAGAGGGTGGACAAACTTACTGACATGAAGTCATACTACTTCAATACGATTCATTACTATTCAGTCATTAATATCTGTTTGCACAGCTTGCTTTCTTCTTTTTTTTAGATAATCACACACGCAGGACACAGTTTTCTTACATAGTTTATGTCACTGTCAATGCTACCCTTCTTCTTTTTCTTCTTTTTTTCATCTTCTTTCTTCTTCTTGTCTTTCTCTGGCATAACATCATCCAGGTAGCCAAGATCGTGCTGAGAGAAAAGGTAATCCATCGCCTTCCTCACAGCCACCAGGGCCAAAATCTATGAAGAGTGAGAGAGAGTTATAAAAGAGAGAGAGACACAAGGATTAAGGTGCAAGATAGACATCCAAATAAAAATCCCTGCAAAAGAGTGGAAGGGCGGGTTTACGCTTTGGCCTTTTTCCAAGACAGTTTGAGCAAAGAATCGAGTGTGAAAGCGCTTTACAAACTCCAATGTGATCCTGGGAATTCAACTTTGGTCCACCGGAAAACAGTGGCCTGGAGTTTGCTTTACTTATTTCCCCATATTTAATTTAAAAAAATCCATGTACAGCAGAAATGATGAGCAAAATTGTTAATTTAATTTACTACTTGGATAGAATTCATATGTGTGAAAACAAGCCTGTAATGATGAAATCCTGCCCCTCTCTTATTATAGCTATAAACAGAGGATTCTTGCCAAGTGTGAAACTCCAGACTCACCATGACTGGGAAGATTATGGCTGCCACAGTGGACTTCAGGATCCAAAGCAGGGCGAGACAAAGGATCTGTGAAAAGACACATGTACGTGTTCATCACACACACATTCAGTTTTATACACGCATCTGCTTTACAGCGGCTCATACAGAATAAACCAGGGCTGCCCGACGTCTTTGACTGTCAGTGTGCGGCTCAGCTCTTTTCCCTGCTCTAACACAGCTACCCAGCCCGGCTTTATAGCTCATGAGCTGGATCAGGTGTCTAAGAGCAGCAAAAATAACCAAACTGTGCTGCACTCTGATCTTGCCAGACTGAAGCTGGGCACTTCGATATACACAGACACAACCTGGATGAAGGTGAACAGGTGAACTCTGCGCAGGGGTACGTGGCGCAAGTAGATCAGATCTGGCTGGTGTTTCGGTGGCATCAGAAACAGCTTCAAGCGATCCATGAACTACACACACACACACATTAACGGGGAGACAAACATTAAAATATCTCACACTCACTGTATTTTAACATCAGAAAACACGGAAAGCATGACATGCCTTGCTAATATTAATGGATGTGTATGTGTCCAAACTCAGAAACACTCACCTGCACTCCATTTAGAGATGCTACTCCCATGTAGAGGAAGACACCATAGAGCACTGGCATGGGAATAAACTAACGAGAAAAGAGAGGACAATATATGTGAAATAAACCATAAACAATAAGTATATCACATAGTTGAAATAACCTACACCATATAAACAAAATCTATAAAACATGTGTGTATGTGGATGATATGTAGTGTTTATAAGACAGCAATGCAGAAAGATAACCTGAATGGAAATGCCTGAAATAAACATCAAATAAGATGTTGGACTGACATTACTATAGGCAAGGATCCAACAAAGCACGGCACTCTGTTCTTTTACAATACGCACACAACTTCCTGAGCCGAATCAGGTGTGTTGTAGTAGAACAACACGAACTTGTTCTAAATTGGTGGCTTGGGAAATTTCCAAGGAGAGCCTCATTTAATTGTTTCCTTAGTCTGACTAATTTAAGTTTAATTTAATTTTCAGAAAAATAATTGGCCCGGTCGCAGGGCTAAGGCTGACTCGTGATGTAGTATTTGATGTATGTATGTATGTATGAATGGCTGCTAACAGGCAGTTACTCAGAGCTGAACTAGAGTGGATAATTTGATGCACGCTGGGATCTGACTCCAGCTCTGTGAGCCACTGCTAGAAGGTTGATTCACACACATGCACATACACCCAAAAACCAGCCTCAATCATATGCTGGAACTTTCCAAAGGATAGAGAGTAATCATAGTCATTTCGGATAGAAAGATAAAACTGTTTTGAGCCCTGTGTACCTTAAGAACAGGTGCCATGAAGACTGACAGGCCAGTGAGGAGGAAGACACACACTCCAGTTACTCTCTGCTCCCTAAACCCAGAAGATTCAGCACACCATTTACATCATTTGTAAATACACACTCATATGCCTATTCATGCACACTCACATATTTGCATGGAACTAATGTAATTAAGACTGTATAATCCAGATTCCATCATATAAGACCAACACATTTATTATCACTGTAATTTACTTATTGAAATATTGCATGACATGTAAATGACCAATATACTGTAAATGGAGAGCATAAATGATTCAAAAATTCATCATTACCAGTTGGATGAAATATATGACAATTAAAACAAATAAAAAATTTTTATATGGATTCCTCAAAACAGCTAAAACTCTGTTTTAAATGATAATTGAAATAACCTCTCTCCCTCTCTCTGTACCTGACGCCGAGGAACTTGGGCTGCTCGCCTGGTGCTGATGTCTCTGTCTCCATCTTAAGTGAGTCAATGTGGGCAATGGAGATGACGGTGGCCGCCACGTACCACGGCAGGCCCATGAACGAGCACACGATCATCAGCACAGCCACCAAGAACAGGTCCAAATGGTAGCCGGCGCCTTTCTGCTCTCCACACACAGACACGACATTTAGGGAGGAGTTGGATTTAAACTTGTCCGTAAAACACATTTAGATGAATAGGTTTCTTTTTAAACTTTTTTTTTGTTTATTCATTATTATTTTTTGTTTTAGGAAACTAGCTTTGCTAATTTAAAAAATACACCATTTAGAGTCAGAGATCCTACTTACAAGACAACAGTTACAAGACAGGACACATGAAGATGAGTAGGATCCTTTTTTTTTTTTATTGACACTTGCACATCCACGATTGTAAATAGGATCATGGGTTGATGCTAATTATCGGTTCATCACTGTGAACTGGACAAGACACACCTACATATGTGTACACACACCTTGAGCTTGTGCTCCTTCCTGTTGACGATGACGGCAGTGATCTGCTGGTCCATAAAGATGAGGATGGTGACAAGGAGTGCAGGGAGGAAGGAGGCCAGGTATACCCACCAGGGGTTTCCGCCAAAAGGGGGCACAAACCAGCCACGGTTTGGACTTGTAGGCTGGACACACACACACACACACACACACACACACACACACACACACACACACACACACACACACACACACAGATGCATTCAACGTAAGTATAAGAACCACACATATGACTTGAATGAGCAGCTCAGTCTGAGGCCGTTGGTATTTTTCCTGGAGAGAAGAGCCAATTTTTCACTGTATTAATCAGTATTAGTCAGGAACAAAGAGATTATTGTAGAAGACAGAAGAAAAACACACTGCTTTTTCTTTTTTTTGCTCTCTCTCTCTCCCTCATACACACACACACACACACACACACACACACACACACACACACACACACACACACACACTTACCTTAAATTCACTTGGCACTTCTAGTTTTGGTGTGTCCACACCAACCAGAGCATCTATCCCACAGAAGATCAGAATGGCCAGAATGATTGCAAAGTCACTGATCAGCTTACGCACCTGTCAATCAATGACTTAATCAATCATTCAATTCCTTTAATTAAAATTCTTGTAGCATATTACAAGGGGTATACCACATCCAAAAAATGAACATTTTCTTGCCATAACCTTAACACTGTAATAAAGATTTCCTCTTCATGGTATACAACAATATCAGTACATGATCATAACCATAATGACATCTGATCAAGTCAATACCATTGATTAATTGTTATTAAAATAAAAAAAAACTACATATAGCCACATAATTAGTTTACTTTAGTTTAGCTTAGCTTATATTAGCTTAGCTTAGTTTAGTTTAGGTTTGGTCTGCTCTGCAAAAATGCCACTAAGGATCAAGAATAAGTACAAGGCTGGAAACTAATGGAGATTAATGGTCTTTTAATGAGCAAGGATTGGATGTAATAACAGATTTTTGGCCAGATTTAGTGATGGATATCTTCCATCTACAGTGCCAAACCCTGTTAAGATGAGTTTTCATCTCTCTCTCTGTCTGTCTGTCTCTCTCTCTCTGTGGGGGAGGATGGCTGCTGGTGATGCATTTTTACAAAAAAAAATCAGCTTTTACTGAATAAAGGCAAAGGTTAGGTTAAGCTATTAAGGTAGGATAAGATAGGTACTGGTGTAGGCATAGCAGCAATTAGCTGCATAATTTTGTCAATGCAAGGTCCTCACAAGCGCAGTAAGACAAGACAACGTAGGTGTGTGTGTGTGTGTGTGTGTGTGTGAGGGAGTGAAAGAGAGAGAGAAAGAGAGAGAGAGAGAGCAAATACATGACAATTTCGACTGGGGGGGTCATTTGACTACATACATAACATACAGTCAGGTCCATAAATATTGGGACATCGACACAATTCTAACATTTTTGGCTCTATACACCATCACAATGGATTTCAAATGAAACGAACAAGATGTGCTTTAACTGCAGACTGTCAGCTTTAATTTGAGGGTATTTACATCCAAATCAGGTGAACGGTGTAGGAATTACAACAGTTTGCATATGTGCCTCCCA
>CM040989.1:15537946-15564600 GCA_022985145.1 Pangasius djambal | reverse complement strand
AGCCATACATGCCCACGCCATGACATTACCACCAAAAACAGGAAGGCCAGATTAGAGTTTGCCAAACAACATCTAAAAAAGCCTTCACAGTTCTGGAACAACATCCTATGGACAGATGAGACCAAGATCAACTTGTACCAGAGTGATGGGAAGAGAAGAGTATGCAGAAGGAAAGGAACTGCTCATGATCCTAAGCATAACACCTCATCAGTGAAGCATGGTGGTAGTGGGCATGTATGGCTGCCAATAGTTTCATTTGAAATCCATTGTGGTGGTGTATAGAGCCAAAAATGTTAGAATTGTGTCGATGTTCCAATATTTATGGACCTGACTGTACATGACTCTATTTTCTGAGGAAGCTCAGGTCCTTTAATGTTTGTCTTCTTTGCAGAAATATGCTGATGGCAGCATTAGAGCCGGAGAAGCAAGGAAGCTCGACAAACTGATAAAGAAGGCTGACTCTGTCATGCATTCTGCTTACTGCACTGATGCTACTCAGCATATTATCGCACTGTACAAGTGTGGTTGCTCTGTTGATCACAGCTACTTTGCTGCACATCAGTGGTTTCATATCTGCTGTTTTTGCACCGTTTGCAACATACATTACCCTAAACATTCATCTGTCTGTCTTATCTATTTATCTATCTACATCCAAATAAAGACAATATGACAGCAGTGTGTGTGTGTGTGTGTGTGTGTGTGTGTGTGTGTTTGTACCATGGTGGGAAAGAATCTGCTGGTTTTGAACTTCTTTAAGGCCATGGAACAGGTGTAGGTGCCCATGAACAGGATAAACGACATTAGTGTGATGTCAGGAACAAAGCCACAGGATCCTCCTTGCAGAACTCCGCCCCACTCCAAACACTCCGACCGAGTTAGCGATGACCAGGTAGAATTCCAGTGCTGCTGGCCATGCACACACACACACACACACACACACACACACACACACAAACTGCTGACTATAACATTTTACAATTTCTAATTAAGTTATCTCTATGGATGTTTTTAAGCAAAATCAATTTTTTAAAATAGAGCTTACACACATACACATACTCACCTGTCCAGTGGAATTGAATAGTGCTTTAATTTTTTCATCTGGGACAGAACTGTTGCCTGTTTTAAACAAACACAACAGCTCTGGTCACTGAGGTAGAGAGTTCAGCACACTCGGGCTTTGATTTAGCTTAACCAGTGAGACGAACACTACTGCTTCAGTGCTTGTTTGGTGCTTATGTCACTGAAGTTTTGCATAAGCAACAAAAAAAAAATCAAGAACGAAACAAACAGGCATGCCTACAGCTCTTCTCCTGGCCATACTGAGATCTGCTTGTAGAGTGCAGGTTAGAAGTTGAAAATATTTGAATTTTAGATGACCTTATACGTCGACCTATTTGTTTTGCACTGCATCCCATTGCTGAGCTAAATGCAGTGGAAATTAGCATGTGTATCATGTAGCCCACTGGAGGTGTTTAAAAGTGCTGAATTTTCAGCAATATGAAAAGTGAAAGCCACATTATTATCAAAACTCATCTCTCTGAAAAAAACATCTTGGCAAAAATATGAAAGCAGAAATATTCATATGCAAAAATATTTTCACAGAAATATGGACGCCATACACCAACTCGTATCTATATGCTACACAGACACACACACACACACAAAAGCACTGGCCAGAAACACACATAGAGCTAGATACCATTATAACCTATAAGAAATGAAGAATATGTCTATCACCTGCAGGCAACATACTCAAAAACACACACGAACACTTTTACACACAAACATAGTGCCATACCCTCGGGAGGCGTGCAGTGGCAGGCATACTGAGTGACCATGTCCCAGTGGTAGCTGGTGTCGATGGGGTAGTGGTGGGCAAGCTTGAGCATTTTCTTGAACGAGTCATAGATGAAGATAAAGCTGATGAGAGCCGCGAAGCCTTCCTCTGTGAAGCGTGTGAAGTACTGCACAAGGAAGCTGGCATCCGTCGCCACCAGCACCAGACATAAGAAGCCTGACCACAGACCAATCCACAGCCGGAATTCCAGGTAGTCTAATGCGTGGTCTCTGCGAACAGCCAACCATAAAGACCATGTTAGGTGGTCAAATCACAATCATCACAATCCCACTAATGGGATTTTAAATCAAGAAGTGACAGCCACAAGGAAAATTAGAAATGGATAGTAAATGTGTCAGTCTTAACTGAGGAGGAATGATTCAATATTTGACAATACCACTGAATCTGCTACGGTACGGTATGATACAATTCCCTTTACTAGCCCAGAACTGATATATGACCTACTTTGTTCAGAATCCGGGGTAGGCCTACCGTTAATTTGTGAACGATGATGATGATGATGTAGAGAAGGACTATTTTAAGCATGAGAGTTTTGGGCCAATCAGCTTGCTACCTTATTTCAGTTTAAAAATACTCATTATTTTTTACACGCTAGTTGTCTGTTCTTTTTCCATAATAATCGATTAATAATCAATTAATAAATACTCACCACCACACTGGAAGGAACTAAACATTGTCGAAAAAAAATAATAAAGTACTGTGCGAAAGTCTTAGGCACATGTAAAGAGACGCTGTAAAGCAAAGCCTTCAAAAATAATGAAAAATTAAACATTTTCTACATTACACTAAAATAAACACAAAAAAAAGATTTGGCGTGATAACACTTTGCCTGCTCCGGGAGACTTTTTCCACACAGCTTGGATAATCTGCCACAGTTCTGGAGACTTTAACCATATCACTTGGTTCTGTTTTTTAAGGTAATCCCTGACAGAAAGCATGAATTGTTTTTTTGTCAGAAACTGGTCTAGTACATGCGACAGAGGCCAAAGGTTTACATACACCTAGACTAAAGACATTCAGACTCGGTTTTTCACAACTCCACACATTTCATGTTACCATACACTACACCTGTGTTAAGCCAGTTAGGGTATTTACTTTATTTCCGTACGAATAATTTCAAAAATAATAGCTAAGAGACAGATTTATTTCAGCTTTTACTTACTAAATCCTGATGCCTCCCACTCCTTCGCCAGGTCCTTTGCTGTAGTCTTGAGGTTCAGCTGAACCTACCGAAGTTCAATCATCCCTTAGAGTTCATTTGTACCTCTTTCCTGAACAATGCAGTGTCTGTGTGGTCCCAAGGTTTTTAGATTAGCATGCAGATGTTTGTGGTACCTTCAGTTGTTTTGTTCTTAATGAGGACTTGGACTTGTGGAGGTCCAATTTTTTTTTTCCTGAGGTCTTGGCTAAATTGCTTGGATTTTCCCATGGTGTCAAGGGCAAAAAGGCACTGTCTCTAAAGGTATTTTTACAGCCACAGGTGCACTCCTAATGATGGCAATTGGCCAAACAGAAGCTTCTAATAGTCATTTCATCAGTTTCTGGAATCTTCTACACTGTTTAAAGAGACAGTCAACTTGATGCAAGTGAGCCACTGGAATTCTATTACTGTGAATTGAAGCTGAAGTAAATTCGGTCTCTAGTCGACTGTTTTAAAATGACCTCTGATGCGAACGAAGTAGATGCCCTAACTGACTCGCCAAAAGACATGCATGGTAACATGAACTATGTGGAGCTGTGAAAAACTGAGATCGAATATCTTTAGCCTCGGTGTATGTAAACTATGGGTCTTAACTGTTACCTTTTTTACTTACATACAAACTTTTTTTCTGTAACATTTAACTTTTTTGTTCGATAAGCAATGTTTGGATATCTAAATTGTTTTTACTGACCCAATTATGCAGAAGTCAATAACAAACAAAAGACAAACTTTAATTTAGAAAGAAATTAGGCTGCCTAAGACTTTTGCATGTTTATACTTCTAGTCATGAGTATAGCATGCCTAAGCTGTACACAAGGCCTAACTTATAGATATTGCCTCACAAGGATGTACTCTGAGTGTGTGTGTGTGTGTGTGTGTGTGTGTGTGTGTGTGTGTGTGTGTGTGTGTGTGTGTGTGTGTGTGTGTGTGCATGCTAGTTCTACTCACTTGCTGAAGTTGAACAGCAGCCGCTCGAAGACAAGCACCGGTCCTGTACTACTGAGGATGGTGAGGGGCTGCCCGCTAAACAGACAGAACACTGCACCTGCTAATGCTGTTCCCACAAAACTCTCTAACACACCCTACGGAGAGAGAGAGAGAGAGAGGAGAAGAAGAAGAGTTAAGGCTTTGAGCTACTAGTTCAAATCCCAGACACAGTTGGGCCCACGAACAAGACAAACTCACAACGGTAGTTTCTCTCGAACTGGCAAACAGGGACTCTCCATATGCAATGAAAACAGGATCAAAGAGGTTCTAAAATCTGTTCACGGAGATGAACAGTCTATTATACAGATTGCTTCAGTTGCTGGTACATATCAGACCTTTTTAGTTAATTGTCTTGAGTACCTCCAACCTGGGCTCTTTCTTTTTGTTTGTTCTCTCTCTACGTTTGTGGCCTGTCCATTCTAGTCTCACTCATTTCATCTTCTGCATCTGCTGCTGCATTTGTAGGGTCACAAGCAAACAGATATTTAAATTTTTCTAAGCTTACATATGTAAAGGAGTTTTTTTTTTTTGATGTGACAAAGGAATGACAGATGAAACATTTTCATTATCCATCAGAACTATTTCTTTTCCTCTCTGCTTTCAGGTAGCCCTGTCCTGCCTTCATTCTATCATCGTGCAGTGCTCCATGCAGTACATGTCACAATTAAACTCCCATACTACAGCTGTTTTAGAAGGCTACATGCTAGCTTACTTGTAAGACTTCCACATCACCTGCAGTATAGACTTCAGCCAAAGTCCTTCTGACTTATTGAAGCTCAAATGACCACAAATTAAATGCTACTGCATTACTTTTACCCAATCAACTTCACAAAGGGGAAGAAATTTAATTTGCCATAGCCATGTAAAAATCATAAGAACATCCACCATCACAAGCAAAGAGAGGCTGTGAAGCAGCAATGTGGCAAGGGGATCAAATATTCTGGAAAGACACATGTGAAGTGATCACATGCTGAAGCGGATGTGTCTGGGTACAGTTATTTGGAGTTATAGAAAGATTGACTGAACATTTAAAGGGGCTGGGATAATAATATCTCAGGGTCTAGAATAGCTATGTTCAGTTACGTGCCATCGTTCTTTTCACGCACTGATTCTGTGTGCATTCGACTGTAGCATGAGGTAGTAAACATGTTACACATTCACTCTATCATTAACTTCATCTTCATGGATCAAGCCTTGTAGTGTCTCGTTTCGGAGTTTGGGGAATGAATAATGAAAAAATGCTAATGTACAGGTACTGATCGTTAACGTGATAGTTTTCTCCATAGATAGGAGCGAGAAAAATTAACAGCAGAACAACTAATTTGCTTTAGTATGAATGTGCATTAGGATTAAAATTTATATATTTATTCCCCACGAGGATTTTAATATCTGACAGCTTTCCACAAGAAAAACTGCTTTTTTATATACTTAACTGACTTTTATTTGCAACAATAAACCACAATGAAAGGACCTCAGAAGGATATGAAAACGTGTGTGTGTGTGTGTGTGTGTGTGTTCACGCACTTGGTAATCCACCTCTATTTAAAGTGAAGCTGATCCTTCTTAGCTTGAGCCTTACAGAGCACCTACAGGTCTAAATAAATGTCACAGCTCTCTGATTCCAGACCACATGGCTATATACACGCCACACACACCTACTATAAATACACACTGAGACATATACATACTTCTCAGAAACATCTGAGTTTCAGCAGTTGTTACTGAAAGAGGTGCGTTAATAGACCAGTGGTTTTTAATGTTAAATGGTTAGGGATCCAGTAAATTTAGTAAAAAATAGTACACAACACTGAACTTCCACACTGTAACACAGCTTAAATAGAAAGACTGTGGTAGGTTTTCTTCTTTTATTTCCTAGATTGGAATGATATGGACTTTGGGAATCTGCAGCTTGTAATATGGTATACGAGACACAGATGTGTGGCTGCCAAGTAATGTCAGTCATTTTCTTCAATGAAGCCAAAAACCCATATATGAAAGTCATTGTTTCATGATGGAGAAAAATGTAATCCCCTCAACATATATATATATATATATATACACCCATGAGTGTGAATTTAAAAAAAAAAAGCCATCTTAAAAAAAGCCATCTTTTTTCAAGAGTTATTAGATAACACCACATCAACCAGAACCAGTATATATATATATATATATATATATATATATATATATATATATATATATACACTCATGAGTGTGAATTTAAAAAAAAAAAAGCCATCTTAAAAAAAGTCATCAACCAGTCTGTGAATAGGCAGACGAGACTTACACACAAAGATGGACACTGTGTTCCCCACCACTACCAGTGTAAACACATTAACTCATTAGATTAATTAGCTGAGCAGTAATCTTCTGTACCTGCATGTTCTCTGTGGCGTCTCCAAGCAAGCCGCCAAAGGTGATGGCATTGGTTACAGTGCCCAGGTAAATAAACAAAGTAGCAGACAAGGCCTGGATGTTCAGGGCATCGTAAAAATCGCTCGCAAAGAACGGCAGCTTTCGCTTGACATCCAGAATCAGACCACCACAGAACCTGAGAGAAGAGAGATAGACCGAAGGAGAGAGTGAAAAAGGGAGAGAAAGAAAAATAATAATCACTGAGCTAGTGTTAGTGTTAGTTACAGCACCACGTACAAGCTTCTGTGTTTGCACTAGCTGCAGTCTGTAGGCCAAACGCCACTCACTTGCCAGTGAACTTGAGCTCGTCTCCAACATGGTGACCTCCACCACCTCCTCCTGCACCACCTTCAATGGGAGCATCACCATTAAGCTTGTATCCATCTCCACCCCCAGCTCCTCCCGCTAGGTTGTTCTTACTACATAAATAAGAATGAACAAATAGTTATATCAATATATCAAAACCTCGACATCTTGGCTTGACTTTTACACCATTTTAAACCGCATCGGCATCGTGGTCACTGAATATGACGCTACACCAAGTGTATACCGTTTGTCTGAGGATGGTAAGGTTTTTGGGGGCTCAATCCGGATGTCAGGGTCCCACTCTCCTGGGGGTAGCACGATGACCTCGTCAAGGAATTCCTCGATGCCAGCCAATAGGTCACCCCGATCTTTGGCCTTGTATGCAATGTCATGAAACACCTAGAGCACCGGGAAACATGCAGCTTCAAAACTCCAAGCTCTATGTGTGACGAACGTGACATGCTAATATGCTTGGCATCATCAGTCCACTGTGGATCTACTCCCACCAGAGCACATCACTGAAACACCACCTACTGTGCTGCCTTTCCTGGAACACGTACAAATAAAGACAATTGTCCATAGACACAAAAACCTAACACACACACACCTCATCTGACATTAAAGTAGCAATGGCTCGACCAATCTCGTGGTATGATCGGGCTTTTCCTTTGGGTCCCAAGAGAACAAACAGAAATCTGAAAAACAACACAAATAAAAGCATATCCATGCATGAAATGTGAGGTTTTATTTCACACGCTCAGCATCATTACGAAAAGAATGCGTCACATACCGAGCAAAGTATTTATAAGCACAAGTTTGGTTGTGGGGTGAAGGTCATTATTTGGTCATATCACAGTCCATCGGAAAGAGCAATACTAATCATTAAACCTTGAGTTTTCCATTTTACACTAGACTGAATCTGTGCTTGATTTCAAAGTCATCTGAGTTTATCAGCTAACATTAGCCATTATCATAGCATCTATGAAACTTTCCACTGTGACTAATTACACAACAGTTCATTCTTACCGGAAATGATAATGTTTCAGATTTGACATAACACCCTTTGCTTTGTTTGCTTTTCGACGTCTTGCCAGTGATAACTGTAGTGTATGTGTTGCATTTCTACCTTTAATCGGTTAAACAATAGACTTGTTTGATACAGTTTGACACGGTGTGATATGAGTGTGTATGTATAGCAGTACTACAGTATAGCCTGGGAAAGAAATAATGGTACGAGGTATGAATGCTGATGTCACCACACTGTTTTTCTAAACTACTGAAGGATAACAGTAATCCTCTGAACAATATTCTACTTATTACCTCAAATAATGTTTTTTAAATACTTTGCATTGTTGCCACGGTGTTATACAATATAGTGATTGATGTGATGTGTTAAATACTGATTCATATCTTTTTTTTGTTGTTAATCAATTATTAATGGAGATTTAATACTTAATTATCCATAATTTCATCAAATATTACCTCAATTTGGCTACTTGCCATTATTGCACGTTCCGAACCGTAGGCTTACCGTTCAGTCAGATTAAACTCACAGTGATCACACACTGCAACTTATATACAGTCATTTCTCAGGGCTATACCACCCCAGCCCTCACTTAGATTTGAGATTACCTTGTAGGCACAGGGACTTCAGTGAGCCCTGCAAGTATGACGGCCTGCTGGAGCCGCACAAAGGCCACGAAGGGAGAATCCAGGAAGTCCACTTCACCCACTAGGATGTTAGATGCCTCCGCATCCCGCGGGATCTTCTTCATGAACTTATTATTCAGCTGCACATAAGAGAGAAAAATGGGACACAATTTATAGTATAGTAGATTCCAGTATTTAGATTTTTTGTCACACTCTTAAATAATGTAAGCGGAATGAAATAAAAACATGCTACTGGAGAAAAGATACGGTGTTAAGGCTGTTAAGACAACAGATTATCAAATAATATTAGATTTGAACACAACAACTTAGAAAAACTAATTTGCATGGAATGCAAACAGGACTGTGTGTAAACAGGATTTAAAGATATTTCAATTTCAGAGAAATTATTTAAAGAAAGTGTTCTAACAGAGTTTTAAAGGGATAAGCAATGCTGAGGTTTAGAAGAGGACAAGAATTACACTGTGTCCTGTGATCTTCCACCTTTAGATTCAACAGCAACAAAGGGCAAAAATTTTTGCACAAAGCAGATAGAGCCCAATCCAAACTCATACCCTGCTCAGGTAAAACCAGAGGAATAGGCAGAAATTGATACATTTAGAAACTGAGTAGCCTAAACATTATGGCTTTTACCATTTCTTACTGAAGCTTCAGTAAAGTAAATTAGAGTCTATTATTAACTCAAACGTTTCAGATAGTGACAAAGCCTAGGTCAGTGTCTTTATTTACTATTTATCTATACTCAGTGCATTTTCTCTACTGCTTTGGCATCAGTCATTCAGACTCGTTAAGTCATAGAGCAGTTTCACAGACACTGGAAAGAGATGTTATGAGGAGTCGGAGAAGATGAAACTCTGTAAGCAGGAGATGTGTACTACTAAAGGCCATGCAGTGATGAACTGAATTACAGATAAAGGCAGAGCTTCAAGACCACACATGCAAAATATGGCTGATCTTGTCTGTGAATGTTTAACCATGAACTTTGGATAAGAGGTTATCAGAGGTTATCAGCGTAATGACTGCAGTGGTGCGATTTGTACAGTAGCAGTGGTGTTTATATGAGGAATCTCATGGTTCTGACGCAAGAGGAGGAAATAAACCAATTCCTGTGATCGGGAGAGTGAAAGTGCATCCAAACAAGAGTAAATGAAACAGAGGAAAGGTACTGTGTGAAATCCTGAATGAAGAAAGAGGCCCGTATTCACTGAAAAGTAATTTAGCATGCGTGGTGTTCTGACAACGTGAGAAAGAGCTGTTTGTATATGAGTGTGTGTGTGTGTGTGAGAGAGAACAGGAAGAGCGAGGCTATTAAAGAAGCATGTGTGCACATGTGCGCAATAGAAAGTGAGATGCTTTTGAGCTTTTTAACGTACACTATATGGCCAAACATTTGTTGAAACCTGACCATGGCGCACATATGTGAGCCTTCCCCAAACTGTTGCCACGAAGCTGGAAGTACACAACTGTATAGAATGTCTTCGTACGCTGTAGCATTATAAGTTACCTTCACTGGAACTAAGAGGCCCAAACCTGTTCCAGCATTCCAGTGCCTCTGTGCACAAAGCGAGCTCCATGAAGACACGGTTTGCCATGATTGGTGGGGAAGAACTCGTGTGGCCTGCACACAGCCCTGACCTCATCCTCACTGAGCACCTTTGGGATGAACCGGAACAGCGACTGCACCCCAGACTGACATTAGCGCCTGACCTCACTAGTGCTCTTGTGTGGCTGAATGGGTAAATCCCCACAGCCATGTTCTGAAATCTAGAGAGTTTGAGGTTAGAGTGGAGGTTATTTTAACAGCAAGGCAGGAACTAAATCTGGAATGGGATGTTCTAAAAAAACACATATGGGTGTGATGGTTAGGGGTCCATCACCTTTGGCCATATAGTGTATATAAGCTCAGTGTGTGTGTGTGTGTGTGTGCGTGTGTGTGTGTGTAAAGCTATCACAAAACCAAAGTGTGCAGGTTTGCATGTGTGTTTGTGCAGTGAGAGAGATACAGGTATGTATAAATGAGTATATCTGTGAAAAAATGTGTCCATGTTTGAAAAGGTGTGTAAGAGACAGAACTCCTATGCAATTCTTGACTTCTTCACTGGTATTCCAGATAAAAGTTTAGCTAGGTCTAATATATTCCACTAAAAACTGCACTCCTACTTCACAAGAGCTCCTCTTGTCCCTACTGAAAGACCTGCCTATGTACATTCAACTTATTAATGAAGGTCAGGGCCGACTCAGAGGTAGCGTCCTTTACTATCGTTTTGTGAAGCTGTGAAGAGAAGTGACTGAAAACAAATGCAAAGAGCAAGTTAAGGTCACACAGGGATTTAGCAAACATGCAGGCACACAACATCTCTCTTATGGACACACTCGTGGTCTTACCTGGTCCTTCTCAGGCTTGTCGGAGAGGTCATTAAGGCTGCTGGAAGTCAGGTTGTGGGGAACTGTAGTTGGACTACCTGTATGAATGAATGAGAGAATGACAACGGGAAATGCACAAAGGAAACAAGCCAAAAGACCCATTTAGAGAATTAAAAAAAAAAAAAAAAGTAATTACATTTAACCACATTTTACCCCTTAATCTGGGCATACACCTAAAATGGAAAAAGGTTTCGTTTATAAGCTTTCATTTACAGCTATTCTATGTGAATTTTCTTTCAATTTTAGTGCTTCCTTTTATGTTATGGCTCCTATTATAGAGTACAAAAATGCATAATGACTGACTTTTCTAATCAGCTACAGGTCTGACAACTGATGTTAATGCCAAAAATGTCAAAAAAGTCTTCCCATAGGTTCAATCATTTCTTTTCCTTTCTTTTTTTTTTTTTTACGTTATTTCTAGCTTAGCCAAACTCAGAGTCTTTCACCCTAAAGCTTTTTATGTAATGAGTTTAAGCAGTTTTATGTTGGCATATATGCATAAAAATTAATGCCATGAATTTTCTACCAAAATGTGCCTCACTGGGTCATGTTCACTCGGAACTGTGTGTGTGTGTGTGTGTGTGTGTCTGCTTTACACAAGGGTTAAATGGTTTTACTTCTAAGTTTATGTGCAACTTTGTTTAGTTTTAAAGTTTCATGCTTCTTTGGTGTCTGTGAGGATGAAATAAGTGTATTTAAATGTGCTAGGCTAAATTTAAACTAGGATAAAATGTACTTAGGAACAGTTTTCCAGGAACAGATTAAACGTTAGTGCAAATTTACAGTTTTACATACGTCTTGTACAAACCACTAATCAGCTGATTAGCTCTCACGCTATTAGCCAGTTAATAATAGGCTGCAATGGCAGGATTAGGAGTGCGGCCCAGGCTGTCTACCTTTTTTTGTGTAATTAATGAGGATGATTACACGTGATTAATCTTGTGCCAATAATGACTACGGCTGTTACACCATGGTGGAACCAAAAAATAAGCCGTAAGATTATGTTATTGTGTTTTTAGATTTTCTTGGTAATTTTGTGCCCTTCAGTGCAGTTGGAAGCCTGGCAAAGAATGGCACAGTTATAAAAGAGGTTGGTTTAGAATGAATATAAAGAGGTGTGGTTAGACCTGCTGCTGTAATATCCAGTCAGATCAGAGCGGGTGCCAGTGGCTCAGTGACATTTTCGTAAAGCCATATGATTATGTCTGTGATGTCTTCTGTCTACTGACAGATTTTTACATCTACATTTTAGTTGTTATGTCGCAAACGTTGAGACTTACACGCATACACAAGCATGAACATGAAGGCCAACAGCCCATAAATCCAGTGTCGTAGTCAAAAACAATTCAGGGAAAGATATGGATATCAGGATAATATAGAGATCAAAGGATATAAATAGACATTAGTTAAAATGGATGCGACGCTGTTACGAGAGATGTGCACCTAACAATGTTAACAAATTTTCTGCTTTTTTTTATGCATGTTGTGTGGGTTTACTTACATTAATACGCTTTAGGATATTTATATTATTATTATATATATTATATAATATTTTGGTAGACATTTTATTGATTCTGTTCTTTGAAATAATGACATGCCAACAGTCTAAATCACATGTAACTGCTGCAACTCAGCTGTTTGTTATTTGTTGCAGATAAAATAATTCAGTTTACTGTAGTAGCCTATTTATCATTTACCAAGTGGAAAAAGTGAAACATAAGTGAAGCCACAAACGTGTGCTGCAAGAAAAAAGTCAGGTGTTTTAAGCTTCAGCCTGGAGTCAGGAAAATGCTGGCGTAGCACTGTACCTGTGCTATAAGGGCCGGGGTATCACAAGTGCATTTATGAGCTAAAGTAAGTTGAAATATTCCACTGTATTGGCAAATGAGACAATCCTGTTGGTCTGCTCCACCCACATCAGTAACTATGCACAGGAAAATAATTAGCTTATGCCATAGCTTATAGCTTAAGTGTGTTTCCTCTCAAGCTTTTTTGTCTTAGGGTTTATTCCCTTACCACTGTCACCTCTATCGTGCTCATTAGGGATCTAGCATAGATCTAAGTCTGGATTTTTTGTAGAGTTGCTTTGTGTTTTATGAGAATTAAAATAAAATGAATTGAATAGTGGTCAGGGAGGCAGCTTCTCAGCCCCTGAAGGGCGCTGGAATAGACATATCAGCATTCCTCAGTGAGACAGTGGGAACACGGCTCTGGCAGTGGAGGCCATAGTAGTTCTTTTTAAAACTACTGACTCTGTCCGTAATCCTATCGCCTGCTCTTACCCCTGAGACGTGTAAATAATTCTCAGAAATTTTTTTGTTAAGAAAATCCAGGATGTCAGGTCTCATTTGTGTATGATAATCACTGACCCGTTTCCAAATTGCCCTTCGTCTCAAAGGTTTTAGGGAAAGTTGTGTTTTCTTAGTTTATCTCATACTTGGATACATTTAACATTTCAGATCAATTTCAACCAGGCTTTAGAGCTTTGCGTAGTGCTGAGTCAGAGTCATTGCTGAAGGTCACAAATGACATTTTGTTTTCCATTGATTCTGGTTCGTCTGCTACCTTGATATTGTTAGATCTAAGTGCAGAGTTTGATACTTTCGATCTTGAGGTTCTCTTAACATGCCTTGTAGCTGGCGTACAGGGCCGGGCATTACAGTGGTTTCCTTCTTATTTAAAGGGTCAGACTCTTTCCGTTAGCATTGGTTCCTTTTCCTCATCCCCGTACCCATTTCTTGTGGCGTTCCACAGGGCTCTATTCTGTCTCTTTTATTTTCCTTTTTATATGCTTCCTCTGAGTTCCCTATTTCAAAAATATAACATTACCTATCATTGTTATGCTGACGATTTCCAACTTCCAGATGATACCTGTTTGACCATCTCTTTCCATGTCTAGCTGAAATCAAGACTTGGATGGCAAATAAATTCCTACAGTTAAAAGAAAATAAAACTGACGTTCTCTTGCTACGCTCTCATGTATCCAGCGACTCACTTAAAATCAGTTAGGCTCCCTACGTAACGATTTGCACAGTCATGCAAAAAAATCTTGGTGTTTGTTTTGATCCTCTGCTCCAATCTGATAAGCAAACGAATGCTGTTGTAATAGAGTAGCTTCTTCCAACTTAGATCTCTTGCGGAATGAGTACACTTCCTTTCTTGTAAGGACCTTGAAATTGTGATCCACGCACTCATTTCATCTCGGTTGGACTACTGTAATTCCCTGTGTGTCGCTGTGCCTCAGTCCACCCTGTCTCGGCTGCACATGGTTCAAAATGCGGCAGCCAGACTGTTAACGGGAACAAAGAAAAGGGATCATGTTTCTCCTACTCTTGCCTCAGTGCATTGGCTCCCGATTAAATTTAGAGTTGATTTTAAGATTCTTCTATTTGTGAACAAGGCACAGCACAAAATGGCTCCTGACTATATCTGTGATCTTCAGCTGTACACGGCAGCTAGGTCGACTAGTCAACTTCTTTCATCTGTTCCTCGTTCACGCTGTAAATCTAAGGGCTTTTTCTGTTGCTGCCCCTAAGCTCTGGAACAGTCTACCTTCTAACATTGGGCTTCTCCAACACTGAGTGGTTTTAAAGTTAGTCTTAAGACTTATTTTTATTCTTTAACCTTCGATTCATTTACACGTACTGTTGATATTGTTGTCTTTGATGCCACTGTCTTTGAAAACTATATTTCTGATTGTAAAGCACTTTGGGTAAACTTCCGTTGTGTAAAATGTGCTCTATAAATAAAGTTTGACTTGACTTGACATATTAAAGCTCTGACCAAAAGCTTGATCAATATAGCTATATTTTTGTTGGTTTTTTGTTGTTCATTTGTTTGCTCATTTTGTTTTTAATTGCTTGTTTGTTCTTTTACTTTCAACTTATTCTGTGTTTGTGTGAAACACAGCATCATATCTGCCCTTGATGGATCATTTCACTGAGTAAATTCGACAAGGACAAGTTTGGCATTGTGGAGTTTTGGGATTATTTAAGGATTCTCACAACGAAAAGGTATGATATTCCCTTTCCTAGGAACATTTTAGCGCTTTCTGTTAATCTTTCACAACAGAGTAATCTGTTTAGTTTCTCATTAAGCCTATCAGGAGTGTGAAGTTTTACGTCTTGATTCAATCTCTTGTTCTAGACTTACGGAGCAGACCCGTGCTGTTGCTTCTCTGCATCTGTATTAGGCCTTCAATTTCAGAGATGCTAAAGCGTGGCACGGAGTGGTCAACAGAACTACGTGCTGTCATGTCACACACACACACACACACACACACACACACACACACACACACACATACATACATATAGAGGAAAGCAAACCATGACAGACGGGGTAAAGGGAAGGGAAAAAAAGAAGAACAAAGAACAGAGAAATGTCAGTTTAGATCACAGGATACAGAAAAGTTTTATGCAGAACATGCGAAATTATGCTAATTTTCTTTTCATTTTAGAAAAAAGGCAGCACATTTCCTTACTACAAATGAAGATCCTATTTCAACAAATTCACGTCTCTTTAGTGTTCTTACAAGAATGTCAGCCGCTTTAGCTGTCCAGAAGTACGCTCAGATAAAAGAAACCTAGCCCCTGCTGCTAACTACTTTCATACACCATACACTTTCATCAACACTCCACCCATGCAGGACTTTGAAGATATTCCATCTACACTGATAAAATCAGCTGTACCTGACTTTATTCTTATCACAGGCAATGCACATAGAAATATACCTGCACTACTGAATTGAGTCTATTAGCAATGATCATAAAAATAACACCTGCCTGTCTAGAGCGAGAGTCTTTCTGCTATTGGTACATTTTAATATACAACATACTCGTCAACAGTAACTACAGTAACCTAATAATAAGAAAGCAGACTAAGATCCCAAGATTACTAATAATCACAAAGTATAAGCGTGAACTGCAAACGTAAGCTGTACATCCCATACACACCTTTCATGACTTCAGTTTAGTATCTCAGCTATGTTAAGTTGTGCACACTGTTGGTGCACAATTCAAAAATGAAAAATGCAAAAAATTAGAACGTGCTGGATCAAGTGCTATTTTATCAGCTGCTAAATGATAGTGGAAGCCATATCGCGTATATACATACAGTTGAAGACAAAATGATTAGCCCCTCTATGAAATTTCAATTCTTTTTCAAATATTTCCCAAGTGATGTTTAACAGAGTAATGGAATTTTATCACAGTATTTCATATTATATTTTTCCTCTAGAGAAAGCCTTATTTCTTTTAATTTGCCCGGAATAAAAGAATTATTTAAAAAAATAAATTAAAAACTGCTAAGGTCAATATTATTAGCCCCCTTAAGAAATGATCTGTTTGATTGGCTACGGAACACACCACTGTTGTCCACTTACTTGCCTAATTAACCTAATTAATCCTTCAAGCCTTTAAATTTCACTTTAAGCTGAGGATTAGTATCTTGCAAAACAACTTGTAAAACAATTTGTACTGTCATCATGGCAAAGACAAAAGAAATTAGTTTAGACTTGAGAAAAAGAATTGTTAATGCTCACAAAGGAGGAGAAGGATATACACGTTTATCGAAGCCTTTTCAAGTGTCAAGAACTGCCGTGAGAAGTATTATCAAGAAGTTTGAAGAGACCCACACAGTAGAGAACAAGACTTGCAGAGGTAGGAAGCGAAAGATTTCAAAAACTTTGGAAAGAAAACTAGTGAGAGAGGTTTCTAAAGACCCAAGAACAACTGCCAAGACATTAGTGAATGATTTAGTCACGTCTGGGATTGATGTCTCAATGAAGACGGTTACTAGAGCCCTGCACAGGAATGGCCTGCGAGGTTGCCGACCAAGAAAAACTCCACTTCTAAAGAAGAGACACCTCCAAGCTAGAAATTCGCCAAGGACAACCTGGACAAAAATGATGACTACTGGAAACACGTCCTTTGGTCAGATGAGACAAAACTAAAGCTCTTTGGCCATAGAGATGTTGCCTATGTTTGGAGAAAGAAGGGAGAGGCACTCAACCTAAAGAACACCACATTGAAACATGGCGGTGGGAGTATAATGCTGTAGGGATGTTTCAGTGCGTTTGGAAACGGGAATCTCATCAGGGTCAAAGGAAACTTGAAAAAGGAAGACTACTAGAAGGTTTTTGCAATCTGCAACAAAACTTGGTTTGGGTCGCCGTTTTGTCTTCCAGCATGATAATGACCCAAAGCATACCAAACTTCTGGTGAAGAACTACCTCCAAATGAGCAAAGTGAACGTCCTTGACTGGCCTGCACAAAGCCCAGACTTCAATCCAATAGAAAATCTGTGGAGCACACTGAAGACCAGAGTCCATGCCAGGAGACCAACAAATCTGGAGGAGCTTGAGAGATTTGCTAAGGAGGAATGGGCTGCAACTCACAAGACATGCCTGAAACTTGTTGAGAACTACAACAAATGACTAAAGGCTGTTATCAAGCAAAAGGGAAACGCTATTGACTAGTAACATCAGAGGGCTAATAATTTTGACCTGTAGACTTTTTTTATTCTTGGTTATAATTTTGTTTCTATTTGTTTTACAAACACTCCAAGTTTCCTAAATAAACTATTATTGTTACAAATGCTGTGTTGAAAAAAATCTTCACTCCATTAAACAGCACTTGGGAATTATTTGAAAAATAATTAAATATTTCATAGGGGGCTAATAATTTTGTCTTCAACTGTACATACATACATACATACATACATACATACAGTCAGGTCCAGAAGTATTTGGACAGTGATGGAGTTTTTGTGATTTTGCCTTTATAAACCATCACAACGGATTTGAAATAAAGCAATCAAGATGTGAACGAAGTGTAGACTTTCAGCTTTATTTTAAGAGGTTCCACAAAAATATGGCATTTACCATTTAGGAATTACAGCCATTTTCAACAAAGTACCTCCATGGTACATGGTACTGTACCTCCATGGTACATGGACTGACTTGGCCATTGAAGAATATTCCATTTCTTTTCCTTCAAAAAGTCTTGAGTTGCTTTCGCAGTATGTTTAGGGTCATTATCCACCTGCACTGTGAAGCAGCGTCCTATCAGTTTTGTAGCATTTGACTGAATGTGAGCAGAGAGTATAGCCCTATACTCCTCAGAATTCATCTTTCTACTTCTGTCAGTAGTCACATCATCAATAAACACCAGTGAGCCTGTTCCATTGGCAGCCATACATGCCCATGCCATAACACTTCCTCCACCATGTTTGACACATGATGTGCTATACTTTGGATCATGAGCTGTTCCTTTCTTTCGCCATACTTTTCTCTTCCCATCATTCTGGTACAAGTTAATCTTGGTTTCATCAGTCTAAAGAATCTTATTCCAGAACATGGGAGGCTTTTTTAGATGTTTTCTGGCAAAGTCTAATCTGGCTTTCCTGTTCTTGAATGTTACCAGTGGTTTGCACCTTGTTGCAAACCCTCTGTATTTACATTCATGAAGGCGTCTCTTGATTGTAGATTTTGACAATGATACTCCTACCTTCTCCAGAGTATTCTTGACTTCTGTTGATGTTGTGAAGGGGTTTTTCTTCACCAAGGAAAGGATTCTGCAATCATCCACTTTAGTTGTCTTCCGTGGTCTTCCAGGCCTTTCGAAGTTGTTGAGCTCACCAGTGCTTTCTTTCTTTTTAAGAATGTAACTGTTGATGTGGCCACACCTAAGGTTTTGCTATATCTCTTATAGATTTATGTTGTTTTTTCAGCCTAATGATGGCCTCCTTCACTTGCATTGAGATACCTGATATCAACTCTAGACCTTCTATCTGCTTCATTTGTCTTGAAGTAACGAGGGAATGAACCACACCTGGTCAATTAACTTCTTGTCAGTCAATTGTCCAAATACCTTTGAGCCCCTGAAAATGGAAGTACTTTTCTTAAAATGGCTGTAATTCCTAAATGGTAAATGCCATATTTTTGTGGAACCTCTTAAAAATACTGAGAGGCAGTTGTGGCCTAATGGTTAGTGAGCTGGCCTTGTAACCTAAAGGTCATAGGTTTGAGTCTCAGGTCTGGTAGGGATTGTAAGTGGGGGGAGTGAATGAGGAGTACTCTCTTCCACCCTCAATACCACAAACTGAGGTGAGGCCCTTGACCAAGAAACCCCAACTGCTCCCTGAGTGCTGCAGCAAAAAAGGCTGCCCATGGCTTCGGGTGTGTGTATGCGTGCACACTTGATGGGTTAAATGCAGAGCACAAATTCTGAGTATGGGTCACCATACTTAGCCACAAGTCACTGTTTTATTTCAAATCCATTGTGGTGGTGTATAAAGGCAAAATCACAAAAACTCTGTCATTGTCCAAATACTTCCGGACCTAACTGTATATGCTACATCAAGCTTCTCCAGTCTGCATTTTCTATCCCCTGTTTTTTCAGGGCTTAAAGGCAAGTGCTTCTGTTGAAGGGGTCTTGTTATAAAGAACATAAAAATAAAATGTCTGATGGTAAAAGCACTATTCTAGCATTTCTAGCATTTTATTCTAGCATTTGGAAGACAGAATATGAGTGTTAGCAAAGAAATGTAAAGTCAAAGTTTACATTAGTGTTTAAACACAGATGTGGAAAGAAAGTCACAAAGTATGAGAGTTAGTGTAGTTCAGCGTAGCAGTAAGACAGCTTTACCGTTCTCTTGGTTTGAAAACAGCCTACTTGCACTCGATACAGTTCGGCCAATGTCAGCCAACGAGCGCAGGTTGGACTTCTTGGTCTGATGGCGGTGTTTACGCAGTAGCGTGTATGTAACCTTCTCCTTCAACTCAGCCTTCAACAGCCCCATCTCAATCTGAGTGTCCGTGATCATGTCTGAGAGGATGAACGAGAAAATGGCAAAGACAGAGGAAGAGAGAGATTTAGTAAATCCTCATTAAAACTACTTAAGATACCACTGACACAGGATATTTCTTCATTTTTCTTTTATAATATAACCGTAAAAGTAACTTTTAAAAAGCCTTTTCACCCTGTTTTCATCTTGTTTACTTGCTGAATAAATGTACATATGAAATGTGCATTCTATCCTGTAAGTGGTATCAGCACATGTAAACAGATGAAATGGACAGTGACTAAATCACCTTCTGGTTCAGATTTAAAAAAGACTAGTCACATTTTCCTTTTTCATCTTGTGGTTTTAATAGGAATCATTTGTGATTAATAGGAATCTTCTGTGAATCAGATCCATTCATACAGTTTTGTGTTGCTCTGATCTTAGTAAATAGGTCATGGATAATTCTAATGAGAGAATGAATTAATCTTGGAATAATGGTCTCGGGTGTGTTGCTTTGTACAGTGCTGATGGAGGTTGCAGTGGGCTTTTTACCGACAATCTGCTGCAGTGAGTTAGCTTCCATGTCAAGCATGACAGTGCCCTTCTCTATGCACTTCTTCAGCTCAAACAGTGAGTGCAGGTACAGAGTGGCGACATGAGGCTTACTCCACCTCTCTCCACCCTCTTCCACTTTCTCCTCGAACTTGAGCCACCTACGGAAATAAACATGTGCATAAATACATATACGTTACCCTGGACGGGGTGCCAATCAGTTGCAGGGCACAATCACACACACACACACACACACACACATTCGCACACAATTTAGAGATGCTAGTCAGCCTTTGGACTCGGGGAAGAACATGCAAGCTCCGCGCACAAAGGGTGGCGGCAGACATTGAACCCCCAACCGCAGAGGTGCGAGGCAAACGTGCTAACCATAATTTACATAATTTCACACTGCCTATTGAGCTACTAAAGCACATTTTGATAGCTGGGAAATAGAACACAACAGGTAGTGCTGTTATAATAGAAAAAAAACATTCCAGGTCAGGGACGTGTATACCATTACCACCCTGAGCTGGGTTTTCCTATAACAGCATGTCCCAAAGTGTTTTATTTATTCTTTATTCTTTATTCTTAATTATTCTTATCCCACAGCAATATGCCAATGATGGTCATTTTTCTAAATGTCATAGTTACATTTAATGTTGTGAAACATCCAAGAGAGAAGTGAGTTCATATTTTCACTTATGTTATAACTTCTGTAAACAGACACTCCCTCACCAGTCTCTCTTTTCCTCTCTCTTGAAGTTAATAACACAAAAAAAAAAAACCACAGAATGTCATGTTACAGAGAAACAGGAAAGTACAAAATGCTCTGTCCTAAAGACTCTCCCATTGCGAAAACTTACTGACTGCTCAAAAGTGCTGACAGCACAAATTTAAAAAGGAAATGTAAACAATTAAAACTATTATAAGATTGGTTTTTGGACATACAGATGAATTATAACCTCTAAAAAGTAGAAGTAGTTGAATCAATGGAAGCTAGTTGCAGTGTTGTTGTTGTGTAGTTGTGGTGGTTCTGTGGTTAAGGCTTTGAGACACAGAGCAGAAGGTTGTGTGTTCAACCTCTCTGTGTGTGTGTGTGTGTGTGTGTGTGTGTGTGTGTGTGTGTGTGTGTGTGACCTCTCTTAACCATCAGCTAAAGCCTTTCAACAAAAGCCTTTAAAGGCCAAACAAAAGATCATTAATTTCATAAGCTTGTTAAGATTCACTTTCCAACTGTGCCCCTTTACACACACCTGACTTAATGAATATCTGTACTGTCATGCATTCCTTTTTCTCACCGTCACACACCACACACACACACACACACACACACACACACAGAGGTATATACACAGTTTTTTTTTTTATTCATTTCAGAGGAAAGAAATGAAATCCGTATAACGGTTGGTAATTTCAGCTAAGCAGAGCACTATGATACTGAAAAGCATCTGGTATGTGTACAAACACACACTACACACACACACACACACACACACACACACACAGAGGTATATACACAGTTTTTTATTCATTTCAGAGGAAAGAAATGTTATCTCCTGCATAATGGTTGGTAATTTCAGGTAAGCAGAAATTATCTGGTATGTGTACAAACACACACACACACACACACACACACACACACACACACACAATGCATTTAAACCCAGACCTCAGAGTTCTGTTTCTCTCTCTCTCATACTCACACGTCTGCGGTGACACAGGGCTAATAATTAATAAGAGTTTGTGACGGAATTGCGTCTTTGTTGTTATTTACTGGCTTCAAGCTGAAATTACACACATCAGCTCAGTGGAAGGCCTTTACCTATCAATATTATTATTGCATTTGTTTATACTTCATTTATTACATCAAATCAAACTAATTAAAAAAGTTCTTACAAAAAGGTTTTAGAAGTGGTGTGTGCTTGTGTGTTTTCTGAGGTGAATTCAGGTCAAACAGAAACAACACACAATATCACTACTACCTGAAACGGGTGAATGCTACTCTTTGTCTTTCTATCTCTCTGATTCCTTTTGTATACATGGGCCTGTGGTGTGGGTGTGTCTGTGTGTGTGTGTGTGTGTGTGTGTGTGTGTGTGTGTGTGTGTGTCACCTGGCTGTCTCCCTCCACTCAACCTCGTTGCCATCAGTAGTGAGCAGCTCATCGAGCTCAGTGAATAACTGTGGTGGCGGGGGGCCGCTTTCCTCCTCACCCAGAATAAAGCGGATCCGCTCGGCTGCCGGAGAGACTGCAGGGACACAAGTGACCAATTAAAGACCGAAAACAATACGGCATGTAAAAATGCATGTGTACTGTAAGAGCAGTGTGAAATTGCTATGTCTCACTTTGCTATCCTATTTGCTGACATTAATTTTCAGTTCATGGTAATCATTTAGAGAATATTAAACGTGATGCAAATAATAATAGTCCTTTATTTTTTATTAAATTTATTCACGTGCCAAACAGGTTCATTTGACGCAACTTACAAATAACTAACAAGATATACAAGATACACATTAAAACATAGCTGTACCCAAAAACTCTGTCGTCTGAACCCACCATCCCACATGAAGAGTTGTTACAATGCATCCACTGTTTACATGAAGCATTTCTGCATCAATTTCAATGTTCTCAGAAAATGTGCATCTACCTTAAAATTTCACAGCCATGTAATATCCATATGACTTGGCCTACCACTATTACTGTAATACCTTTCTGATCATTTGTTTCTACCCTTGCATTCCCACATTTCTTTTGTCACCCTCACTTTAACTAGAATACCCCACTGAGACCACGCCTGTATCAGGCAGTAAGGGAGTGTGTGTGTGTGTGTGTGTGTGTGTGTGTGTGTGTGTGTGCATTGCCTCCTAACAGTCCAAGCAGTTAGTTAAGCACAATCCCAGCAGCACAATCTTAAAAACGCACACACACACACACACACACACACACACACACACACACACACACACACACACACACAAAATCAAATACAGGTTTGTCTTACTATACTTGTGAGGACATTGACATAATTATTAATGCAGCCTATTTATGCTACACCTAATTCTAACCCTGAGCTTAACCGCAGTAACCAATAACTTTAAGATCTTTTAGTTTTTCAAATATAATTTTTTTTTTAATTTTTCAGTTTTGTAAAGAAAAAAAAAATGTACCCACAAGGTCAAACCTGTCAAATATTCTTATGCTTGTGGGGACATTTGGTACCCGCCAAGATATAAAAACACAGATACAATGGACCAGATTTATCAAGACTGATATGAATGGATTTATCCTTAAATCATTACTACGAGTGTAATAACATTAACTTTATAATTTCAGGGGGGAAAAAAACATTCGTATCCTACTTGTGCTCCTGAGTGTGTATAATAAGGCTAATGTAAACCTTGAATGATCAACATTAAATCATATAATTTGCATGGATTACTCACTGAACACTTCATTAGGAACACCTGCACACCTGCTCATTCATGCAATTATCTAATCAGCCAGTTGTGTGGCTGCAGTGCAGTGCATAAAATCATGCAGATACAGGCGGCAGCTTCGGGTTCACATCAACCATCAGAAAGGGGGAAAAAAAATGTGTTCTCAGTGATTTTGACTGTGACATGATTGGGGGATTTTCACACGCAACAGTCTCTAGAGTGTACTCTGGTGCAACAAAGATAAAACATCCGGCGAGCGGCAGTTCTGCGATGGAAACACCCTGCAAATGAGAGAGGTCAATGGAGAATGGCCAGACCGGTTCGCTCTGGCAGAAAGGCTACAGTAACTCAGATAACCACTCTGTACAATTGGGGTGAGCAGAAAAGCATCTCAGGATGTATGCCAGAACACAAAAACACGTAGAATCTTAAGGCAGATGAGCTACAACAGCAGAAGGTCATGTCGGTTCCACTTCGGTCGACAAAGAAGAGAACGCTGAGGTTGCAGTGGGCACAGGCTCATCAAAACTGGATAGCTGAAGACTGGAAAAACATAGCGTGGTCTGTCAAGCTCAGCGTACTAGTTTACTTACTGAAATTTGTCAGTAAGTGTCAGTCATCAGGTAAATAAAAAGCTAGTTAAAGGAGGGAATCTCCTGGATGATGTATAACAATGTCATGAAGAACAAGACCCCGTTAAAACTAACCAAAAAGGTGAAGAGATCACAACACAGTAGCAAAAAGAGACACTCCTCATAGAGTGCAATGTCAAATCCAGCCCATATGTAGGCCACAGTGAGGATTTCCAACAGCCTCTGCATAGACAAGGGATCCCCTAGTGTTTTCCTCCATGGCCTATGAATATCTGGCCTGAGGATGGGATGGACGATGTCTACGGTAACTATTAGGATCACTGTGCATGCTCAACTTCACTTCAAAAAGCTTCAAGGTGACTGATTCACATAATTAAGTGATATGACCTTGGCCAGGAATCACAGATTCAACCACAAGGTATCCTCTCAGTCATCTCCAGTCTTTTTGCCAAAGTGTTTTGTTAGCAAAAAGTTAGGTGTCCTCTATAGACTTATACAGGACTTAAGGATTTCAGCACAAGTTCAAGTTCAAGTTCAAGTGGAGTTTATTGTCATTTCAGCCATATAGTAGTACATAGTGAAACGAAACAACGTTTCTCCAGGACCAAGGTGCTACATAAGACGACACAGAACAACACAGAACTACAAGGGACTACATAATTTATACATAAAGTATAAATACAAGACAGAACAAGACAGTACAATGACTACTGGGACAGACAATGGGCATAGCAAGTCCCAGTGCAGCATCGACCAGTACACAGTTCTGTTTAACAGTGAACCTAGTGACAAGAGTCAAGGGGGACATCGTGCACAAGGCCCTAGGGATAGTGGTAGATTGAGGCACCCCTTTTCACCCCTCTTAGGAAGGTAGAGATAAAACCCCAGAGAGATACCATTCATGGTGCTGTGGTGCTTTCACCTAAGGGCAAACAAGGCACCATGTACTTCTTTCTCAGTGAGCAGACTGAATGTGTGAAAGGACAGGATACCTGTAGCTACAACCACAGTTACAAGCTGCCAAGCTTATAACTACCGTATTGTGTATAACGCGATATTGTGGTCCGACATGTGTATGAGACAAGAAAAAGAAAGAGAAACATGGCAGTATGACGCAGATACTGTGTCATACATCATTACATGACTGGGATTTTCCCCATTTTCTCCCTAATTTGGTCTGGGCCAATTCCCACGCGCCAGCCAGGGTGAAGCCTAACACATGCTTGCTCGGAGACACGTGAAGCCAGCCAACAGCGTCTTTCCAAACTGCTGCTCGTGCTGCGTCACAGGGCAGCATAACAAACTCGGAGGAAAGCGTTATCTGCCCTGCTACATACATGAGCTCACAGAAATTCCCAAGTGGCTAGTGGTGTCACTGTGATTAACCGGGGAGAGAGAGAGTATGCCAGCATGGCCAATTCTGCTCTCTTGGACTAGCAGCCACAGATGGCTGTGGCATTGTCAGCATTCGAACTCGTACTCTCGCCCACTAGGGCAAAAACTTTTCTGTTGAGCCCTGGACAAAACCCAGGTTAACCTTCATCATGACTGTAAAACATATACGTACATTATAAATACATATACAATTATATGAGTATTTAAAATTCCCACTCAGATGCTGTCACAGTTGCAGTACAATCAGAATCACCTTCCCAGCAACGCACCGGAGAGGTGTTAATTGCTAAACGCTAAACTACTTCCTGCTTTCCTAACCCCTCACCACTTGCTATACCACACACGCTTAATACCAGAAAACCAGACCTGATGTCAAAGGCATGCTGAAAGACCACAGGAGAAACCATAGTGTGCCTTAATGCGGTTAATGTGGCAGCGGAGGACAAAGAAGGAGAAGTGTGTCCTGCAGCAACCTATCCCCCAACAAGTGACTCATTTTGGTTTGTTTTGGATATTGTAAGTTAGAGATAGGTGTGTGAGAAATTAATAATAAGCTATGTAAATGATGGCAATTCATAATATAGGTTACAAAGTTAGATTAACCTGTGAGTCTGTATATCTGGCAGTCTATATATGTTTACTGTAGCTCTGGTTTTACTGTTCAAAGCTATAAACTGGCGGTATTCTTCGAAGAAAAACAGACACAGTAGTTTGAGTGTAATTTTACATGCTATGCCCATTTATTTACTTATGTATGTATGCATGTATGCTTGTATGTATGCTTGTATGTATGTATGCATGCTTGTATGTATGCTTGTATGCATGTATGCTTGTATGTATGCTTGTATGTATGTATGCATGCTTGTATGTATGTATGCTTGTATGTATGCTTGTATGTATGTATGCATGCTTGTATGTATGCTTGTATGTATGTATGCTTGTATGTATGCATGTATGTATGTATGCTTGTATGTATGTATGTATGTATGTATGTTTGCTTGTATGTATGTATGTATGTATGTATGTTTG
>CM040989.1:15515109-15537846 GCA_022985145.1 Pangasius djambal | reverse complement strand
TTGTATGTATGTATGTATGTATGTATGTATGTATGCTTGTATGTATGTATGTACGTATGCTTGTATGTATGTATGTATGTACGTATGCTTGTATGTATGTATGTATGCTTGTATTGTTACTTTTTGCAGCTTATTCTAATTATTGTTCCTGTTCCTACTGATTAAGAATCTGGACTGTAATCTAAGTGGGTGAAACAAGCCATATGAAGCTATTACTCTTGTTATTCCACTGTGGGGCAGACTGAAGCCTTATTTATATTATATTTTATTATATTTTAGCACCATTTGACTCACTGAGAGGTTTGAGGATGCTGGAGGCAGAGTCTTCCACATTCTCAGTGTCCGATTTGTCACCTACTCCTTCAGTTAATCGTTCTTTCTTTTCTTTGTGACTTGAACGTCTTCTGTGTCTCCGTCGGCGATGGTAACTCTTGGGCACGTGGACGCCGATGTACACTGTGTGACGGCCTGTGTACACACACACACAAATACTTTAATTGCACTTGAATGCACAGCCAGAAAGTATCATGATCTGAACTATCATAAGAAAGTCTAATTTTCCACATAAAAACAGGGTCTTACATATTTAAAAGTAAAATAATTAAATAATTTTAATTTTATTTACATAATATATACAGAAAGAACTATAGTAAATTCATCTTTTAACAAAAGAGAGGGTAAGAGACAGAGGGAGAGGGAGAGAGTGAAGTTAACTGGCACAAGACTCTTCTGTTGTTACTGCGTGCTGATAGCTGCTGTTTCCTGTTTGAGCTGCTGAACAGGAAGTAGTTGATGTTTATGTACAGACTAATGAGTGTAAGATAGCACACACACACACACACACACACAATATTGATAATGAAATCACAAAAATCAAAGACAGCTTTATCAAAGTGAAGACGGTGGTTAACAAAAATGTTTTTTGTACAGTGCATAAGTATTCAACCCCCTTTTCCACATGCTGTAGTGTTACAACCTGGATTTGAAATAGACTTAATTTAGATTTTTCCACTTGATTTACACAATATAGCTGACATCTGAAGATGCAAAATAACTTCTGTGACGTAAAATGAATTAAACAACAAAAGCAGACATTCGTTGCTTGTATAAGTATTTGCTTAGGAGTATTAGCAGTATGCTTAGGGTCATTGTCCTGTTGGAAGGTGAAACTGCTCCAGACTGAAGTCTCTTTCTTCTTGGATTGCCCTGTATTTGACATGTCTGGAGTGTTCCTGTCCCTGCTGAGCCCCACAACATGATGCTACCACCACCGTGCTTCACTGTGGGGATAGTGCTCTTATGTTGACGAGCAATGTTGGATTTCTCCCAAATGTGGCACTTTGTGCCAAGGCTAAAAAGTTCAATATTATGGGCTATTTTGTGTAGATTCACATCCTCCCAATTAAGTCCATTTCAGGTTGTAACACTACATGTATTCATGGTGTACCTGATTCCTATACTCCTATACTACATACACTTCCACTTCCTCTTGTATATATTTATATATACACTTTTTTATTTATATTGTATTTATGTACAACTATGTGTTCTATTACCCATATCATAAGACTGAGCAATCTTAATCTGATCCAAACCTTAGCAGAAAAAAACTCTTGGCAGTTCTAGACATTGCCTTCTACAAGCAAACCCATTACAATGAACTGGCAACAGAACATTCAAGGAAAATTAAAACTACTAAGAAATGTTTTGATGTTCATCTTCTAAGAAAATTGGCAGACAGCTACTGAGCACTTTACCAGCAAAGCTGTGGACATCCAGTCAAAAATATTGGCTGTGATTCATTTATATGTAAAATGTGTTTATATACCAATATTACTCAGAATGAGTTATATTCGGAATGAGCTATGAATGTGTCACTCTTGCTTTAGTTACAACAAATGATGGTTATGACAAAACAAGAAACTAGGTGGCTATTTTTCATGGGATAATACTTGCAGTGTTTGCTCTTTGAATTTAAAATGCGTCCCCCGTTCAAACTCGCCACGTTGTACCCATTCCTATGCTTGTGTTGATTTATGCTTCTTTTTGTTTTGTTTTGCTTCACCCTTGTACTCCATGCAGAATACTAAAATTCTTATACATGTCAAGTGTTCCAACTGTAAGATCAATATATAGGCTACCTAATGTTACTAGACACTCTGTTTTAACACAGTATGACTCACTGAAATGACCATAATGTTTACATACTTGGCACATTTCGATTACAGTAGAGATTTATTATTATTATTATTATTATTATTATTCAGATACCCCTGGCCCCTCTACCCATATATTGAGCAACATTAATTGTGCCAATTAACATCCTTTCAGTACTGATTAAATTTAATTGGTCACAATAACATCAAGTTGGCATCAACAAAAAAAACGTACGAGTTGACGACATATCACGTTGGACTAATTTACACATGACAGGTAAAAGGCTAGTTTCACTAACTAGCTAGCTAGCTGGTTAGTTGGTTACCATCAACCAACATGACCACTACGGAGATTCTTGACTTTCTGCATGAAAAGCGACTGCATGAACTCTACCCAAAGCTCATTAAAACATACTTGAGGTCTACCGTGGTCCAAGAGGGTCTCACTGAACTCGCAGTGATCAGCATCTGTTCTCAGTGATCAGTGTCTCAAAAAATGTCTTTTGACGCAATCATTGATGACTTTCCTGAAAGAAGTCCAGGCACGCGGAGTTTTGAAAGAATTCTCAAATTCAGAACACATTCTCAAATTCTTGCACAAAAAGTGACCACCCATGTCATACCCTATCAATGAAAGACAGTGTGTCACATGCCCCAAAAGTTCATGATCGGGTGAGCGAATAATAGATGCCATATGAAAACAGCAAGAAGGTTTGAAAGAACTGATGTGCCCACAATGACTAATGTTTAAGTGTGTGTACTGTGGTTAGTGGTTTTTCTGCAGATAGCCTCAACAAACACAAGCTGGATCTAATCCTGAAACACTGCAAACATACCAAACATAACACGAACGCGCAAGATATGTGTGTGGACTGAGGATTATAATAGTAAATGTCTTTACATGTCTTTAGTGTCTAACATCTACGTACTTGTCAGCTTTATTGCCCATAATCCTCTCTGGGGCTGATGTACGTGTCATTACCACATCGACAATGAACACCACCCAAAAAGGGTGAAGAAAAACAAAGAAAAACAAAGGAACAACTATGGATTGTTAGACAAAATATGAGTGTGTGCGTGTGTGTGCGCGTCATACTCTCAACCTCCTCCTTGTCACAGTATTTGACATACGAGGCGCCTCTGTCCACCACAGCCTCATCGTCCACCCTGCAGAGAAAGACAGGTGCAGAAAAAGAGAGAGAAACAGACATACAATTATCTAAAATCAGCGATTGCAGGTCCAGACTGAACTTGTTTTTTCTTTCAGAGGAAGAATTCTATGCTGGGGTCAAAACTTATGTACGTATAATCATATTTATTAGGATATGACACATTTTTTCTCTCTACTGATTCTTTAATTTTTCAAGGTTGGCGAATCCTGTTGTGTATTGAGGTCTCTGTTTATCAGCATCTGAATTCTGGATGAAACAGAGAGGCTCTCATCTCAGCTGAGTAGTGATACACACACACACACACACACACACACACACACACACACACACACACACACACACACACACACAAAACATACATGCAAACATGCAGACGCCATGTCTGTGTTTGCACACACACACACACACTTATACCAGATTTCACACATACTGACACAATATAACAGATCCCCACACATGATAACACTTTGCCAGTCAGGAAACAAAAAACCCACACATACACGCAATGACATATACTGTAGGCACACACTGAGATTCATACAAACACATACACAGACAGTCAACTCCAGAATTATTGGCATCCTTCAAAAGAAAGGGGGAGGTCATCATTATACACACACACACAAAAAAAAAAAATCAAATTTTCCTCTCAAACTATTTGAGCAAAATATGTTTCCTCTAACTAAATCATTCTCATAACAAATGACTCATTAAGACATATGGGACAAAATTATTGCCAGAACATTATCACAAACTGTCGTCCTTCAAAGATTTTTTTTAAATTGCCTTTAGTCTCCAAAGTGAGGTTATAGACATTATCCCTCATCACGGGGAAAACCAAGGAGGTTCCAACGCAAAACAGTTAGATGATGTCACATATACAGTATATAATGTACCTAAAAATACACAGGCAACTAAAATACAATCAGGGAACCTTTATAAATAGTCTGTAACAGCTGTTCCCCCCTCCATTTCCTCCCCAATTTGATCACCAGGCAATTCTGACCCACCAGCCAGCTCTCCCCTATCATACAACTACCAACCAGTGAGGATCCTCTGAGACACGTGAATCCAGCCAATCACATCTTTGCCAACTGTAGCTCATGCTGTGTCACAGGGTGCAGTAACACAATCTGAGGAAAGCGCTATCTGCCCTCCTCAGACAGACTTGCCTAGTGTTGCCGTGATTATCGGCAGAGAGAGCATGGCTAATTTTTCTCCCTTGCTCCCAATAATTTTGAAGCCTTTAAAAAAAAAAAGAAAAAAAAAAAAGCCACATCAAAACAAACAAAAACATCACAATGTGTTTATGCTCAAAATATCACTCACTGCATGTGTTATTAATTTTATTTATTTTCATGAAGTGTGCCAATAATATTGGAGCTGACAGCAGTAATGCAAAACACTTACTCATCTAGACAAAAACAAGACCACACACAATGACGCATGACAACCACTAGTACTACATACATGTATGTACATGCACACAGAAAAAAATCACAAAGCAACAATACATCACACACACACACACACACACACACACACACACACACACACACACACACACACACACACAGAGGGACACACCCTGACAGCATACACGCACATCAAGTAACACTGCCTTTTAATTTAGCACTCGGTAGCTGTCCTTCTCCCGGATTCTCCATTCGTTTAGCAAATACCAGAATGTCATTAAATCAGTCTCTGAAGTTTGGTGTATTTCCACTGACTGTTCTCTATTCTGATATATTCTTCGAGGGGAGCAACAAGACGAGGCCACACACACACACACACACACACACACACACACACACACACACACACACACATTCTCAACAGGGCTGTAAAAATTCACCAGTTCAAATCTGTGTGTATCAGGCAAAATCTTGGAGGCTCAATAGCACATATGCAGTTTTTATATTCATTATATTTCATATTCCTGTCCTTTCGTTTCACTGTATTTCTTAATCTCTCGTTCTCTAATGCTTCTTCTTCACCATCAACTGTGGTGATGGTGGACTTTCTTCTGGTTCTTCACCAACAACTGGTGAACTTGATGGTGAACTTTCTTCTGGTTCTTCACCATCAACTGTGGTGATTGTTCTCTAATGCTTCTTCTTCACCATCATCTGTGGTGATGGTGAACTTTCTTCTGGTTCTTCACCATCAACTGGTGAACCTGATGGTGAACTTTCTTCTGGTTTTTCACCATCAACTGGTGAACTTGATGGTGAACTTTCTTCTGGTTTTTCACCATCAACTGGTGAACTTGATGGTGAACTTTATTCTGGTTCTTCACCATCAACTGTGGTGATTGTTCTCTAATGCTTCTTCTTCACCATCATCTGTGGTGATGGTGGACTTTCTTCTGGTTCTTCACCATCAACTGGTGAACCTGATGGTGAACTTTCTTCTGGTTTTTCACCATCAACTGGTGAACTTGATGGTGAACTTTCTTCTGGTTCTTCACCATCAACTGTGGTGATTGTTCTCTAATGCTTCTTCTTCACCATCATCTGTGGTGATGGTGAACTTTCTTCTGGTTCTTCACCATCAACTGTGGTGATTGTTCTCTAATGCTTCTTCTTCACCATCAACTGTGACACAGACTACGCAGTAAACCCATCACTCAGCACTGTGCTGTGTGCGGAACGCTCTCATTCTAAACAACATGGACCTTTCTTTGCCTTGTGAGCTTCATATCAGACTGCCAGCTCCCACTTGCTTGTCATGTCGAATCCTGTGGGATCCCGGTCCCGTGAAAACCTTTAGATTAGTGTTTCATGTTTAAGTCTCTAATGGTGTAATATGATGCACAAATGTGTTATTTTGCATATTTATTCCACTGATTTTTTTCATCTTTCACAGTATGGCCTACAAAGTATTAGAGCTGGAAATGTAATTTGTAGTCTGTGTGTGGCTGTTAACTGAAGTGCGTTTTGACACGGTCTATGCTTTTGTTTATCAGCATTTCACTACACTGCACATCTGAAGGTTGTGGCCAAAAAAAAGTCTATAGAGGGACTGAAACACACACTCACTCTTTATCACATCTGCACTTTTTCCCAACACTCCTAGAATAAAAGGTTCCATTTAGCATCCTGAAGCGTTCTTTGGACTGTCCCTCTGGGGAAACCACTACAAGTTTTGGAAACGGTTCCAAGTAAAAATCCTTTTAGAACATTAGAACCATGAAGCATACACAGAACCCTTGAACAACTCGTTTCTTTAACATGTATAAGTTTGGAGTCTCCATTCAGGATTTCTTACAAACAAATTGAACCTTCATATAGAAACACGTGGACTGAAAGCCCACTTTTTTACCGTACGCTACTTTCATCCACCGCATGGAGCCTTATAGTGATCAGTTCTGATTATGCAGCAAGAAAGTGAGAGAATTTCTTACTGCCTTTTCTCTTCTCTTAAGCAAAAGGAAGAAATCAAGAAAACACAGTACTGATTTCATACTCACATACTTAACCCACTGCACGTTCTTCCTCTTTGCTCGACATAGAAGAGAACCAAAAATGATCCCTAGGAATCACACTGGAAGCTCTGTGAGGGCCAAAAATACTCCAAGCTCAGAGCAGGTCATTATCAAGTTTCCTACACACGCTGTGTGTAATGAGTATGGCCGCTTGTGAATGATGCACTCTAAGCTCTAAGTGAAGAACACTCGGGTTACTGTACGTGTAGCTGCTGCTAACTGAATCTGAATCTGAATCTACAGCTTCGACTCTGATAATTGTGTATGCCGATTTGCAGTGTACCTCAACTGATAGTGATTTTTCCAGAATTTCTGGGTTAATTTAAGATGATTGATGATCAGTCTCATGTAAAAACAGCATCCCTAATTAAATGCAGAAGCAGCAAAGACTTCTGAAGGATTTTTGACGTTCATGCTGCTTTTATTGTCTGGGTTTGTTTATGGTTGGTAAACTTTTTAACCTCTCGGTCTCCAAGTGGCTAACATTCTTTCTAGGGGACACAAACTAAAAGTCCAGTGTGACTTCAATCATTTTTTTAGCATTCGGGGTCTTGCCAGCCTTAAAGATGAACGTTATTGATTCCCAGTGGACTACAGACAGGAAGCAAGGCAGCATGAGTGGACTAACAGATGTTCAACTTCTCACCAGCGACTCATGATCTTTAAAGCAAACGAAAGAATTACATCTTAAATGTGTTAAAATTACACAGCAAATAAGTAATAATAAGTAATAGCTAGCTATCGTTGTGTAACTTATGAGTCAGACCATGTGCTTGAACAATATCAGCCCTGCTTAAGAACGTACCTTTCGAAACCAGAGAAGCAAAACCTCTTCCAACAGCTGCAGGCCTTTGAAAAAAGGCGAGGAAGTCAGAGGTCATAAGGATTGCAACACTGTAATGTAATGCACGTACAGTGTGAGAGAGTGATTTATACGGATCAGTTACATTTCTCCAATGCTGACTGTTCCTAATACCGTATCAGGTGATGGAGCCTGATTAGCATTTCAGCAGGATTGCATTTGTACCACCACCGCCCACTGTCAATACAGCTATCAGCAAATTAAATATAATTGCAGATCCAAGACAACTGTTAAGACAACACAAAAACTTAATATCAAAACATTGTACGTGAACATAAAACCAAGCAGTCCGAATGTGTTAATGATCATAAGAGTCCACAAGACCAAAAAAAAAAAAAAGTCATTTTTTCAGGTAGCTTTGTTCCAAATTCAAATAAATACATCATTAAATTACTAGAAGGAAGATGAAAATAGTTCTGAGTTTTTAATGCTGTTTCAGAGCTTAAATTTCACAAACTTGCTTGAATGTTTTTAATGACCCAGTGACACACTACACCAGTCAACACCAGATACAAATCTTGTTACACTGTGAAAGAACGGACTCTCCCTCTTATATATTGTCTGTAATAATCTATGTGCTAATCGTACAGAGACAGTGACACTCAGAGCAACTGACAGCTCTTTACACAATTCTCTCCTTGTAAACATGCACAGCTAACATGCCCACCCACGCATCCACACAGTATCATTTCATTTTATTTCCCTTTTTCTCTCAGTTACAGAGGCTAGTCTGCTGTCAGCAACACAACACTGCCCTATCAGCTACGCTTAGCCTGCGCTACAGCCTTTTAGGATGCAGTGCTTAGCATGTAACACGTCAACTACATGAGATGTGCTGGAGCAGGTGAACTTTACTACGCAGCACTTAGCTGAGACTGTCATGTAAAACACTGCTCCTCATCCATGGGATCGTTTATCACTTTGACTGGTTATGTGAACTTTCGCTAGTACTGCCCATGTGTGAGCCAGGCCCTAAAGTGAAACTGATGATGATGTTAGCGTTAGCATTGTCATTAGGTGTTGTATTTCAGGAGAGGATAGGTTACAGGCAGACTGCTGCATTAGGAAGCTTAAACACCAGTGGCTTCGGGCTCAAATAACTATGGCACAATATAGCCTTGCGTTCGTTCAGGAAAGACCCATAATGCTCTGTTTTGGATCCAGTTGCAGTTTTCTGTTGCTGTACTAAAAACTCACTAAAAACCTGACAGCTAGAATTACTATCCAATATTATGTTTTCTAGATAACAGATAAATAGTGCTGGAATCCTTCACTACTTGGATTGTGAAATACTGTTCTAAAACCCCAAGACTTATCTATAACTTATGATAAAGACAGCATGCAGCTTTAGTACTTATCATGGCAAATTCTTATTCTGCTCGGCCTGCTACGTCATACTGTCAGCTGGCGTGGCCTTGCTCGCCTCCTAAACAGGGTAACACACTTCTCAAGCGTCTGGGCTACCCATATTTCAGAATGAACCAGAATTAGACATTTTTCAAGTGATTTTTCCTGTTTTATGATCCATATGAGGTCTCTACATAGGATTTAACTCTACATAGGATTTAACTTTTTTTTTTTTATATATATTCTTATTAGCAGTCAGTAATAAATAGTTGTGGGGGACAAGTATGTTCTAGTAATGTTTGTGCAAAAGATCATGTATCAGTTCCCTGAGCACAGATGCGGATAAGCAGAAACATCTCTATGGAGTCAAATAAAGACTGAAATTATTTTACACTTGTAAATTGATATTCGCAAACTTCCATAATGTGCGGCTGTATTTGAGCACTTTCTGCTTATAATGTAAAAAAAAAAATGGAAGTTCAATTAGAAGAAATACATGTGTAAGAAAATTATACATTAAATGCTCGTCATTTTTGTGTGTACCTGTAAGTATAAGAAAAGTTCTGGGCTTCACTGTATAACAGTAAAAATATATCACAGTGATTGACCAGGAAGTAATGCTGGTGCTGGTCCAATCAGGTAGCATGTTTGAATAATATATAATAATAGTTAGCCTAACATTAGTTGTCTTGTAGTAGTGAAATTGGCTACTGGCTTGAATTACACAATATAACTGTTAGCAGGTTTGCTAGCGAATTCGGCTAGCTACACAATATCCGGTAGCTGTAGAGTAACGTAAGCTGAGGGGAGGCTAACTGTTATACTGCAAAGCTAGGTAACAGTCCTGACTGGACCGTAATAATACGTACTCCTTATTAAAAAGTCACTTAAACATCCAAACAGTAAAAATGTGCAGGTGTAAAAAAAAAAAAAAAAAAAAAAAAAAGGTAAAAAGCAAAAAGTGGAGACGAGCACTCAGAGCAAATGTTTTAAAGAGAAAAAGGTTGGATTTTTGTGAAAGCATGTTCAACAGCACCACCAGCGGTCATAAGACAAACACAGAATGATATGAAGCGAGGCTGTGGACAGCCAATCTGAGACAGCTGTGTCAGGTGATTAAGTTTTAATCTCCATGTGGGCTAATATCTTTCAGCCCACTTCAGTGACGTTTCCGCCCACACGTCATCAGTAGACGTGTTACAAACTCAGTCACGGGTGTAATGTATGGGAACGAAGTGGATCATTTACTCCATCATCCTTTTTTCACTGAAACGTGTTTGGAGGAGAAACGTAAAGTTGACAGACTGAGCACACACTGTCTAATAAAAGTACAAATTACACGAAAGGACAGAAAGAACTTTAAGTTTAGTGTTGGTTTTTTTTTTAATGAAAGGGTTACAGCTTTTCTGTTTACTGTGTTTGCAATTCAGGGGAAAGCATGAGTGTATTCAGTTGAGCATTATGGGCTTGAAACATGAGCTTGAAAATGTATAAATCACTAATGTAGCTTCCTGTTTGCCTTTAAGTGTGTGTGTGTGTGTGTTTGTGTGTGTGTGTGTGTGTGTGTGTGTGTGTGTGTGTGTGTGTGTGTGTGTTATTTTGGCCCAATTTCTTTTAACATTTACAGCATTTAACAAAAACACTTTTCCAGAGCGACTTATATATATTTTTTTTTTCAATTTTCTTTTCCAAATGACGTTTTTTAATAAGGAGGCATTTGCTAAAATACCCCTGTATCTTTCAGTGCGTTGTGAATATCATTTTACAGGCCCCCACATTTAGACAGTTACTTGCACCAGCTTGTTAAAGTTCTTTCCCAGGTCATTTCTGTTTATAACCATCAGAGGCAGTTTATTTTTCTCGGTGAACTAAAGGCCGCCAAATGGAGAGCCAAGGTCCTACAGGTGTGTACCAGCGGAAAGGCCGAGTTTCCCTTCATTAATACATTCTGAAGTAAATATTGAGTTAGGGCATATGAGTGTGCAATTTATTTACTGTGTCATTTCTTGTAATCCCTACTGTAGTCCAAAAAAAAAAATCCTACACACTCATTAGTCAACAAGACCGGTGATAAGCAGAAAAGCTGGCAGGAAAACTGGCGATAAGCAGACTGATTCCATTCTCCTCAGCTTCTTCGAAGTTATTCTCCCTTCTGCATCTGTTCTTTACATTTCGTACTCTCTTTTTCCTTCCCAGTGTGGTTGACAAAGTGGCGCTGCCCATTTTAGAAACATCCGGATTGAGAAGTTTCAGTTCCTAAACAGCGTTTCATGAGACAACAATTAAGAGACCAGCATTCCAACCACCTTCCAAGTAATGCTTATGTCTACTTTTTCCATAAGCATTACTTAGAATGTTTGCTACTGAGCTGGATACCTGTTTATATCAAACAGTGCAGAATGGGCTTGTCCATTTTCTTTGTATCGTAAGATACTTTCGCGATTTTGTTCTATCCTAGCCCACTGTATCTTCGCGCTAGAAGAACATGTAGGTCCACACGTACTATCACGTGTTCCTACGTGCACATGTGTGTTACATAACGTGTGTATCACATGTTCTATCTCCATTTACATCGTAATCTTACTTCTGTGTCCATGCGGCTGGTTTTGAGGATGTTTGTTGGCTATTTGGATGAATATGCATGCCATAAACAAGTTCCTAAGACTTGCATTGATGTAATACATTACATTATATATATATTGACATAAGCGCTAAATAGCAAGTGTTATTTTGCCATCTGAGGACCTGAAATTGTTTTATTACTCTACAGCAATCTACCAATGATAATTTGTTTATTTCTTAAAGAACATGCCACATTTTCCTACCCATTTATAGTTACAATTATTGTTGTGAGACAGACAAAAAAACAGTTGTTCCCTCACCAGGCTCTCTTCTTTCTTTATCTCTTAAAGTTAATAATGAAAATTTAAAAAAACAAAAAACAAACGCAGCTTGTCATGTTGTACAAAACACAAAATGTCCTGTGCCCTGAAGACTCTCATTCTGTGGAAAACCTCAAAGGAACAGATTTCCCCCCGGAGCGCTTATGTTGAATCTCCTTCCATAAATGTTAAATAAATATTTTCCTTACAGAAAGCTTTACATAACAACGATTAGACTGTATATTTACTCAAATAACAATAATATTTCAATCTGTTTATTGTTAGATTTAAATGATCGGTTGCAGTTGGCACTACTGTCAGAGCTGTACTGTTATAGAAAACTGCTAATAATATTTGAGAATTCTAAGCTAATCCCTGCTAGCCCATGAAAATGACGGAGGCTTATTTCACTTCCAGTGACCATTTACCGGATGGACTGGTTACCGGATTACCAGCTAATGACGGTCATCAGTTTCACTCACTGGAAAATTGTACTAATTGACTATATATCAAAGGAAAAACAGTCTTTGCCCCGATTCTGTCTGGGCACCACTGATAACACACTTACATCAGTGACCCCCCTAACTATTACTAATAAAACAAGAACAACCAATCACAGCAAGCCTGGACAAGGTTGTGAGTTCAAATTCCAGCACCACCAGAAGTGCCAAAGGGTCCGCCAAAATCTAGAAATATAAACATAGACATACCACACATATGTCATTAAACAATCACTCACACACACACACACACACACACACACACACTAAATCATGGTCTTATAGATTGCTATAGTGATTATTAATATTACAATTACTTTGGTATTATTACACTGTATTTGTATTCATTTGTCTTTTTTTCTGTTGTGTCTTGCACGTTCTTTTTGTTTTCTTAGTGTTGATTTATGCATTTGTATTAGCTAGCATCTTTACCTTGTGAAGTAAGTAATAACACTAACAACAGGACGTAAGGATGTCCATTTACAACTCATTATAACATGTTAGTCTTGGTATTAGTTGGACTGCACTATTTTGCCTATAGCCTACGCACTACTCTGCACTATAGGCCTATATTTTATATGTCTGTGCTAAGTATATACACCATTAAAGTGGATATCAATGGTTTTTCCAAAAGTAATAGGGGCATCTCAAGGTTCTATATGGGTTATAGGGGCTCGAGCCTGCAAACTGCCTAAGAATGTATGCGCGTGGGAATACAGGTTTTGGTTGTTCTCATACATAGCAATACACACCCATTTGCCTAACCTCAGTTATACCACATTTGAGGGTTCAACTAATGATGGTCAGTACTTTTGCTGTGTTTGTTAGCATTTAACTGAATTGAGGGTTTTTTTTCATTGATTGATTGATTGATTGATTGATTTTCTTATTCAATTGATCATGACTGATTCTTATTTCAGCCTTTTCTGTTGGTGTTACTATTTAATTTTAAGACAACACATTGTGTCTTTTATTAATTTTATGCCTAGTTATTAATTTTAGTCAATTCAAATTTTTTAAATATATATATATATATATATATATATATATATATATATATATATATATATATATATATATATATATATAAGAATCATAGGTATTGTGCTTCATTTATTTGCCACAAAATCCCCAGTGCAAAGGCCAATCCACTCTGGATGTGTATCTGAAGTGTTATCAGAGGCACGTCACACACAGCAGTTATGCATCTATTTTAACAAGCACCTACTGTAACGAGCTCCATCAGAGGCACGTGAACATCAAGCCAGCATGTTGTGCTGCCCTTGGTTTACGCTTTGTCGCACTCTCTTTTCATCTTGTATAACTGAATTATAAAATCCATAGAAATTCATTTTCCAGTAAATACAGCTGTCAGACAGGCACCCTTTCTCCACATGCACACAATATGGAGCTCCCCTCTGAGCAGCAAGTAACCACAGCTGGCGCTACAGTCATTCCTGTAGCCTCCTCTCATCCTCTTCTGCCTCTGTAGTATGTTTCTGTACAGTACTATTATTAGTTAAGTAGCTAATATTTGCTCTGTATAGTTTTGTTCTCCATTGAGTAAGCTGGTGGTCTCAACACAAAGCCCTACGACGTGTGCTGCCATCTTGCTGAAGGCAGAGGCACATGACATCCTAGTAAGGATTTATACTGCAATGGAAATATGTTTGCCATTTTACTCCTTGCATTGGAGCAATCCCTCAAATCTACAGAAATTGATCCCTCTGTAAGGGAGCTGACTGATACCTCACTCCTAGCAGTGGGACACATAGGCCCAGATATGGTGTGACTCTCTGCTAACTTGGTTTACACACAGTGTCAAGTGTCATTGGCAAATGCAAACGGAATCTACCTTGCATGTCCATGTCCCTTTTTGAACCTGTTGCAAAAGAGGCCCTGGTTAGGAGGGCACAGGTTACGGGATCATGAAACAGGCTGTTCATGTGGTTTCTTTAGGTGAGTGCAACCCATCAATGCTTGCCTCATACAAGCTTTAGGCTGGAAAAATCATGCTGTTAGACTCCTGGTAAGCAACCAAGTGCCTCTTGTCCACTCTATGGATGGGACCCTAGACCCTAGCTCTATGTGACACTCATTTTCCTAAACACATTGCTCCAGAACACATATGATTTTTAAGGTCCGCTATCCGCTACCCTTTGGCCTCTCCCTAGTCTAAGCATGAGGTTTTGACTTCCCTGATGGCCAATGGCAACAGGATAGTGCGATACTTACAAGACCGGCTCATATGTGCCCCCAACCAAGGAGCTGGCCATTTGGGACAAACCCACCACACACATTACGGCTCTGCGACCATTGCCTGTTATGTACTCGCATCCCAGGGTATATTCCTACCTCATGTCCAGTCTTGAACATCCTTTCAACACACTGTTACTGTATAGTATACAGTCGTAGAAGAGTTCAGCGACTATGTCACAGAGTCCTGCTTGTGGCCTCAAGATGGTCGGCAAGATGTTGGTTTCCACTACTGATTTTCTAATGGTCGAAAATACCCTGGTCCCTCCTTACAATCCTATGCAGGATGCTGAACTGAAATGAGTACCTCTGAAAACTACTTTTCTGCTAGCAATCATTTTGACAAAAATGAGTTGGGGATTTGTGCATCAGACCAGACCTACCGCCCGAGCAGGTCCCATGTCACTGTGACACATCAGACTAAGCACACTGAAATTATGCTACTGCTCCTAGCAATAACTTGTAGAACCAGAGTTATATATGTAGCCTTCCCTTAGAGGTGTCACAAAGTGGGTTTGCCACTTTACCCGTTCGTGGTATGAAAAGCAGAAAGTGAAGTGAAATTTTGCATGGCCTGATGCCCAGACAGAAAAACCAGTGGGCTGAGCTAGCTATTTAACTTAGCTGATGTTAGTGCTAAACAAAAGCATTGTTGTTACAGTATATTTTGACAGGCTTGGCTACTGTTAAATAATTTACTGATGCTTTGGCGATGCAAATTCAGTTACTGTTATTAAAATCCTGCTCCTTTCCATATGCAGTATTTAATATGGTCATTAAATTGAATAGATTAACATAATATTTTCATGGTGACTTTATAGGAGTAAGCAAGAAAGCGATATTGTTTTGCATTGTCTCAATGACTACTGAAAACCGGGATACCGGGTCACGGTAATCATACAGTGAATTTTGGTCATGCGGTTTGACTCCAGTTTCCCACTTCTTCTCTTTGTGCAACCATTCTCTCACGCCCACTCCAAACTTTTTTGTTCTTCATTCAGATAACAGTACTGGTCTGGTCAGAGTATATAAATACTCTGAAGGAAGAGGAAGAGATGTGCATATTCTCTCTGAAGGTGACTTCCCATCAAGTCTGAGTTAGTTTCTCTTTTCTTTCCTCTGTTAATCTCTCCTGGAACTTCTACTCACAATACCTGTGCAGTTAAAACTGCTTGCAAAAGCATACCAGGAAGTGTACCTGTCGTGTGTATTTAATCTGTCATCACTGATAGAGTTTTACACTGTACTGTATTATCTAGATAACAGCCAGAAACCAGATGAACAGGTGAGGAAAAAGTACTATAAAGAGTTACCTCTCTCTCTCAATGAGTCACACTAAAGCATGAGGAAAGTAATATATCGAGATTAAGAGTTTGATAAAAACCTCTAAACCTCTGGGGTTTCCACTGCCGCTCAATCTTAGGCAAGCTTTTCAAGTAGCCATGAATGGAAATACCAGAAATTGTGGTGGAAACACTGGAGGATGGAAGAGCATAAAATGTGATAAAGATGTGGTGAACAGATCTTTCAAACTTCCGATAACAGCGAGTTTGTGTGTCATTTCTGTGACTCGTTGTGTTTTGCTGGTGTTCTTCAGAATATTGGACGTAGTAGTTGTGGACACACAATTTGAGATGTGTTTCGCTCTTCTGATTCAACTCTTGAGTACATAATGATGTTTAGTAGCAGTTCTTCATGATATTGACTTTTCAGTAGTTGGTGGTAGCGGTCCGATAGTTGAATGGGAATGCATGGATGTCTTATATGCTTGAGTATTACAAACCCCTGTCTCTCTGTTACTAATCCCTGTCCCAGGTTCAACCACACCTGAGCCAGATAACAAATGCAGAACAATGCTGCTTTAATACCTAATAGGTGTTATGAAATTTAAAAAGTGTGCATAGAGGAACAATTTTACAAGACAATCTATCTGAACCTACAGTAATAAGGAAAAATGCATAAGAGGAATTGTTAGTTGTCAGATAGTTTCCTATTGTTCACTTATTAATCTAAGCACAGAGACCATTGCCTAAGGGCCTGGGTCATGAATAAAATACACAGAGGGAATACACAGATGGTTCATATACTATTCAACAAAGAGTAAATGCATGCCTAATGTGCCATTTTTTATGTACAGGATGGTGGTGCCAGACATTGAATAATTTATATTTTTGTATAATAATTTTATAATAAAATTTTAATAAAATATAATTTTGGTATATTTTGTAATTGAGTTTAACATATACTGTAGTTGGATATAATGGGCGTCTTACAGTTGTGTTGGACCATTGCAACATTGTATGTGTATACTTAATGTTATAATTAATGTTTGCTTAGTCTAAATGCACCCTGGATGGTGAATAAATAAGATCCTGACTGGCTACTTGGTTTTTACAGAGCCTTCTTGGACACAGCAGCTATACTGAGCTTGACTAAACTTGGCTTGCTTCGCAGTTAGGATGTGCCAATTTACAGTATACTATGATAAAAACATTTGTAATTAAGTATGCCATTAATGGGATATAACGATGTTGAAATTAACATTGGGAAAATGTGGGAAAATGAGACAAAGATCAACTTGTAGGAAAATGATGGGAAGAGTATGGAGTAAGGAAGGCTGTATGGCTGCCAGTGGAGCTGGTTCCCTTGTATTTATTGATGAAGATAAGGCTATACTTTCCGCTCAGATTCACCCAAATTCTTCAAAACCCACTGGATAGCACTTCACAGTGCAGATGGACAGTGACCCAAACCATACTTTGAAAGCAGCTAGAAACTTTTCAAGGCAAAGAAGTAGAAATGTTCTGCACTGGCCAAGTCAGTCACCTGACCTGAGTCCAGTTGAGCTGCATTTCATTGCTGAAAGCAAAAGTGAAGGCAAAACACCACAAGAACAAGCAGGGACTGAAGACAGCTACAGTAAAGGCCTGGGAAGGCCATCACCAGGGAAGAAACCCAAACTTCAGGCAGTCATCGACTGCAAAGGATTTGCAACCAAGTATTAAAAATGACCATTTCATTTATGATTATGTTAGTTTGTCCATTTAATTCTGGTCCCTTAAAAGCGGGGACCACATATACAAAGTGCTGTAATTCCTACACCCTTCACCCGTTTAAGGTAAACTGAGGTAAATACCATCGAATTAAAGCTGCAAGTCTGCACTTTGAGCTCATATCCATTATTTCATTCCAACTCCAATATACTGTTACAGTAACAATAACTTCGCCAATGTCCAAATATTTATGGACCTGACTGTATATGCCACTTTAGTGTTATACAATGTCAACGCCACTGACTTCAAAAAAAAGAAAAAAAAGAAAAGGTGGAAGCTGCGATATACCGCCAGCTGCGATACAGTGGTACTCAAACCGTACCGTTCCTGTCTCCTGCTGTTACTGACTCGGCAGAAACTACAGGTGTTTTTTCCACTAGCGCAAAACAAAGGCAGTGTTTCGAGGACACACGCACAGGAGGCGGTCAAGAGTCAGTGTAAAAGAGCAATTTCTTAATTTGGCGACGACTCGCCGCTTAAGCAGTTATCTCTCTCTCTGACAGACAGACAGACACACACACGCGAGCGACGCTAACAGCAGGTAGCCCGGGTGCGTAAGCTTCCTACACAGCAAGCCCGCTACTGAATATTGGGACTAAACGCTGCTCTCAGGACTCGTTATTTATTAAATACTTACTTGTGTTTATCGCTCATTTCGGGTGTCCTCCTTCCTCCCGATGTGCTGAAGTGCGTAATGGTGTCTCAGAGTAACACAAGCCGTCCTGTCAGTGTAAAATAAATAAAATAATTAATTTCAAAAAAAAAAAAAAAAAAGGCGAAATTTTGCCAAACCGCCAGCTGAGAGTCTGACTGAGTCTCACTTCGGCGAAGTTTACGCAGTTCGACCTGCTCCTGCTCTATCTGTCGGGATCTAACGGTATTTCACTGGCTCTACAAACTACGATGAGATCAATCTCTCTGCCAGTCATATCTCAAAGGCTCTGAACAGTCTTACAAAAGGAGGACCGCTTTTCCTGCCTGTTAACGGCACTTCTGTCTTCACGTCTCCTTTCCATATTTAAAGAGCTCTCCCTCCTCCAGCGTGACGCGCGCGCTCGAGAGAGAGAGAGAGAGAGAGACTATTGGCACTAATCCAAGAACAGCGAACAAGATAAGCAATGGAACAAAAGGTTGCCTATTGGAGAGTGTAGAGGCCAATATTTCATACATAGATTTCATATCCTACATAAGGCACATACAGTTCAGTGCAAGTTTGCTTAAGGACAAAATGAAGAAACCAAATTACCATTTAATGTAGTGTATTAGGATTAGCAGATGTTCTTTTATAGATGTTCATCTTTAATAAATTGCATGACCATGTATATGTATTTGCCTTTATAACTGCCTTCAGCCTTTCATGTTGTCTGAGCAGCTTGTGGAGCCTCTATGTGGTAATATATGCCGATATATGCCACCTATAATCTTCTTGACTCTATTCCATCTGTTCTAGCCAGATTGTCTGGCCAAACTTTGCCCATTTTTCTTGAAATATCTATCATATACCAGCACCTACCAACCCGCATCATCAGTTCTACTTCTTCTTGATCTCTAAAAAGCCTTTGGCTACGGCTCTCACAAGACCTTCCTAAAAAAGGGACTTGGAGTTAGTGGCCCAGCATGGTGGTGGTTTGCTTCCTACATGGATGAAGGGTCACATCCGGTGACATGGAGGGGATCCGCATCTTCTCCATGCATACATCTTCTCCACAGGGCCCCATAAGGAAATCATGTTTCTGCTCAGATCTAGGCATGTCTGGCACAACATCTCACTGTGGATAGCAGCTCATCACCTTAAGTTAAATCCTAGCAAGAATGAGCTGCTATATATCTATAGATATGTATCTCCACATCAAGATCTTGACATCTCTTTAGAAAACTCCTGAATCACACCCTCTGATAATGTACAGAACCTTGGTGTGGTTCTGCCCAACCAGTTATCACTCTCTGCTCATGTTGCAACCCTGACTTGGTCATACAGGTTTCTTCTGAGGTCACTCAGGTGCTTGTGCAATCTTTTGTCATCTAGAGATTGGACTATTGCAGCACACTCCTGCATACCATCTAAGCCCTGCAACTGTGATCCTTCCCCAAGTTCTCCCATGTCATACCATTGCTGTGTTCCCTCCACTGGCTCACAGTAGTGACCCGCATCAGGTTTAAAATGCAGATGCTTACCTACAAAGCCAAAAAAGAACCAGCCCTCACCTACCTGCAATCACTCATTAAAGCCCGCTTGGTACCACGTTCTCTAGTGACTCAGCTCAACCCACCATCCGTCAAAACAGAAGGAATCCTGTTCTCTGTACTAGCACCCAGGTGGTGGAATGAACTTCCACTGGCTGTCCGAACGGGTGAGCCACTGGGTATCTTCAAACGAAGACTGAAGCCTCACCTCTTCACCAAGTACTTAAATGCACACTAAATCTACATAGCTTATTATTTAAAGAATTGTACTGTCTTCTTTGCTGTACTAGCTCTCGCATTAACTCCTACGTAACAGGCTTAGCCTTTCGATATTCTTAGACTACAGTCTATCTGCAGTAGCATGAGGACACGACAGAGGCTTCAATGCACTTCTGTAAGTGGTGCTGGATAAGAGCATCTGCTGAATACAAATGTAATGTCGTACACTACCTTCATCAAATCAGGTCTACAGAGTGAGAAAGTCAAAACCTAGATTTTGGTTTGCTCCAAACTAGTTTTCTGTTGCATTATGTTTTTTAATGTGGCCATATTTCTGGATGCCATCACCATTTGTAAAATAGACATATTATTTACCTAGATATTCAATGGGTAGGCAAACCTTTGCAGTCAACTTTATATAGGAAGAACCACTTCCAAACAACATGCTGGTAGGTGGATTGGCTACTCTAAATTGTCCAGGTATGAATGGGTGTGTGTGCATGTGTGTATATGATGCCCTGCAACAGACTGGGTGTATCCTTGTCCTTCCAGGGTGTATTCTTGTCTTTCCAGGGTGTATTCTTGTCTTTCCAGGGTGTATCCTTGTCTTTCCAGGGTGTATTCTTGTCTTTCCAGGGTGTATCCTTGTCCTTCCAGGTGTATCCTTGTCCTTCCAGGGTGTATTCTTGTCTTTCCAGGGTGTATCCTTGTCTTTCCAGGGTGTATCCTTGTCTTTCCAGAGTGTATCCTTGTCTTTCCAGGGTGTATCCTTGTCCTTCCAGGGTATATTCTTGTCTTTCCAGGGTGTATCCTTGTCCTTCCAGGGTGTATCCTTGTCCTTCCAGGGTGTATCCTTGTCTTTCCAGGGTGTATCCTTGTCCTTCCAGGGTATATTCTTGTCTTTCCAGGGTGTATCCTTGTCTTTCCAGGTGTATCCTTGTCTTTCCAGGGTGTATCCTTGTCCTTCCAGGGTGTATTCTTGTCTTTCCAGGGTGTATCCTTGTCCTTCCAGGGTGTATCCTTGTCTTTCCAGGGTGTATCCCTGTCTTTCCAGGGTGTATCCTTGTCCTTCCAGGGTGTATTCTTGTCTTTCCAGGGTGTATCCTTGTCCTTCCAGGGTGTATCCTTGTCCTTCCAGGGTATATTCTTGTCTTTCCAGGGTGTATCCTTGTCTTTCCAGGGTGTATCCTTGTCCTTCCAGGGTGTATTCTTGGCTCGCAGTGTCCCTGGAATAGGCTCCAGATCCACTACAACTGTGACCAGGATGAAGCATTTACTAAAGGTGAATAAAGAATAAATGTAAAGAGGGAATACAGTACTAAATCCAAAATTGTTCCCTACTGGATGTGAAGAACACCACAGAGTGTAAAGGTCATTGTCTCATGACTTATTTTTGATCACTCTATGTCACACCTAACCTGGGAGTAGGGAGTGAAATCTAAACTCCTAAACCCAAAATCCTAAAAATCTTAAAAATATAGTATACTACATGGTGCGCAGAAGCTACCATGCCATGCACTTACACAGAGTAGGAAGTCACAAACTAATCCCGAACAGATATAGAATGCGCTATATAGGGTGTAGAAGCCTGCCATGTTATACCCTATGTGGTGTACTTATATAAGAAATAGGAAATCAAAACCTGATCCCAACTGGACAAAGAGTGCACTATACAGGCTGGAGAAGCCGATTACTTAATCCGCTACATAGTGCACTATAGAGGGCATGTAGGAAGCTGAATATCAAATGATTGGCAGTTGTATGTGCTGTATACCAGTTTATTTCAGTTTATCTTCGGCTGAGGAGAGAAACTTGCATCTCATACCATTTCTGTTGGTTTTAACTGCATTTTTTCTAATTCATTTTGGATCTTTACCACTTTACCTGTTTAAATAATTTAGATTTCCACTATTTTGACCTTTTGGAACCATTTGCACAGTAAAAAAACAGATTTTCCCTTAAGGTTAAGAATACATTTTTTCCTTTCGAGTAAGCCAAACAAAGCCCACAAGCTTACTCAAAACATGGTAGTCAGCCCATTCTTGAAAAAGAGCCCAATTTCCCACTAGAATCAGTCTGAAATGTTTATAAAAGCTTTCCAAGAAGGACTAAAGAGAAAATGCAGCCACAGTTCTGACAGGAATTAATCTTTCCATTCTTATATTAGCATGATTTATGGATTCCTGTGCAAGATTATTAAGACGCAGGTACATACAATGAATTGTTCACAACTGAGCATGGACTATAGACCTGGGCCATCTCCTTTCATTTTAAAGCAATACATTGGCTAACAATATCTTAAAATATCCAGTAAATATTATCATATTTTCATCTCGTTTATTAGCAATATAAACAATATTTAAGAAAGCTGACACGCATGCTTAGGGATCCTCCTGGTGGCCAGTGTGTGCACAGGTTGAAGTGTAAATAAAAAACAGGAGCAACATGACAGCCACTAAATGTTTCATAAATACAATGTCATCCACCCTGTTACTTTCATGGAAAACACTCTGAATATAATCTGTATAATGTGAATTTGATGTTACGAAATGGTTTCATGCTCAGTAGAGAAACGGAGCCAAGCACCAAATTTCATAATCTAACACTGAAGTTATAGAA
>CM040989.1:15498731-15515009 GCA_022985145.1 Pangasius djambal | reverse complement strand
TATATATATATATATATATATATATATATATATATATATATATATATATATATATAGTTCGACTTTTCTTGTAGAAAAAGTCTTTTGCTATTCCTCTTTTTCTTAACATCCATTGGGTGATTAAACGGGTATATCCAGGTCAGTGAATAGTTCACTGCCGTTTATTCCTAATAATTTGTTTTATAGGCTATGTTGTTCCCATAATATCCCCAAAATACAGTGTCACACTTTTTTACTTAGAACCGTGTTTAAAGAAGGTGTCAAATTTAAACCATAAATTGAATATGGCGTGAGCTTTTGTGTTTACACCTGCATTTTCGGTCCATGTTCTGAGTAATATGTGCATGAAAACTGTGGTTATTATTGAATTACTGAGCATAACATCAGCCATAACAAACCAACTGTGCCCTTTGGCAGATTTAATGGAAAAGTGTATGTTTGACAGGACTAAACCAAGGTAACAAAACTCAGACAAAACAAAGTCTTAACCTAACAATTTATATATATATATAAATACAACACTTTTTTTTGCAGAATTACAGAGGCAACCAATTTTTGGTACCAATCATCAGGTTGTCAATTACTTCATTAATTAATGTCAACTCTTACATAGGCAAAAGTGATTATGTAAGTAGCAGGGATGGGCACTTGAGTCCGAGTCACACTGAAGACACGGAGTGTGTGAAAGTTACAGAAAAAGATTTTTATTTGTGCATGTTGCTTTATTTTGTTTAATTATTTTGGGCTGGTTATTAGCAGACATTTGGGGAACAAATGCTTGATAGGTTTTGAAACAGGAACACCTGTACACCTAATTCATTCATGCAATTATTTAATCAGCCAATTGTGTGGCCGCAGTGTAATGCATAAAACCATGCAGTTACGGGCCAGCAGCTCCAGTTAATGTTGACATCAACCATCAGAATGGGGAAAACATGTGATCTCAGTGATATGGACCGTGGCATGATTGTTGGTGCCAAACAGGCTGGTTCGAATATTTATATAACTGCTGATCTCCTGGGATTTTCACGCACAACAGTCTCTACAGTTTACTCAGAATGGTGTGAAAAACAAAAACGAAAAACATCAAGTGGGCAACAGTTCTGGGGGTGGAACGCCTTGTTGATGAGAGCAGTCAGAGGAAAATGGCCAGATGGGTTCACACCAACAGAGAAGATACAGTAACTCAAGTAATCACTCTTTAAAACTGTGGTGAGCAAAAAAGCGTCTCAGAGCGCACAAAACATCAAACCGTGAGGTGGATGGGCTGCAACAGCAGAAGACCACATCGAGTTCCACTTCTGTTCTGCTTCGGTCAGCCAAGAACAGGAATCTGAGGCTAAGTGGGGAGAGACTCACTAAAACGGGACAGTTGAAGATTAGAAAAATGGGCCTGATCCTTTTCCAGTCTTCAACTGTCAAGTTTCGGTGATGCCGTGCCCACTGTTTCCTCAGATTCCTGTTCTGGAATCCAATGTGGTCTTCTGAGTTTCATTGATTTATTGTTATATTGTTCAGTGTTATTTATTTATTTTTTTTGTTAGAGACAAAAAAAAGTTTTTAAAAGATGTCAAGACCAAATAGGGATTGTCATGTTGGACCTTAATGTTCCTTTATGTGTTTAAGTGTAGCATCAGAACAAAGGACTTTCTTCTATGACGTGTTATAAACAAAATATGTAAAATATCGAAAAATATAGTTGCAGCTTGCACATAACTGTTGATCTAATGCGTTTCCCCCCTTTACTACAAACAATACTTTTCCTTATCGTTATTATAAGTTAAAGTTAAAGTTCCCATATACTCCTCATGTAGATTCTGTTGACTTAGGACTTGACTTAAAGACTCAAGCTTAAAGACTCGAGACTTGACTTGGCCTTGCATTTTATTACTTGTGAATATTTCTGCTAAGTAGATCATTTCTCTCTATTGTGTCAGTTTGTAGGCACACAAATGTGAGTGCTATTAATTACAATCTTAGCAAATATTAAGTATTTAACAGTGCAATTTTATATAATGTGTGCGTGTAAATGTAACTATATTACAAATATTTTCTCTATTCTACTCCAGTTTGTAGAAACACAGAGACAATTTTTATGTCTGCAGATCTGATTAATATGAACTTCTATTATGGTATTATATATTATGTATTAATATGTATATGCCTATTTTAATTTTTAATGTCACATTTTTAATTTGTACAACTGTATAGGCCATTTGTATGTAAACAAATGTGAAGAATATAGTACAAGAAGATGTGTATTTAAATTTGCATCCTGTGCCATTTTATCAATCCTTAGAATTGGATTGCAGCAGGACCCGCTGATCACATTACACTGGTACGTATATACTGCATATACAGTGGGCTTCAGAAGTCTGAGACCACATTGAAAATCTGGGATTTTTTGTCTATATAAAATACTGGAAATAATTTTGAAAATTCTAGAACAAAAAAAGGAACTGTGTATCCTGACTATTTAGTATTCAAGGTGTTGCACAATTTCTAGGTCATGATTTAAATTGAAACAAATGTGTGATACTGACCTTGTTAACTCCTTTGTACAAAAGATCAGAGTTTCCTCCAGTTTTATCCCTTGAATTGAAGCACATGTTCAGATGATACGCCAGTGGATTTGAGCTAACATGGATCATCAGGTGTTGCACTCGAGTGCACACCGACATTAAAGCAAAAAGGGGAAAGTACTGAATACTCAGAAATTTTGAAATTCATGTAAATATTTCTAAGATTCTACGTTTCACTCAAGTTATTACTGATAATATCATTTGGAACGAAAACCTTTGGGTTAAAATGAACAAGGATGCCAAACAGAAGCATTTTCATTAGTGTCTCTAGTGTCACTAGTCTCAGACTTTTGGACCCCACTGTACACAAGGGGTGGATATATTATTTGAATCACTTATGAAGTTAATAACATTAAATATGTCATAAGAATTACAGGATACATTCACATTCAGAAATAGTGTGAAAGTATTCCAAAAAGGATTAAATTGTTCTGAACTGTGTGTATCAAAACACTGAATCTAGAAGGAAAACCTAGTGAGAGACAAATAAGGTGGAAATTTGTCCCAAACTCTGTTGACTTGCACCTCATTCAAGGGATATTTAACTCTTTTTATTGTGAATTTATTTGTGATGTCACTCCACAGTAGTGCTTAATGGCCCATATGAAAGTAGACACTCAAGGGTTCTTTCATAAGTATTGCTTTTTTTCCCCCTTTTACCTAGCCTACTAGATTTAAATTTTATCATTTTCTTGTGGACTTCAGTTGTGTACAGTGTTTTACTATCAAAAAAAGCTTTAGTTGTACTGTCTGTTTGATCTCTTCTCCCGATTGTGGAGAAGTGTGGCTTCTTTGCCCAGCAGGGGGCTCACACCCCTCCCCTTTCCATCGCCCTGCTCACCAGCAGCTAAACACAGAGTCACGATACTCTACACACAGAAACCCAACAGTGTCCTGACTAATCTTATAACAGACCTGCAGCGATAAAATAATGAATTTTTTTATACTGATTGAAAATATCTGATAAGTCAATTTCCATTCCGCTGGCGGAATGGAAGTCAGTAAGGGTTAATCTATTACGGTGGTTGAGAACATTATTAATGAGAATGGGAAACTTTCAATCAGGTGGTGCCAGACTTCCAAAAGTGGTAGGATAAAATCTGCCATCATGTGCCCATGAGGAATAAATAAAATATAATATATGCATATAACAGTATAGTGCCCTCCAGAGTTATTGGCACCCTTCAATGACCAAAAAAGTATTGTATACAAGGTTTTCTGTAATTCTGTTAGCACAATCATATCAGCAAAGGTGCAGAATCTCATTCCAAGCAGGAACCACATCTGATTTCACCTGTTTAACCAGTTGATCCTGTGTTTCAATGGACTATCAGGTGTGGTCCTTGCTTGTTTGGAATGAAGACCTGCACCCACATATCCCTTTGTGGACAGGATTGGACACGCCTGTGTTAGCAGGTTATTTGGTGGCACTGGTATCTCCTCAAAGCCATGGTGTGTTTTTAGAAGTGTACCCATCTCTCCGTAAAAGATGACATGCACAACTGTGACACTCTGATGATTATGTTGATAAATATGTAGATAATCATGTATAATGTCCATAACATTTTGAGTAACTGCTTCCGAATAAGTACTTTTATATCATTACAAAGATAATGATGCCAAAATACACTTTTACTTGCTCCAAACTGAGTTACTGTATGTGGCCTATTCAACTCCACATAGGTCACCTGATACTTAGACTACATAAGGAAACAGGGACTCAGATGAACAACTTATTTATTCAGTCATCATTTATGCCAAACACATAAAAGGCAGCAGGTTAATTTCTAACTGAAAGGAGCCGAACATGTTGGTTCCTGAACACGCTACTTTTCTTCTAGCTAGTCAGGCAAAGTTATGGTTTCAGTCAGCTGGTAATTTGCATTTTCTTTAACTCTCAGATGTGTTACAGCTCTGTAGGCTGTTTGAAACAAATTATACATATCAAGATGTAGTAAATTTCTTTCCTGCAGAGCTTGCAATATACTGTGCTTGGCCTTTACTATAACCATAACCTGTAATCTTTACTTTCTAGCCAATTTAAGTCAAACCCGTAGCCAGGCATAATGGTGTAATTGTAGCAAGCAGGTAACCATTTGATACACACCAAAGGCACCTGCCACCTGTCAGTATGATTTACATCCAGTGCTGGGATCAGACTAAAGTGGCTAACATTACATTCAGCTCCATTGTCAAGTGCAAGAATTCACTGCTATAGTGGGAGTTATCCCGATGTTCTGGCAGACATGCCTTTAACACTAAAACAATCATTTTTGATAAGGCTTTACCAGGGAATTTCTGTGCATTGTCCATTTTCCATAATGATGGGATTAAAAACAACGGTACCTTTAAGAGGGCAGCGCATACGTATATAGAACTAATGATAAACTCACCCTCTTAAAGGATTGCTTGTACAGCTCAAAACGTCATTCTTCAACATTGTTATGCAGACAAAAAGCCCGAGTGCAAAAATGACATCATTCAGTTCTCTCAAATGTTTATTTAAATAGTTTTATTTAAAAATTATAGAAGTGAAGAACATTTCAGAACATTTCTTCCACAGTCCATCACATTGCTCTCTCTCTCTCTCTCTCTCTCTCTCACACACACACACACACACGCACACACACACAAACAAAAAAACTTCCAGTTCATAGAGTGCTGAGAAAGTCTTTCACCTGGGGAGAAGAAAAGGGAAAACACTGTAGTCTACAACATTTACATGTTAGGTAGTCTTATCTGATATGAAAGACAGAAAGAATGTGTATAGATGAAAAGAGGTTTATGTGGACGAATGTGTTCTGATCTCTCGCTCTCTGTCTGTCAATGACTCCTGTCTCCCCCACTACAAAATAATCTAATCTAATCATTCAGCTCGGCTTCATTGTGACTGCGTTAGGTGTGTGTGTGTGTGTGTGTGTGTGTGTGCATAAACATGAATATGAGGGAGAGGGAAAGACGGGAAAAAAAATGTTGCTACCTTTTCAATCATATCAACACATTTGAATTTATCGCCTTTAAAGTCATCGTTGACGTCCAGAGTGAGAACAGGAACCTCACAAAGATAGTCAAAGTCCATTCTGCACAACACAAAAAACATACACATAAGCACAGTATAATACATACAAAAATGTAAAGACATACATATGCATATATAAAAGATGCGATCTCAGTGATTTTGACCATGGCATGATTGTTGCTAGATGGGCTGGTTTTGAGTAACTGCTGATCTCCTGGGAATTTCACACACAACAGTCTCTAGAGTTTACTCAAAATGGTGCAACAAAGAAAAAACTTGGTTCTGCAGTGGTTCTGCAGATGAGAGAGGTCAACGGAGAATGGCCAGACTGGTTCGAGCTGACAGAAGGGCTACAGTAACTCAGACAGCCACTCTGTACAATTGTGGTGAGCAGAAAAGCATCTCAGAATGAACAATACGTCGAAGCTTGAGGCAGATGAGCTACAACAGCAGAAGACCACCTCGGGTTCCACTTCTGTCAGCCGAGAACAGAAAGCTAAGGCTGCAGTGGGCACAGGCTCACCAAAATGGAAAGTTGAAGAATGGAAAACGTAGCCTGGTCTGATGAATCTCGATTTCTGCTGAGGCACATAGATGGTGGAGTCAGAATTTGGCGCAAACAGCATGAACCTGTGGACCCAACCTGCCTTGCATCAACAGTCCAAGCTGGTGGAGGTGGTGTATTGGTGTGGGGTTCATCGCTTGAATGCCACAGTCTATTTGAGTATTGCTACTGACCATGGGCATCCCTGCATGGCCGCAGTTTACCCATCTTTTGGGATGTGGTAGAATGGGAAATTTGCTGCATCAAAGTGCAGCTGAAAAATCTGCAGGAATTGTGTGATGCAATCATGTCAACATGGACCTCAATGTTTCCAACGTCTTGTGGAATCCATGCCACAAAGACTTGAGGCTGTCTTGAAAGTAAAGGGAGGCCTTACCCACTATTAGTATAGCGTTCCTAATGACGTGCTCAGTGAGTGTACACGAGCTCACAATTGGCCACAACTGGCTAGTGTCGTACTGACTGACAGGGGAGAGAGAAAGTATGCCATCCCTCCCACCCAGGGAGAAAGGCCAATTTTGCTCCCTTGGCTCCGGGCCACATTCGAACTCACAACAGGCAGAACACATTTCAGTCGTGCCACTCAGAAGTCAGGTCAATGTCAGCATTCAAGTAGGGCTGCCACAATAAATCACCCAAACTGATCAGTTTCATTATCGTTATTTCATTATGGATTAGTTGGTGGAGTGGCATGCATGTCACTTCACTTAGAATAAAACTACAGCTGATGAAAAATGGATAACAGTGCAACAGATAAAACAGCAGAACCTCCAAAGTATGGATCACTTTACAGTACACTCCGTTGCTGGCCTCATGCCATAACTTGTGTGTTGATGTGAGGAATATTTCAACCGTAAATAATTTGTGAGGATCAGATATTAACCACCGGGTATTCTGTCCAGTTGTTCTTCCTTTTCAATTTATGGACATAGTTACTGATCGTTCCTGCCATACCAGAAAACATCTCATGCTCCTTTGACCACAAAGTCGGTAGTTTCTATGACAACTTGATGGCTGAAAATGAGATGCTCTGAAATGAAAGATTAGTGTATGAGACAAACATTTTCTCTCTATTTTCTCTCCATAAAGCCCTTTACACTGTGCTTATTTTATTTGGCCTTTGCATATTCATAACTAATGTCCTGCTTTAATAATGCAATTATATGGATCAGAATGTACAATTAATTCATTTCTATATGTGAAACTATGTGACAAATGTGTGTGTGTGCTGAGCCTTCAAGTTGCCATCCTACTTTCAATTCACATAAAAGGTGCTAGACGCTGACCCACACACACATACCCAAAAAAAAAAAAAAAAAAGGATTCCCTGGAAAAAAACAAAAAACAAAAACAAAGAGTCAACTCTTTAGAGTCAAAGCTTTAGAGTCAGTTCCACACCCCCGAAGGGTTCACCTCTCACAAACATGGAAAGCCAACTGAATTTAGCATCCAAGTGTGTCTGAAATGGAACAGATCTGCCCCTGAAATGCAGGTAAGACCCTCTCCCAGAGACTGAGCATAAAATAAGCAGTCATGACCTTGGGATCCTTAGACTGTCGTCCATGAGTATACAGTGTTCAGTGTGTGTGTGTGTGCGTGTGCGTGTGTGTGTACCTCAGGGTCCTGTGCTGCAGCCAGCACTCGTGTTTGTAATGGAGCTTCTCTAGATACTCCAGCGGAATCCCTTGCTCCTCCTCTCTGCCTCTCAAATGCAACCTCTCCAAACACCTCTGAGCAACACACACACACACACACACACACACACACACACACACAATTATTCATTCTCAAAAAAACAAAAAAAACATAATGACCTTTTCTTCATCTTCTATCTGATGCTGTCTCTTTACACTGGTCCTGTCTTTTTAAGATGTAGTTGTATTATCATCATAAAGACCTTATTAAACCCGAGCCGATAAAGAAATGGTGTTCAGAGCAATTTCTTTCAGATAAAAGCTGTAAAAAAAATATTTCACAAATAATTCTTTGTGTGGTCCATTTTGCTGCTTCTCGCAACTTTTTAAGGAAATTTAAGCTTCAAAATATTTCTCCTTTTCCCCCACAATTAAGAGATGATTAATTAATATAAGCTTAAGCGTAAAGTTTTTTGGGTTTTTTTTCCCAGCATAATTTGAGTCAGGGGAAGTGTGTGCGTACCTCTGGTTTGGCCCGTAGGTAAATGATGCCATCCAGCTCAATGTGCTGGCCGAATTTTTTATGCAGCCAAGTGTGCCAGTCCTGATAAATGGCCCACTCGGTCTCATTTAAACACTCACTCTCATACAAATTCGCTGCAAAGATGTACCTGCAGGACAGAAAGAGCCTCAGACTTAAACACACGATCTGATATCCAGTAGGATCCAAAGCACCATGAGCAAGAACTGCTTTTTATTTCACTGAAAACCTTTTTTTTTTTTTTTTTAATTAAAATAAAGCTTGCCAGAAACATTCACAGAGCATCTGGCTGAGGTAGAGGGGTCAAAACAAAAAAGTAGCCGCTTCAGACTTAAATCAGAATACAGATACAGACATATTTGCAGCACTAAGCAGATACAGATACAGATACAGATAGTGTCACTGCATTACATCCCTAGCAGTAACAAAATTATTATCAGGACTGACACTATGCAGTTCATTTTGTGCCTAAGGTTTCAAATATAATATAATAAAATCCACAAGCAAAATATTAAGCATCAAAATGCACTGCAAACGCAAGTAATGAGAATCAAATCAAAAATCATTTTTTCAAAAAGATTACTTCTGATTTACATTCTCATTCTGCTCAATTTCTTTCTGTTTGCATATTTTTCTAATTTTTCTAATATTTTTCTAATTTTTTCAGTGACTTTTGCCACTGTTTTTTTTTAAGGCTTCCACCTTAAATCTCTATTGGTCACCTGATTCTGGAGCAGGAAACTTAGTGGCCATTGTTTAAAAAAAATGTCAACAGTGAAGTTCTTCATATTGAGTATTTTGAAAGTATATTCTAGTCAGTTTCATTTGGATTTTTGAGACATTTTCATAACGAGACAATGATATCAGAATTAGGCAGAAGCTGAAACAAAACATTAGAATAAGAAGCTGGTGAATAAGAAGCCAGGTTCAGCCTCGTCACCTCGTTATCGTTCTAAACTGCTACTTAACTGGACAGAATGAAGACACTTGTACGATAAAGAAACGTGTGTGAAGGCATCGAAACAATTCAGTTGAGACTTGCGTTATTTTTGTCAGCTTTTTAATACACTGCAATACGATGCAGCTTCCCTGCTGCTGAGCAACATGTGGCCCCTGGAAGAACGTGCCAAAAGTCAGAAACAAAAAAAAGATTGCAAATCCGCAAAAAGAAAAAAAATGAGAGTGTGAATCAAAAATTTTTTTTTTTTTTTTTTGGAAAATTAATTTGATTCTCATTATTTGCATTTGCAAAAATTTTTTTTTTTCATTTTCATAATTAACATTTTGCTTGAGGATTTCATTATTTTATTTGAAACATCTGGCACAAAATTAACTCTATAACATTTACCACTGTGTGCAAGGAGTGTGCATTTGTATTTAATATATGGTATTGCCAAGATTTAAAAGAATTAAACAAATAGGCTATGAACAAGTTCTTAATTATAAAGTTCGATTTCATGGCTAAAATTGTATTAAATTCAGTAATGTATTACTGAACAATATGCAACAAGTGTGTAAAAATAGTTCCAGGTACACACACACACACTCACACACACACACACCTGTCACTGTAGACAGATCTCTCGAAGAACTGCACAGGGTTCTCAGCGTGGCGCAGTTTGCCACTGGCCGAGTTGATCTGGGCGCGCACACGGCTCATGCATGCATAACTCTGGAATGTGTACGCCCAGCGTTCCGGCTTCTCATACATCATCTGCAGCACGTTCCCCCCACTCTTCTGAGATGTAGTCAGCTCCTGAATCACACGCACGCACACACACACACACACACACACACACCCCATTCATATTGGAACAAACCAGTAACTCGTTCTTCACGGTTCACTATTCTGAGCACGCAGCCTTTTAAAATGGCGTGTTTGATTATTTCAAGTCTCCATTTTTGTCCCCTGCATTCAAAAAACTTTGTTATTCACACTTTTTATATAGGCAAAATGCATTCTAGCATTGGCTCTGGTAAAGAACTTTCCTAAAAGCCCTATAACATACTTTTCTGCTTTTCCTCTGGGTGATCAGAGTTGACGTCACACATCATTCATTTGAGCAGGAACTAGCGGAAACATCTTTAACGCAAAAGGCTTTCTGTATCGAATGATAAATTGCTCCCCTAAAGGATTTAACCATTAAAGCCTTGGCAAAACTGCATCTGTACCAATTTGCTATTTACTTTAAATAAATATAATAACTTAAAACAAGTCATAAAATAAATCTTTTGTAAATAGAGTAGTGTAAATGTAAATGTGCTCATGCCAAGGCATGTTTGGTATCTAAATTCTGCTCGGAAGTGATGAAGAAGCTCATTTGACACCAGGCTGATTTGGCTACATTTAAGGTAAATGGAACATTTGGGGAAATCTGATTTCCATGGAGTCATGATGCACTGCTACTTCTGAAGCTGAAACAGGCTTGCTTTGCAGTAAAATATATATCTGGGTGCGGTAGAACTCTCTGGTGTAGTTAGTAGTTAGTAGTTGACTGTACCATCTGCTGAGTCCCAAGGGATGTGTGTGTTGTAGGGTGTGTTATTGCATGTCACAGCTGTTGATGGTAGCACATTTGCAGGACCTGAACAACAGTTGCTCTGTGTGGCTCAAGTCCACTCCACACAGCGATAGGACTCCCAGCCAACACGGTGGGCTCCAAGCCATCAGTACAGGCACCAATTTCACCACAACCTGATTCGTATACTTTGCAGCAAAATTCTGGTGTGTGACGCATCTGGTCAGATATACTGCTTCCCTTAAACATTACAAGGAAGACACCTCTCATATTTCTTTATATGTTACAGTTACATTCATCTATTTCTGAGTTTAATAAAAAGTTCAATCATTTAATAAATATACTAGCCCATGTCCCTTCCCTTGTGTAATATATTTAACGTCTTTTCTTATATATATATATATATATATATATATATATATATATATATATATATATATCACACACACACAGCTCCACAGCGTATCTTCTGCTTCATTAGTCATGAGCTTTATTCCTTCTAATTGAACAGACTACTCGTATTCTTATTAAAAATTATTTTGAGATTTTTAGTTGCCGATTATGGAGGACCAGGACAGTCCTAAAGAACTTTTATCTTCAGAGCATCTACTGTAGTCAAACAAAAAGAAAGTTTGTCAGTTGGCATGAAATAAAGTTTTCATTTCACCCGCTAAAGACAATTGCGTCCTGTGCTCTCTTTCCTTATTCTGTCGCTTTTATTCCTCTCCTGTCTTAATTCTCCTCGTTTTCTCTTCATTGTCTATATGTATTTCGTTAGATTTGTCATTCTGTAATATATTTAATGCTAAAAATGAAATTGATTTTTTTTTTTATTTAAAGAAATGATTATTATGGAGCTAGGACCATGCTGAATTTAAACTCAAAAATAAATAAATAAATAAATAAATAAATAAATAATCTGATATTGTATGAAATTGAATTTTGAACTGAAATTGAACTTTGTGGCTTGCAAAGCAGCTAATACTGAAAATCTAAATCCTGAAACTGAAGATCATGCTTAAGGGTGTAGAGTTGAATGCCTGAAACTCAGAATGAAGTATGCGTATAATCAATTTATAAAAAGCATTCAGTCTCTCTTATTTCACATTTTTACATTTTCAGATCCAGGTAACTCGAAGGCAAAAGCGGTCACACACACAACCCCTCTCCTCTCTCTCTTACACACACACACACACACACACACACACACACACACACACACACACAGGGTGGTGGCAATGCTCCAAGTAAATGTGAGCGAAACAGAATTTTCTGTTAACATTTACTGTATGAAAAACATTTAATACAGCACATAACAAAGCAAACATTCTAGTGTTTTTTTTTTTTTTTTATATATAAGATTCATAATTTATTATGAAAATCTCACCAACATTTTAAACTACTAGGCAGCTGCGTAACAGTTACAGCTACATTCCTTCTGGCAAATTCAACTGAAGCTAGATAACTTTGGCTAATTCATTAATACTATAACCAACCTGTCCCAGTGAATCTCAAACTTTACAACTTTACTTTACCCTCTACATTAAAAGACCCCAAGCCCAACATCTCAGTCGTGTTTGCTGCAGTGAGTGGAGACAGGAAACGGGCCAAACTGTCTCTGAGGCCCTCTAGTGGCTGGCTGCGGAACAGTATTTAACCCCGCCCATTCCCATGTACGTGAATGGAGACTGATGCTGCCTTCACGTGCTATCGGAATTATCGTAAATACGAGTTTCCCACTAGGATGTTGCGCATGAATGACCCCTCAAGTCGTAATTAAGACTGGGAAACTCGGAGATAATTTTGTCACCCGAGTTTTTCCCCCGGAATCTTACTCATTGTCATGTCTCCTGTACTCTATACAGTCAGTGGTTTGGTGTGGGACTGCGGTTGCCTGCAGGTTACCCGGATGTCATTCTGAATTCGAATGTAAAAATGTGAAGTGATAAACAGACTGAATGGTTTTTAGAAATACATTATAAGCGTAGTCCGGTTTGAATTTCAAAAGTTCAATTGTTTCACACAACGGGAAATTCAGTATAAGATAATAAAAACTTTAAAAAATTCAGAAAGAAAAATCAGATTTTTGCATTTAAATTAAAATTTCTAATGCACAATGATTCTAACTCGTAGATAGACAGATAGATAGATAGATGGATAGACAGACACATAGATAGACAGATAGACAGGCATACAGATAGATACAGACAGATAGACAGATAGATAGATAGATGGATAGACAGACACATAGATAGACAGACAGATAGACACATAGATAGACATATAGACAGACATATAGATAGATAGATAGATAGATAGACAGACAGACAGATAGATAGATAGACAGACATATAGATAGATAGATAGACAGACATATAGGTAGACAGATAGATAGACAGACAGACAGATAGATAGACAGACAGACAGACAGATAGACAGACAGACAGATAGATAGACAGACAGACAGATAGATAGATAGATAGACAGATAGATAGATAGATAGATAGATAGATAGACAGACAGACAGACAGACAGACAGACAGACAGATAGATAGACAGACAGACAGACAGATAGATAGACAGATAGATAGACAGACAGACAGACAGATAGACAGACAGACAGATAGATAGACAGACAGACAGACAGATAGACAGACAGACAGATAGATAGACAGACAGACAGATAGGTAGACAGACAGACAGATAGATAGACAGGCAGGTAGACAGATAGACAGATAGATAGACAGACAGATAGGTAGACATACAGACAGACAGATAGGTAGACAGGCAGGTAGACAGATAGACAGATAGATAGACAGACAGATAGGTAGACATACAGACAGACAGATAGGTAGATAGACAGACAGATAGGTAGACAGATAGACAGACAGACAGATAGATAGACATACAGACAGATAGGTAGACAGATAGACATACAGACAGACAGACAGATAGGTAGACAGATAGATAGACAGACAGATAGGTAGAGCACATGCAGGTGACAGCAGCAGTGTGCTGAGTTCAGCTGGTAAATACGGTACAGTGGTGGTGTGGTGTTATTATAACCGCTGCTTCAGCTGTTATAACCGCCAACACGTGCACACAGCGTAAATAATATTTGGATTTTTGTTGATTAATCACCTCGAATTCGCCATGTTGAGTTTGCACATTGCACCACCTGGCGATGGGCTCGGGCACCACCTCCCACTCCTTATCATTCTGCTCCAGCAGGCGGACGAACGTGGACTTTCCCGCCGCTAAAGACAGACATAAAGACAAACGCAAACCACTTCTGAAATAAAGTAAACACAAAATATTATTCCCGGACATTAAAAAATAGATTTATGTTATTTCTTAATTCCTTGCTATTGCTGCAGTAGTGTGTGTGTGTGTGTATAATAAATATATATATATATATATATATATATATATATATATATATATACACACATACACACACCCACACACAAATTTAAACTTACATATATGATCTATTTATCACATGAGTTTATCTGCTATGGTTAAATATTTCTGTGCAGTATTCAAAACTGTCGCTCATACGGTTCATTTATTTCGTGTCATTTAAAAAATTAAACTGAACTACAAAAAGTGTTTCAGAAAAATAAGCTGTCACTGAACATCATCGTTAGCGATCCAGATATGAGTTTTTTTTTTTTTTTTTTTAAATCAATAAATAAAGACTCTTTGGTAAACAGCAGACCAAAGGCTACTTCCGCTTCACTTAGTGTTCTCTACTCACCGATGTTTCCCTCGACAGAAACCCGTTTTAATCTCTTCTCCAGACTGTCGTTTAGAGGACTGGAACAAGCTCTTTTTGGAGTACGAGACATTTTAATCACTCACTTGTTGAAGTCTTGTGCGTCTGTAATGTCAAAAACTACCGGAAGCGCCTGAGCGCGGTTGAATTTTGGCGCTTTGTTGAAGAACTGGACCTCTAGTGTACGGAACATAAATACAGCCAATAGCGGACGCGCATGGCTACCACAGCTACGGCTCTCATTGGCTGGCAGATTGAACCAGCGGGTAGTGAGGGCTCTGATTGGTCACGCGTCGTAGGCGGTGCGTTTCTATCTGACGTGACGAAAATAAAAGCAATTCAGCTGAAGCCGCTTGATAATATACAGCATTTATTACTGTAAAACAAACATCAGTCACTGTTTTTTTTTGTAAAATACCCATTCCCACAGCCACATTTATACATATTAGATCTAGTTAAAAATGCTATTAATATTATACAGTCTAGGGAAAATATATTCATCTCATTGTCACTAGTAAAGATTTAAAAGTTTTCAGTAACAATCATTAGTTGGCACATATGCTGTAATATTTGTGGGGCCTGTCCAAGTTTAAATTACAGCGAAAATGCTACAGTAAACAAAGCTTTGTGAAGACCTATTAAAACTCCAAAGAAAAAAAACAGTCATAAATGGTGGGAAAATAAACAAAATGTCAGGATGAAATGACGACTAGGAATTCCTCAGTCATATTTCTGAAGTTAGCAACAAAATGCCCGATTTAACATTTATATAGCTAATGGACTCGTTAGCATTACGCTATTTAGCTGTGTAAAGAAAGCAGTATATAACTAATCTAGTGAAGACAGCAATCTACACACAGCTAATGCTGAAGTGTAATAATTTCTGAGGTAAAAGGAATGGATAAAACTAGGCACAGATAAACAGTAGCATTATGGAACAGGTGATAATAACAGGTAATCCGAATAATTCAGCATGGTATTGCATAGGAAAAACAGACTATAAGTATCGTTCTTTACAGTATTTGTTTGCTGTTAGCATCACCTGCATTGAAAACTGGGACATGATCACAAGCACCCTCAAACAAACATCACATATTAACAGACTGGTGCTTTTCCACCTCGCCTCTGGTGGACTTTTCACAACAAACTGAGAAAAACAACTTCATGTTCTGAGGAGAGAAAAATAAAAGAACAACACTGCAATCCATCATGATGTATCCTTTAAACAATTCCTGGTTAAAAAAAAAAAAGTCTAGTTAAGGAGCAGGAAAACATGATGTACTGTTGAAACTAAAATCAACAAACTTCTAATTAAAATCTGGAAAAATTGTGTGACTACCTAAGGACACTAGCTAACTCCCTTTTCAGCCATTAGCATTGTGCTAGCCCACTTTATGCTGTTACAGAATGGCATCCCCTGTTGCCCGGCTAATGTTAGCTTAGCATGTGTGCTAAAGTATAAACCAGAGTAGGGCATCTGTACAGAGAACGAAAGCAACTGAGAAAGGCAGGAAAAAGGCGAGATGGAGATCAGTAACTTGACAGAAGAATCTATTTTTTTCATGTCGCTCTATCTATCTGTCCTTGGTTGTCAGTTTGTCAATCAGCTCTTGAAGCGGTGCGAGTTCCTTGCGGTCAAT
>CM040989.1:15480069-15498631 GCA_022985145.1 Pangasius djambal | reverse complement strand
ACTTGATTCAAAAAAAAAAAAAAAAAAAAAGGATAAAAATTTCAGGTAATCAAATATTCGGTAAATAAAACTAGTCTGAATGTTTAAACTGAGATGTGTTCTGTCACAAGCCGTTTCAAGGTTTTTAACGGATTACACTTTCATTAAGCAGTTTCACTGCACAAGCTCGTCTATAGAAGACGGAAAGTGCTGGATGCGATGAGGGAAAATTTTTTTTATTGTTTACACTTTATTTTCAGCATTTTATTCTTTACACTTCAGATGTAATTTGAACAGTATTACTCTGGTCTAAACAATATTAATCTGAATTTGATTAAAAAAAGTGACATCATCTCATCAAACTGTTTCCATGTACGCAATCAGACACGCCTCCCAGCCAACCAATTAGTTTTGCCTGACACATGGCACGAAGATACGCACAACGTGTAGCTTGTGGTAGCTGCGTGCTAGCGCGTCTCTGTGTGCCATGTTTACCCATGACCCCCCCTCTGTGTCGCGGCCCAAATACGAGATAATGCAGGAGTATAAATCGGCCTTAACAGCTACTTTAGTAGTTTTTTTTAACTAGATACTTTCTTACTTTTACTCAAATAGATATGAGAACTTTTTATTTTTACTTGAGCAATGGTACTTTAACTAGAGTCACTATTTTGATACTACCCCTGACAATAACAAGGTCTTATTATGAAAATATAAATGTTTTTTTTGTAACATTGCTACGTTAAAGCCTACATTTTAATGGATTTTACATTTTAACTATAACAAATCAGTCAAATTATTTAATAAAGATGTAATACAGTTATTATAAACTGAGATTAATAATTTGCTATTTTAATTTCTCTTCCTTGTCTCCCTTACAGTAAGAAAAACTTATGCTACAGATACTGTAGCATTTTTATTCAGGAAAGCCGTGCATTATAAAAAATAGAAATAGTTTTGTATATACGCATTGTAAATATACAGTGATTGAACATGTATATTGTTGAGAATTTATTTTTCATTAAAAAGTCATGGTTTAGGAGTTTTAGGATAAAACAAAGTATATAGTTTATATGCAGCTTACACTCCTATGTAGCATTTATTTAGAAAAAAACAAACAAAAATGAACAATTGTTTGTACAGGTAGGTTTTAAGATGCCATATGATATCGATTACTTGATTATTAATTGAAGGAAACGGTCAACTAATCGAGTATCAAAATAAACAAAAGTGACAGCCTCTTCACTATACAGTATACTTATACAGCCACAGAGAGTTTTCTGATGCCATATGACATCTGAACACACACTACTGTACTGCATTATGGGACACTGAGTATGCACTGTGCTTTTGGATATAACCAAAAACAGCATGGTACCTGGACAAAAAAGATGAAGTGCTTAAAGGAGGTGTTGAGGTGTGCCTCCTCCTGCAGCTGCATGACTGAGTCAAAGTGCTGGTGGTAAATGTGAGCATACACACGAAAGAGACGTTTCAAAATGGTCTTGGCCACAGACATGAAGTTCTTGGGAAAGGGGACACCTGAAGGATGCAAGAGACAGCGAAAAGCAATAAGAGAAAGAACAGGAGAGAAAAACAGATAAATACAGGAACATTATTGCTTTCCTATTCAGTACAAACACTAATTACTATTAGTTAGCAATTCGTTAGTAGTTAGTATACGCTATATTTATTAAAATGCTTGAAAGTCACTATTACACTATTGTGTGCTGCTTAATAAAGTGTGGTGTTGCTGTGTTGGTAATTTAAGCTAAATGTATTATCATAATTACCGATTTTGGATGGGAAGAGGGTTTCGTCATCAAGCTGATCCTGCACCCAGGTCATCAGGTAGTCAATGTATTTAGGAGCAGAGCATTTGATTGGCTTTTTGATGTTGGTGCCGTCGGCCCAGTGATACTCGTATCTATGAAAGAAACACACACAAGCTTTCATATGACTGTCTCCACAGAAGTGCAATAGTGTGCAAAATATGTACACTATTAATGGAGCAGTGTAAAACATTCAGAGTACAGACTAGAGATATCAAAATCCTTTAGGAAGGCACTTGATTTTTTTAATCAAATAAAAAGGTTTAGTATTTAAATATTATTAAGCATATGGTTATTAATGCCACAAACATTAGTAGTACACTGTGTTCATATTGTACATAACATAATGGAGCTCTAGAACTAACCACTTACAATTATATAATATCTCCCGACAATTAATACAAACAATTACATTTATTTAATCATTTTCTTTCGACTTTACAGTGAGTATTCAGACACTTTTCTCTTTTCTTTTTTTATTTAATATACATCCAATTAACACATATCTCTTTTGAAAAAGTAAGCAAACATAAAAATATGTTAAAAAAAAAAATGTATTCAGACACTATATAAAAAGCATATACACCGTCACAAAAGTACTGGAACAGCAAGGCCAATTCTTATTGTTTTTGGTTTACACTGAAGACATTTGGATTTGAGATCAAAAGATGAATGAGAGAACAGATCAGAATTTCAGCTTTCATTTCCTGATATTTACATCTAGATGTGTTAAACAACCAATTTGTAGGTGATCAAAAGTATTGGGAAAAGATAGTCCTAAAGTAATATTTGGTGGCACATCCCTCTTGCAATACTTGCATGAAGCCAACAACCCAAACTTTTGCATTCTTGTTCCAGGCTTGTAGTACCACAGCATCTTTCTGTTGTCATTCCAGGCTTGTAGTACCACAGCATCTTTCTGTTGTCATTTGTTTTGGGGGTTTTTCCCTTCAGTCTACTCTTCAGGAGATGAAATGCAAGCTTTTTTCCCCTGATGAAGTCCTTTGTTGTGTTGGCAGTGTGTTTTGGATCATTGTCTTGCTGCATGATGAAGTTCCTCCCAATTAGATTGGATGCATTTCTCTGTAAATTGGCAGCCAGAATGTTTCTGTAGGCTTCTGAATTCGTTCTGCTGCTACCATCATGAGATAAATCAATAACGATTAGTTCCAGAAGTAGCCATGCAAGCCTAAGCCATGACACTGCCTCCACTGTGCTTGACCAGTGAGCTCTTATGTTTTGGATCATGTGCAGATCCTTTCTTTCTCCATCACTTTTTTCATCACTTTGATAGAGATTAATTTTGGCTCATCTCTGTATTTCTTTGCAAATTCCAATCTGGCCTTCTGATTCTTGCTGCTGATGAGTGGTTCGCGTGTTGTGCTATGGCCTCTATATTTCTGCTCTTGAAGTCTTCTTCGAACGGTGGATTGTGATACCTTCACCCCTGCCCTGTGGAGGTTGTTGGTGATGTCACTGACTGTTGATTTTGGGCTTTTCATCACAGCTCTCACAATGTTTGTCATCAACTGCCTGTTGTTTTCCTTGGTCAACCTGTTCGATGTCTGGCTGTTAGTACACCAGTGGATTCTTTCTTCAATCAAGACATTCCAAATTGTTGTACTGGCTATGCCCAATGCTTGTTCAATGGCTCTGATCGATTTTCCCCACTGCTCTCAGCTTCAAAATGGCTTCCTTTTCTCCCATAGACAGCTCTCTGGTCTTCATATTGGTTTTCCTTTTTAACTACGAATGCAGTCTTCACAGGCAAAACCCAGCGCTCAAACCAAGCATAGACTTCATGTCTTCAGTGTATAGCAAAAACAAAAGAATCAGCCTTGCCGTTCCAATACTCAGAGGTGACTGTATGTACATATGTAAAGATTACATAAAAATAAATTGAGTTGTAGATATAAATGCTACAAAAATGTTCTCATGCAAATTGCACCTGGTGTCATTCTAAAAGACCTTTCTAATGGTTGGGATTTAACACAAAAAGTAGCGATCATAGTGATGGAAACTTCCTAAAGAAGGAACTTCCTAAAGTTCTCAGACACAACAGGTACAGCTGTTGCTTGAAAAAAACTACAGAGCCATAACCAAGACCTTAAACATCCCTGTCAGTACAACTGGTCTGATAATATGCAGGTAACTAATAGTCCCCGTGCTAAGAGTCTATTCAGGTAACTATTAGTCCCCATGCAAGATTTTGCAACACACCATCAGAATAATTGTTATACCAGCAGTTATGCTTCTAAAAGCATTTAGACAAATCAGAACCGTTTTGGAACAATATACTCAAGTCAGACAAAACAAAAATAGAACTATTTGGCAATAATTAATTTGTCATGTTTGGAGAAAGAAAGGTTGCATGTGTGATCCCAAGAACAGCATACCCTCAGTGAAATATGAAAGTGGGAGCATTATGATATGGGGCTACTACTCTGCAAACAGTACTGGGGCATTACATGTCATTGCAGGGAACATGAATGGGGCAATGTACCGGGACATACACTATATGGCCAAAAGTATGTGGACGCCTGACCATAACACCCATATGTGGGCCTTCCCAAAACTGTTGCCACAAAGTTGAAACACACACACTTGTCTAGAATGTCTTTTTTATGCTGTAGCATTATGATTTTGTTTCACTGGAGCTAAGGGGCTAAAAGACATGGTTTACCAAGTTCGGTGTGGAAAAACTTGAGCGGCCTGCACAAAACCCTGATGTCAACCCCACTGAACAACTTTGGGATGCATTTGATTTCTTGCTCAACATCAGTGCCCCAGCTCTTGTGCTCTTGCGGCTGAATGAGCACTAATCACCTCAGCCACACTCCAAAAACTAGTGGAAAATCTTTTCAGAAAAGTGGAGGCTGTTATAACCGCAAAGGGGGAAAGACTCAATATTGATGCCCATGGTTTTGGAATGAGACGTTCAATACTCATGTGTCCAGATACTTTTGGCCATATAGTGTACTTGCATGTTTTTGGGACACCCACTCGAACATGGGAAAAACATGTGACACAGAAAGTAACATGTATGACAGGTGTATATTAATCAGCTCATACTAACATATTATTTCTATAGTAACGCCTCATACACAGGCACTTCCATAATCTAAGACTAATAATAAACATTTTTTTAAAATTTGTTGTTTAACAAAGAAAAATTTATAATTATTGATGTGGTGACCTTTGGTTAGGAGACATTTATATAATTTTTATGGAAGATCTGATCTCGAGAGAGAGAGAGAGAGAGAGAGAGAGGCTGGGGAGGGAATGACTGTATCGCTATTATAACACAACTGAGAACAGGAACTAACTTGTCTATTGGATGTTCCACAACGTTAAGTCTAAGTCTAAACCGATAAAATGCATGGCGTGTCATTCATTAATAAATTAAACATTATAAACTTTGGCAAATAACTGTTTCATAAGACAAATAACACATCTAGACTGCACAGTTGTAAGAAAACAATCAACACTTCTTTGTGTTTTGCCGCATCACACCACTGTGGCATTCGGTATTTTCATATATCCGTAAAGTCACTTGTGTGTTATTCCTTACATAATCAATTAAGCAATTATGTATTAATTGAGACGGGCCTATTCTAGAACCTGTGTAGTGCACTATAGGCCCAGCAGCACAAACAGAGCATTCAATTTCCTTAAGAGTATTCTGTCTGTTGGCTCATATGTAGCCCAATTCTCTCTCTGTAACATACTCTCACTCTCTTTTACACACACACACACACACACACACACACACACACACACTTACTTGGGTCCTGCAGACATAACTGGACAGCTGTCCTCAGAGCAAAAGTCTGTGATAGTTCCATAAAGCATGTTGATCTGGTTAAAGAAGTCCACCGCTGCACACATGCAAAATATACATATATATATATGTGTGTGTGTGTATTATAAGTTCACAGCAGTCATGCAATTTTCACAGCAGAGGGATAAAGTGGAACGATGCCTACTTTTTGCCCAAATATTACAATGATCAGATTTTTCATAAGCTGTGTGAATGGCTGATTTAAATGTTTGGTTAGTCATTACCCTTACAGTATGGGTGTCAGGCTCTTTTGAATTTTGGTTTATTTACATAAAACTTCTGGACAGAAAGCAATCCTCATGTGTCTCTGTTCCTCTGTGTGTGCCTCTCAAACTTGTGTAAATGTGAGTGTGGTTTTGCTTCAGGTCATACGCTGTCTGTCAGCTACGTGGGAGTGTGCATATACTACACATGTATCGGTGTACTTTATGTGTGTTGTGTAAACGCCTGTCTGGATCTCAGTTACTTTGTGGACCTGTCTGTAAATAAAGCCATGTCACAGAAGTAGAGAACAAGACAAAGAATCCTGTTTAATATTCAGGTCATGGCCAAGCACAGCTGAACACATGGCTCTCAGGACAGAAGAGCATCCAGAACCGCACCACACTAGCACTAATGCTACAACAACAAAAAAATCAATCCATTAAAACACCAAATCTGTAAGCTCAATGAAACAAAATCAGAATGAAATGATGCTCTCCGGATTTAAGCTTTTCACCCTTCTCATAACAGCATCAGGCACAACATGACACCTTATTTAACCAAATGCAACACTGGTGGAAACTACAAACATTGCTTTAATTTATGGTTTAAAAAATGACAGACTCAAACAGCCAGATAATATTCAGTGTTTTTCCCCTCCATAGGAAAATCTGCAGAGGCTGCAGGTGAAAACTGTCAAAATTAACATTAAAATATAATGCACAGGCTTAATTTATTTCAAATCGCTGTGATGTCATATGAACAGAACTCAACCCCAACAGTATCGGAGGAGATGCCTCCACCGCCAACAAGTCTCGTCCTTCTTGTCATGTATGCCTCAAATAATCTTAAAATATAACAGGAAGGAAGCTATTGAAGAAAACTAGAGCAAATGTCTGAAAAGTTATGTCAAATTGCTTTTCATTTGCAACATGCAGACATCCCATCCTGAAAAGCATAACAATCATGGTATTGCTCTTACATCATTTTACCTCTTCAGTGAAAAACAAAAAAACATTTCATTTAAGAATTAAACCCTGACTTCATGTCAGAAGTGAATTTATTTCCCCACTGCACTGCACTTTTATCAGTGCTTGGGAACAGTGCTTGGGAACAGTGCTTGGGAACAGTGCTTGGGAACAGTGCTTGGGAACAGTGCAACACTAGAATGCACTCAGTCATTGCCACTGTGGCAGGTCATGCGTGCACATATTACATGCACAACTTAAAAATAAGCACAAACATACACGCTGTTCTGGCTATGTAATATGTGCAGACATGTTCTGCCACAGTGTATATTTCCAGCTGATCACATTGAGCAAGTAAACTACTAAAAGCAAGTGCATGTAGTCTGACAGAAGGTAGGGATATTCTGTGCGTGGGATACCCGTCCACTGCAGGGTTAAAATTAAAATACAATTATAAAATCTGATGTAGAAGGGACATTTTATAGGCTACCCATGTGGGATCACAGTCGTAAAGTGATGACTCTGAAACAGACAACTGCATTCATTTCTGACATGAAGTCAGCATTTAAACTGTATTTAAAAAAAAAAAAAAAAATCCCCTGCTTTTCACTGAAGAATTCAAGTGACATAGGAATAATGCCATGAAGGTTTGCTTTTCATTGTGGCACATTGTCCACATGCCACAAATGAAAAGCAACATGTCTTTTTACCAGTGTGATTGATTCATACTGTTCATTCTGGCATGGAATCTTCTCTGTTTCTGTGTTTGGCATCACACTGCTTTTAATCAGTTACAATAAACTTTTTGGACCTCACTTTGTAGTGGGACACCTATAGACATGGAAAGTGCATGAGAGGTAACACTCACTGTTCACCGCAACCCATTCATTCAGATCTTCTCCATCTGGCAACATGACGGCCATGCGCAGGTTCCCGCTGCCCAGTGTCGCCTCAGCATGTTTCAGCAGCTCGTATTGGTGGGAACCTTCAGGAATGTTCTTCTTGGGCTTGAATGTCTTGGATGAGCGATTTCCACTTATAAAGAGAAAAAGAGATCAGGTTTGCTTCAGTATACCTGGAGAATCACATTCGCTATTCTCGAACATAGCGCTGGACAGTTAAGTCAGAAAGCTCTTATATTAATCTATCGCCATCTCTTTTAAACCTATAGATTCTTAGTCTTATATACAGATGAACTTTTCACATCCAAAAAGCACTCCCAAAAATGAATTCCTTACTCACAGCTATTGAGACTTAAACTCAATTGCATGGAGAACAACAAATTCCAGAAGAGTGAGATGTGCAAATGTTTTTGTAATTGCGGATTTCCTAAAGGAGTCCTACATGCAATGTCCCGGGTTTCCTGATGCCGTTACCAATCCACAGTCCACTGCTAGAACAGACAGAATACATTTGGTGCTAAGATATCATCCAAGTAACAAAACAGTGGCTGAAAGTGTTGATTAAGTTTATTTGTTGATATGATGAGATTTTCAGTGAAGAGCCCATTACTCAGCATTTTAGGAAGGAGCTGTCAGTGCTTTGTAACAGTCAGAAGTAAACCTGTAAGTTTTCCGATACAGGAATGTCTTCAGGATGGAAGGCTTTACACTATCTCTGTAACATGACAAGCTGTGTTGTTTGTCTTTTTAACTTCAGTTAAAACTTGAGTTGTTTAAAAGCCCATGCGGTGAAGGAGGGTCAGTCCTTCAGGAATCAGCGGTGAATCAGTGGCAGAAAAGCAATATCTCTTGATCCGACTTGCCTTTAATGAGCAATCATGAGTTATTCATGTCCTACAGCAACTCCCGCACAGTTCATTACACAATCCAGCTGGAAAGCCCTCCTTCCTGTCCTGTAGGAGCCTGTACACCTAACACACTTCTCACTGCATTGCTGGACCAAATGAAGAAAAATGACCTGAACTACAGAGGGTGTAACGATATTGTTTAAACCGGGTAACTTGCTTTAAAAAAAAAAAAAAAAGAAGTAAAAATCATGTAAATATTTATTTCTACATTGTTCTGATTCTACTGACGATTAAGAGATTGAACCTGTTATACGCAGTGTTCAGTCTCTCAAGCATTTTAGTACCCTGTTTTCAAACTGTCATGGAAGACATGTCTTCTTCTTTTATCTTCTTTACTTTTTACAGTGTTGTGTATATTTGTGTAACGTGTTAAACTTGTTAGATGCTGTGATCATATCAAATTAGTCCACTAACTAACAGTCCAGGACTAGCTGTCTGTGATTTAAACTTTTATCTTAGCTCGGTTATACGTTCTGATAAATACTTTAAAATATTTATGTCAACGTATATAAAGAGACAGATAAATAACAATAATAATAATAATAATAATAATAATAATGATAATAGTAGTAGTACAAATATTAACTGGCTAATCAGACAAGTGTTAAACTGTAGCCAGCTAGCATTTGACCATCCAAACATTACAGCTAACTTCCATAAAGAACACGTGAGCAAGTGGACAGGACCGACTGGGAGGATTTTGTGGCTAATGTTAGTTTAGTTTAGTTTGAAACCAGCTGATAACTGTGGGTAAGTGTAATGAGTGAGGTTTCTCCAGCTAGCTAGGCAGTATTAGCAAAGCTGGGTGGCTAAGCGGCACCAGAAGCCCAGCAGCTCGTTTCTGCTAATCGCCTCGCGAGCTAACTAGTTCACTAACCGGTTCAGTAATGTAAGTTCAAAAGTGCTGAATAAATCAGGAAGAGTAAATACTCACAATAAGAAACTCATCCTCCTGTGTTAATATTCCGCTCGGAGAGAGTCACAGCTGTATTGTGTGCGCAGCACAATCTCTCACTCACTCACTCACACACACACACACACACACACACACAGTCTCTCTCTCTCTCTCTCTCTCACTCACACACACACTCACTCTCTCTCTCTCTCTCTCTCTCTCTCACACACACACACACACTCACTCACTCACTCACTCTCACAAACACACTCGCGCGCACACACACACGATGCGGGAGTCACCCAGCAGTTTAGCTTCCCTTTCCTCGCCTTCTTCAGACAGTTAATATTACTTCATATCTCATTAATATTTCAGTAATAAATATTTTGCAGTGCACAACAGACATGTGGGCCGAGATGAGGCAGTGACGCTTTTTCCACTTTTTCCAGCCTGGTCAACACTCTACTCATTATTAATACACTACTAATATTATTACTTTAATAGATGTGCAGTAGATTTAAATGTGTCAATAGCAGTAACACTTGCTCAAGACTGACAGGTCTTAGTTTAATGTGATTTCTGTACACCGAAACACTTGTACAATTCTGTGAAAGTGCTATGCTGACAGTTTTCAGAAATTAAAGTCAAACAGGAACAACATAAACTGAGTTAGAGAAAATGTGATCAGGCTAGACCCACATCTGTCCATAGACTTGCATTGCTTTCAGTTGAATCTGCAGACGCAGTGATGTATTGCACTAGCCACACCAACAGCAGGTAACAGCATCATCTACTGTTTTCCTCTGGAGACAGATGATTGCACCAATGCCCTGAAGCCCTCAGCAAAGTAAACTGCATTTTTAAAAACGTCACACACACTTTTTTTTTTTACTAATAAACTTTTCCCAGATATTATTGTTTGCCATCTTACCAACCATTTCAGCTGTCATCTAACATTAACTGAAACACCATCTTATAGTTAACAAAACTAACTGCATGACATTGCAGTATACCGTTAAGGAACAATATGTAATTCAGTTGATAATATCACCTTAGATACTGTAGATTTGTACCTAGGAACTGCTGCTGTAATCATGATGACTTTCATGTGGTTATACCAGAACCCTTATTCACAATATGCTCATACTTTCAATATACATAGTATGTCTGACTTTATAGTTACAGTTGTGGAAGAGTCATAATTAAATGTCCAGAAGACAACAGGTTCCCTTTTGAGTCTGGTTCCTCTCAAGGTTTCTTCCTCAGGGAGTAAAGCTACTTTGTGACAATATTTCATTTACAATCCTTTAATGGACAGGAACCTTAAAACACACACACACACAAAAAATAATTAATTACTATTTTTGAACACATTAGGGTTCCATTAATACAATTTATCCTTTTCTTTCAAGATGTGATATTTAGTTTTATTTTATTTTCAGTTTTACAGTTTGTATTTGCCAGGATACATTGCCCGTTTAGGATATATATTTTAATCAAATTAATGTCTTTTGGCATTGCTTGTTAAAAGTTTAGAAACTGCTTTAAAACATCTTAAAAATATTGGGCCTCCTATCAATCTTTTAGTAAAGTTTTGTGTAAGGTCACACTGCAGATTGAGACATGCCAGATTGGTCACATATTGGTGGCTCTAATGATGCTTTGCCCAGCATTAAAAAAGATGCCATGGCAAAGTGAACCCACCTACATGCTGAGCCATTACAGCCTGAATGACTAGTCTTATTTGCCTTAATTTATGGCTTTATCTCACCTTGCTTTAATTTTTTACATATTTAATATTTCTTTAATTAATGTGATTAATATAAAATGACTGTGTTTTACCAAATATTCATTAAATTTGTGTGTGCAAATGAAATACATAAGCTATTTAAACTTTACAGTGTAATCTGTATATAAAAGTGCAGTAATCCATTGAAATTGGACTTGAAGCCAATCAGCCAAGGTTTACTTTAGTTTGTTTAATAATGCCTAATTTTACAAACACTCAGGAGCACGACTAGGATATAAACGTTTTTCTGAGTTTACAGGATTTTCATGAATACCAAATTTTATGTGTAAATGCTAATTTGAACAATCTTCAAATAAATCTGTTCGTATCCAGATTGTTAAATGAACCCCAGTGTTGTGATCAAATCACTTTTTCAAACTTCAGACAGCACTGCTGTTTATAATTAAATAGTTTAAATGCCATCTTTAGACTAATACAAAATAATTATACTGATTTTTGTACAGTGCAGGACTTAAAAGCTTATACGTCCCAATTTGTGATAATATCCTAATCTCTCTCTCTCTTTCAAGCGACACATGCTACTCCTGAGATACCAGCGATCCTGACCCTGATCCATCCTGATGCCCTACTTCTGATTGGCATTCTCATCACTTGGAAACCACCCAATGCTGCTGAGGATGGCCCCACATGGACAGGCTAAAGATAAATGAGATTACTGTGGATGGTACCACTTAAACCACAAAGATGACTTTGGACTGCAAATGAGATGAACAGTTTTGCTATGATGGCTTAGGACTACAATTGCTATGATAGCTTTAGGACTGCAATTTGCCACAAATACTTGGCATACAAAGTCTCCAGCAGTGAACAGTTGATAACTTGAACAAAATAGACTTAATTTGAAAACTATAAGGAATTTCCTGTTACGCAATGGGACGTTTTGACCATGTAGTACACAGTTATAGAAGGGAATTATTTATAATCGCACTATCCGTTGTCAACCAGATGAGGATGGGTTCCCTTTTGAGGGTGGATCCTCCCAAGGTTTCTTCCTCATAATATCTCAGGGAGTTTTTCTTTGCCACCATCACATCAAATGATACAATGTAAAAAATACAAACAAAGGCACAAGCATCCAATGCAGGACTGAAAAGGGTAACAATCCGAGAACAGCTTGACAAAGGCAGCAATGCCCAAAAATCCCCAAAAGGGAAAAGTAAAGTACAAATTCTGAACAAACAATCAAAAATAAGTCCAAGAATGGGTCACAAAGAACAGGTGGTTCACATGAGATCTACCAAAGAAGCTCCAAGACTGAGCAAAGGTACAAACAAATGTTTAAATACATTCTAGCAAACCAGGCACAGGTGATCTCACTGAAATAATAAGTTAATAAGTTCTGGGGTATAGATGGCCACCATCTATAATGCTATTGGGAGGTGGAGGGGGAGCTGGAGGAGACGAAGGAGAGGTTACCACAGGTTTTAATAGGGATGCACGAAAGGCCTCACTAGACATAGACCTAGGTAGGGCAAGCTAGTATGTGACACAGTTAATTCGTCTAATGATCTTAAATGGCCCAACAAATCTTGGGGCTAACTTTCTAGATTCAACTCTTAAAGGTAGGTCCTTAGTCGAGAGCCAGACCCTCTGTCCTACTCTGAAGCACTGGGTCATCCTCTTGTCAGCTTGCTTCTTATAGCAGGTTGAGACATGTTTTAAAGTTAACTGAGCCCTCCTCCATGTCTTTCTGCATCACTCTATGAACCTCTCCCTGCTAGGAACCCCGAACTCCACTTCTTGACTGGAGAACAGTGGTGGCTGGAACCCGAATTGGCACTTGAATGGGGATAAGCCGGGGGAGGAGCTTTGTAAGGTTTTGTGCCGGTTCTGCCCAAATCAATAACAGACTCCACGAGGATGGCTGATGGAATGTGAAGCAACGGAGGTATTTCTCAGGGTCCTGATTCACTCATTCTGTCCAACCGTTTGACGGGCTGGAAACCTGAAGAAAGACTGACAGAAGAACCAAGAAGAGACCAGAATGGCTTCCAATAACAGGACAAAAATTGCCCTGATCAGAAACAATGTCAACTGGAATTCCGTGGATCCTCACATTTTGAAGAACAATATCAGCTGTTTCAGCTGCAGACGGAAGATTGGGCAAAGAAATGAAGTGTGCAGCTTTAAAAAAAAAAAAAAAAAAAGGTGGTCCACCACCACCGGAATATCAGTGTTACGTTCAGAGCTTGGCAAGCCGGTGATGAAATCCATGGAAATATGAGACCAGGGACGCAGTGGGACGGGCAGGGGTTGTTGGAGACCAGCAGGGTGCTGACTGGGCAGGCTTAACAAAAGATCGGACATCTCTCGTCATCTTTGGCCACAAAAACCGTCTTTGAATAAATTCTGAGGTCCACCCCAGAGTGTCCGGCAAGGTGGGAAGCATAGCTCCATTGACGGACGTCAGATCTTGCTGCTTGGGGAACAAACAAGCATCCAGCGGGAACCCTGTCTGGAATGGGTGTGCCATGTAGAACCTCATGGAATTCAGTGGACTGGCAAACAGGTGCTAGAATGCTTTTCATGGGATTTATGAGTTGTGGACAGCAATCCCACTCCGAGCAGTCATGTTGATGGGACAGGGCATCAGCTTTAACATTCTTTGAACCTGGTCTGTAAGAAATGACAAAATGAAAAAGAGTGCCCACCTAGCCTTCCGAGGGTTCAGGCACTTTGCCTCCTGTAAATAGGAGAGGTCTTTGTGATATACAGTGAAGAGATGCTTGGACCCCTCCAACCATTGGCACCATTCATCTAGTACAAGTTTTACACCTAGCGGTTCTCAGTTACCAACATCATAATTTCTTTCTGCTGGAGACAGGCATCTGGAAAAGAAGGAACAAGGGTGAACTTCATCAGCGATAGAACTCTGAGAGAGAGAACCACTCCTACGCCCATTTTGGACGCATCCACCTCAACAATAAAAGGTAGTTAAGGGTCTGGGTGTACCAGAATTATGGCCAAGGAGAAATGTCTCTTTAATTTTGCAAAGGAATTCTGAGCTTCAGTCATCCAGTGAATACTAGGTGGTGAACCCTTATTGAGGGCAGAAATAGGTGCCCCCAGTTGTGCTGAAGTTATGAATGAACTCCTGTAGAAATTTGCGAAGCCAAGAAATCTCTGTACCTGCTTCAATGTTTTGAGCTGGGGCCAGCTGGTGATGGCTGATACCTTCCCTGTCTCCATCTGGATGCCTTCTTGAGAGACAACATAACCTAAAAAATGGGACTTGGCACACATGGAACTCATAGAAGCTTAACGAAAAGTTGACTCTCAAGTAGCTTCTTCAGAACCTGGCAACATGCTGAAGGGGTTCCTATAGAGAGGAAGAATCTTAGGTTAATAATTTTAAAATATAAAAATTTTTCTTTGCCAATTCAATGCCCAAAAAGTTGTCAGCTACACCTGAATCTACAAATGCCCTCAATGAAACAGTCCTATCCTTGGTATTCCTCCAAGTAACAACAATCCGACAACAATAAACAGGAGTGAGGAGTGCAAAATTGGGCTGTTCCACTCGCTAAGGTCCTCACATCCCCTAGTGAGCCCTGGTTTACTGCTAACTCAGGGTAGGAATGGAACAGAAGACCGGACCTCCCACAGTAGAAACAACGGCCCTCCCTCATGTGTATCTTTCTCTCTCTTTCCTCAGGTGACAGGCATGTCCGTCCCAGCTGCATCGGTTCCTCCTCAGTCTGTTGGCTGAGGTGGGCAGGATCAGGAGCTAGTGTATTCTGAGGTGATGTCATGGGCATGGCTTGGGGAGTATGATGCTCTCCTCCTCTCACGAACATGGTTATCCATGTGGATTGCTAAGGTTATGAGTTCCTCCAGGCTTGAAGCTCAGTCTCTACTGGCAAGTTCATCCTTTACCTCTTCAAAGAGACAATGGTAGAATGTTGAGACATGGGCCTCTGAATCCCATCTACTGTCAGATGCCAGAGTGCGGAACTCAATGGCGTAATATGCCAGATAGATGCCTCTGGCGTAGGTCTAGTGAATTGTCTTGCTGCTTTACGGCCGCTGACTAGATGGTCGAACACCTGTTGAAGAGTGTCCATGAACACTTTTAGATCTAAGCAAATGGGTGACTACTATCTCCAGAGGGCTGAGGCCCAGTCCAGTGCACAATCACACAACAGGGAGATTATGTAAGTCATCTTGGCCTTGGGTTGGAGTTCAAAGAGGAGGGAAACGTGGGTCAAGAAACCCTTAGAGGTGCCAGGCTTCCCATCGTAACACTGAGGGGCTGGGATTGTGGGGTGGCACTAGCGCAGATGGCCTAGTCCTAGAGGACCTAGGGCCAGTTCAGTCACAGGCTCCGGAGGCAAGCATGCCTGAAGTTGCTGGAGAGACTCTGCAATCTGGTTCACAGCCTCTGCCAGCCTCTAAAGCTGTACCTGTTGTGTTCCAAGCAAGGCACCCTGTTTACTGATTGCTCCTTGAAGTTGATCAGTCCATCATTGCCTGGCTCAGTCTTGCTGTCATGGGTGAGATATGAACCCAGGTTGTGGTGCTGTAAACCCAGTGCTCTAACAAGCATCCAAAGCAGGACTGAAGAGGGTAACAATCCAAGAAGAGCTTGACAAAGGCAGCAATGTCCCAAAATCCCCAAAAGGGAAAAATAAAGTACAAATCCTGAACAAGTCCAAAAGGGTTAGTCAAAGTTCCAAAAATAAGTCCAAGAATGGGTCACAAAGAACAGGTGGTTCACAGGAGCTCTACCAAACAAAGAAGCTCCAAGACTGAGCAAAGGTGCAAACAAAAGAAGGGCTTATATACACACTAGAAAACCAGGCACAGGTAATCTCATTTAACCAATAATGGAGTAATGAACAGATAGTAAGGAGGAGGATGGTCTTTTGCTCTTTGCCTCTTTGCTCTTTTGCTGGGCAGGTAGTGGTGTGACACATAAGGGATGAATTTATAGATTTATATCCTTAATTTATATATTTCTGTAAAGCTACTTTGTGACAATGTTCAAAATATTATAAACTTATTTTAAAAATGAACATTTACTGCCAAATCAGTGGCCTTGTCGCTGTATGCCTCCATGTTGTTTTTTGACAAGGATGATGTGTTGATGCTAGGGTGCTGATATCGAATCATGTGATGTGAGAACTTGAGCCTGCCCACTCTTCAATGTTTTCCACTGAAAATAAGCCCAACCAATTATTGCACCTCCCCGGAGTCTGACAAATGTTTGTATCTCCCAGGATACATAACCCATTTAAGGGTTTAAAAAAAACACAATTAAAAATGAATTGAACTGAATTAACTTAATTCACATAACAAATCCAATTTTAACTTAAGTTAAGTAAAACATGGTCACTTTAACAGGAACACCTGAACACCTGCTCATTTTATGCAGTTATCCAATCAGCCAACCATGTGGCAGCAGCTCGGTGCATAAAATTATGAAGATGCAGGTCAAGAGCTTCAGTTAGTGTTCACCTCAAAGATCAGAATGGGGAAAAAATGTGATCTCTGTGACTTTTTAACCATGGCATGGTTGCTGGTACCAGATGGGTTGGTTTGAGTATTAAAGAACTGCTGATCTCCTGGGAATTTCACACACAACAGAGGAGCAGAGCGTCGGCAGGCTGAAACACCTTGTTGATGAGAGAGATCAGAGCAGAATGACCAGACTGGTCTGAGACGACTGGAAGCCAAATAAGCACTCTTTACAACTGTGGTGAGCAGAAAAGCATCTCAGAATGCACAATACATCGAACCTTGAGGTGGATGGGCTACAACAGCAGAAGACCATATTGGGTTCCACTCCTTTCAGCAAAGAACAGGAATCTGAGGCTATCATGGGCTGACAGTGATTTTCCTGATGTGATCTGCTGTTATAGTCCATCCGGGTGCCCCCTCTACAATGGTATCTTTGGGGCAATTGTGGCCTAATGGTAAGAGATTCGCACTTGTAACCCGAAGGTGAACTTAAAGGTCATGAGTTCGAGTCTCAGGTCCAGCGGGGATTGTAGGTGGAGGGAGTGAATGACCAGTGCTCTCTTCCACCCTCAATACCATCACTGAGGTTGAGACCCTTGAGCAAGGCACCAAACCCCCAACTGCTTCCCGGGCGCCGCAGCAAAAAAGGCTGCCCACTGCTCCAGGTGAGTGTTCACAGTGTGTGTGTGTTCACTACTGTGTTTGCACTTGGATGGATTAAATGCAGAGCCCAAATTCCGAGTATGGGTCACCATAGTTGGCTACACGTCACTTCACTTCACTTCACTTTATCCACCATAAGGATCAAAATTGTGTGTTCTGAGATGCTTCTCTGCTCACCACAGTTGTAAAGATTGCTTATTTGATTTACTATAGATTTCCGATCAGCTCAGATCAGTCTGGTCATTCTCCTCTGATCTCTCTCATCATTGCACCATTCTGTGCTTATTACATCCTTCCTGGCAGTTTGAACCAATCTGGCCATTTTCCTCTGTCATTTCTTATCAACAAGGCTTTTCCACCCACAGAACAATCACTCACTCAGTGTTTTCTGTTTTTTTGTACCATTCTGTGTAAACTCTGGAGACTGTTTCTGTGAAAAGGAAATCAGCAGTTTCTGAAATACTCAAACCAGCCCCTCTGGTACCAACAGCCATGCCATGATCAGAGTCACAGAGATCAGACTTTTTCTTAATTCTGATGTTCGATGTGAACATTAACTGAAGCTCTTGACCTGTATCTGCATGATTTTTTTTGCATTGCTGCCACATGATTGGCTGATTAGATAATTGCATGAATATGCAAGTGTACCTAATAAAGTGGGCGGTGAGTATATTAACATGTAATCATTACCATACTTCATACATTCTTCATTGTTCAAACTTCAGCTTTCCCACATTTGCTTACACTTCTGAAGCTGAAGCTTTGCTACTGTATGAGACATGGTCTGCAGGAGAGGTAGATAAATGTCACTCACCCTGACTGCTCTTGAATCCTTTATTAAACTTATATTAACAAGGTGACTATAATATAAAGAATAAGGAAAGAATAAAGCATGGAAATATACAGACATCTCAATAACAATACACAAGCACCTAGAAAAACTATTAAGCAACGAGCTTAATAAAAGAGCCGTAAAAACACAGACCAAACCGGTAGACCATGGTTGCTAAGTGCTGATAGAAAGGAAACAGTTTCTGAATAACTCTTACTAATGCTACCTCATAGACCACAGATTCCCAACCCTGGTCCTGGAGGACCCTCTA